>OZ010591.1:36360898-36400898 GCA_963932145.1 Acanthosepion lycidas
TAACGACCCATGAAAAAATGAACGAACAAAAAATAATTAATGAAACAAATATTTAACAAAATGATTAAGAAACTAATTAAAAATGAAAACAACTCATAGTATAATAATGTATAATATTATAATATATATATTATATAATATTATATTTATATAGTGTATATATTATAATAATAATGGAAAACAACTCACGGTATAATTAAAAGGAAAGCAACTCATGGTACAGACTAATAGAATGCCATACTAGAATACCCAAATTTTATTGTCTCCCTAAAACCTGTGAAACAGGCATCCCAATGCACCCCATTATTTCAGGAATAGACAATACCTCCATCAAATTGGCAAATATCCATAACAAAAATTTTAACCCCTTTCCGTTGAACAATCAGTCAGTCACATACAAAAAACTTCAGGCAATCCAGTTGAAAAACTAAGGGAAACAAATATGGCTGACATCTAGATATAAAATCACTTTACACCAATGTCCCAGTTGTAAAATGCTTAAAAAATATCTAATGCAATCAAAGACAAACCTCTTCCTACCAATTGTTGAAATAATAAAAATCTGCTGTCTCATCACCAGTCAATGCTATTTCACATTTAATATTAATTTTTATCAACAATAATTTAGATTACCAGTGGGATCACCTCTTTGTGGAGTAATGGCATGTATTTTCCTAGAATTTTTTGAATCAGGTACTTTCCAAAACATTTCATCTAAGCAACCAAAATACTTCCAATATAGTGATGATGCTCTATTAATATATCCTTGTAATTTGTCACAACTACATCTAGAACAATAAGACTTAATACAAAACAACAAGCCAAAACTTGAAGCATGAATTTACTGTCAACTGCAAAGATTGCTAGAAAGAATATATTGAAGAAACCTCAAGAAGTTTAAAAGACTTTTTTTTTTCTTTTTTTTTTTTTTTTTTTTTTTTTTTTAAGAGATTTAAGCATTTTTTAACTGAGAGGTTGGTGTAAAGTGATTTTTAATGTGATTTTATATCTCGACTGGCCATGAGTTTGTTAGTCATATTTGTTTCCATTAGTTTTTCAACTAGGTTGCCTGATTTTTTTTATATATCATGGGATGATTGTTAAAATTTTTGTTATGGTTTTAGCCAGTTTGGGCAGGTGGGGGTTGACTGTCTATTTCTGAAACAATGGGATGTCTGTTTTGTGGGTTTTAGTGTGACTGTAAAGTTTGGGTATTCAAGGGTGATATTCTACAAGTCTATACCATTGTTTGTTTTCATATTTAATTAATTTCTTGATTTTCTTGTTGAATTTGTTTTCCAGTAGTTATTTTTTGTTCGTTTATTTTTCATATGTGTCTGTCACTGAGTAGTGACTTAATTTTTTTTTATGTATTTATTCATGTTCATGATCACAATCCCCCCTCCCTTGTCAGCAGGAGTGATGTGTATTTCTTTATTTCTCACTAGGTTCTTTAGTGCACTTAGATGTCTCAGTGGTAATCTATTTTTGTTGTTGGTTTCTATAGTAGCAGTATTGGTTTATTTATATATATATATATATATATATATATATATATATATATATATATTAGGTTGGTGCAAAAATAATGACGTAATAATGTCGTTTTTTGACATTTTTTAACGTCAAAAAACATTATTACGTCATTATTTTTGCACCATCCTAATATATATCTATATATACACACACGTACACACACACACACACATAAGTATAGAATTGGTGTATAGAGAATAAACTCCAATAACCAACAAATACTATTCTTAAAAGAGTGCTCAATACAGAGTAGAGCAAATATAATTATTTATTTGAAAATTATAAATCACTACAATAATTGTCATTTTCTTTCAATACTTCTGTTGTCTTATCAAGTGATGGTGTTGAAACAAATTGGCTATTTTTGTAGTGATTTTATAACTTTAAATGCTGATGTTGCTACATGCCTTACTTCTTGCCTATTTCACACTGCAAATTTTTTCTAAGCTCTATACTAAACATTAAATCTGTTACGAAAAAAGAACTAAACAAAATGAACACAAAACAATCAGCTTTAAAAAAAGCATTTGTAACTGGAAAAAACGAATGAAAAAAGAATGTTAACAACAAATACTTTTTCACACCCAACCCACTTGTGACAAACGCAGTTATCGATTTTTTTTTTTTTTTTTTTTTTTTTTTTTGCATGCTAGTTAACATTCATGTCAGTCAGCTGTTGGCTCTCATGCTGGCCAGTAGAATCTTCCTGCCTATTCGTGGCAGCCAGCTATTGGCTCTCATTCTGGCCAGTAGAAAATAGCCGCAAACTACATGAAAACTGCCGTAGAAGCATGAAAAAATCGATTATTTCCACTATCGATGGGAGTTGGGAAATGCAAAGTCAGTCATGGCCTTCCCGCTAACTTGGAGCATGTGCATGTAAATTTTGGTGCAAATCCGTCAAAAATTGCAGCCATGCATTCATTACACACACACACACACACATACACACACATATCCTGCCTTTTATAGATAAGTAAATTGATGTGTCAGTTGGGCAGCTGGTGATTGGCATATTGTCATTTCAAACTTTTCTCCAATTCATGTCATCTTTTCACGCATCACAAATTAATGATAGTTTTCTTTCTGATTGTTTTTACTCTTAATGACTCACGATGCTTTTATTTAAATGGAATCTTTATCAAGCTGGCTTCTGATATTAATATCATGGTTTTTTAACAATATACTGATATGAACTGCTTGAAGCAATAAGCGTTGATTTTTATATATAATATTGTAATACAATGGACTCTGGGGAAACCGCGCCATTAATCTTGCCTGGTAACATTCTCTGTATCAAGATTTTCTAAATAAAAAGACATTTCTAAAATCATTTCATTCATTTGTAAATAAGTCCTGAAAGTTTCATTAAAATATGACAATTTTTTACATTTTTGTAAGAATTTGCAAATTAATGTGTTTCAATTGCAAAGAAAGACACTAAAATTTCCTATACAAATTTTGGTCTTTTTTTAACCAAAATTTCAGATTTTCTAAAAATATTAAAATTAAATAATAAAAGAATTCTTTGTCTTTTCCTCTTCATAATAACAAAGATTTTAAATAAAACTGTTTTTATTAAGTTTGGGGCCTTTTTTTTTTTTTTTTCATCATGTATACTCATTTTTTTAGTGAATCTGTGGAGGTACCTAAATAATAGTAAAAAGAACTTAAAACCTGAACATCTTCCTGGTGTGGCCAGAGGGAACACCATTGGAAAATTCATAAACTTAAGAAATCAGCACATATGCTAGGCCACAAAAATCTCCTGAGCCGACCAAGCATAGAAATGAATATAATATGGGAACCAGTAATAAGGAGTGCCAGAGAAAAGCAATGATAACAACAAAGTTGCAATATGAGCTCTGGTAAAAACGTGCAATGATAACAGCAAAATTGCAATATGAGCACTGGTAAAAATGGTTGCTGAAGACATTAGGTTTATCATACCCCGATGTCCTCAAGGACACATGGCACAGTGGATAAAGGCGTTGGTTAGATCCAGTGACAGGACCCAAAGAGTGTGAGTTCAATACCCGGTTAAGGCAGTGGAGAACTTTCAGAGGGAAAATTAACAGGAGATAACTGATAGCTGACAACTATCAAATGTGGCACGTGGAACTAGAACAGTCTACCCCGGAGAGCGTAATAAAGGGTTCAGTTCGACATTCCAATCACCTGAAGAAGGCCGGAGCGTACAACAGCCGAAACGTTGTGACATGGCGACAAAGATGAGGACAATAGTCGAAATAATGTACATAATACCTCATCGCAGAAATATAGACAGACTCTGAAGAACTTAAAAGTATTCTGTCATCTTTGACTGCTGAGATAACTTGATTAATTCGTTTTCTCCGATTTATCAACCCATTGCAGGTTATTTAAAGCCAGAAATAATGGAAAATAACAGGAAAACAGCCAGTAACCTATTTAACAATTACAAACATTTGAAGGTTTTGAAATTATATATATATATATATATATATATATATATATATATATAGTAAAGGTAAACAAATCCATTGGTATATAATCCAAGTGGATCCTAGTAATATAGAATATTAAAACTGATCCACAAAAAGAGCTCAACGTATTTATTATTACAGAGCAAATAATTAATAAACAATAAAATCCCGATCCACCTCACATGGGAAATAGCAGACGAATTGTCTGTCTTGTCTATACCAGTATGGACTGTGTTTGTGTCTGAAATAGAAATTTAACTGTGAAAGCTAAAAAAAAAAACAAAACAAAGCAAACAGTCGAAAAACTAATACAGAATTTACCCATTTCAGTGTTTCAGTCAGACAAAAGGCACAAGACAGGTTTCAGGGAAGGGTGGAAGGTAATTGTCTTAAAAGGAAGAAGTTTTATAAAATTAAACCCAAATATTAACCTTATGACATTAATTTGGGGTTATATGAAAAATGAAATATTAATGTAAAATTAAAATTGGAATAAAAATGGATTTAAAAATAACTTTAAAATATATAGATAAAAGGATGTAAGGGATTAATGGAAAGAGAGTTGGGTAGATTTTAGAGTAGGGGAAAGTTTATCAATTATAATTAATGTAGGTAAAGAGGTTATAGAGCTGAGGAAATATAGAAATTACAATTATACTGTCAATATTTGAAGAGTTAGAGGGGAGTGAATATTATAGAAATATAGTAACTAATTAAGTTAAACCTATATTATAGAAATTTGAATTTGTTTTTATGTCGACATTTTAACACTAATTCATTCCTCTGATTGAATAGTTGACTTTGATTATTTTATTTTATTATTCTAATTTTTTAATACTATTAGGAATATGTGCAAACTCAGTCCACACTGCAGTTGATAAGACAGATAACTGATATCTTTGTTTGCCAAAATAGGCTATTCCCTATATGAGGTGATTTGGGATTTTATTGTTTGTTTATTATATATGTCCAACCAACCATCTCCCTAAACAAGGAGTGGTTTGTAGGCTTAAAGGTAATTATTCTTTTATGTTATATTTGTTGTTTGTATATGACATTAGTTTAGAGTTTGTATTTATTAATTATTATTGTGCACATTTTTTATCTTGGTTTTTTTTTTCTCTCTCTGATATGAGAGAACTGATAAGTTTAGCTGTTTTAAATCATATTTCGATATGACCAATTTAAAGTGGTATATGTTTTTTTTGTTATGAATGTTCTTTTAACATGTCTGTTTTTATTGTTGTAATAAGGAAAATATTGTTGCGAGTAACCATAAAAGAAGCTATGGAGAGTCATGATCGCCCACTTCTTGGCATATAGAGAAATATAACAGTTGTGCAAGGAAATAGTTTATACTACTGGTTGTGTTTCTGGAAAAAAAAAGGAAATCTTATTGGCCTAAAAAATTAACCACTTTTCTCACCCCCAGCTTTACAGACCCCACCCAGCCAATAAAATGTTCATTCTGCCCCACCCGTTGCTTGGTTGTGGGTTACCATAGCATCAGACTAGTGGAATCCCCTGGCATTTTCTTTAGGGGCACACAAGCAATCACTAGCTATACAGCCATCAGGCAATTCTCTGTGCCAAGGATGCAGTTGGTAATCTCAAAATAGTCAGCAGCTAACTGGCCAGTTGCTTGGATCAACTAACAAGCACATGCTTGGACAAACCAACTGCTGGACAATTGGTTTGGGTATACCTCCCCACTGGGGGATTTTGTAGATCGTATTGATTATTACTTTCTCGCTCCCAATAAGATGAGGTTTTGTATAAAGTTATTTTGGGGGACAACTTTCAGCAAGGAATAAACAAGAAATCATTTTTTTTTCTTTTCCCTCCCTCTCTCTCTCTCTCTTTATTTTTTCTATTCTTTCTCTTTCTCTCCTCCTTCTCTCTCTCTCTCTTTCCTCTTTCTCTTTTCCTCCCTCTCTCACTCTCTTTTTATTTTTTCTATTCTTCTTTCTCTTTCTCTCCTCCTCTCTCTCTCTCTCTCTTTCCTCTTTCTCTTTCCCTTTCTCTCTCCCTCTCTCTCAAGCACCTTGCATAAGGTAATGGTTAGCAAAGCAAATTTAGTTGACCGTTACTAGTGAATAGTGAAATCGATCCACACTGGGTGCCCCATACAAAAAAAAAAAAAAAAAGCAAGGTTCAATATGTTAAATTAACCAACCTAACTCTCTTTTAGTGTCCTTTTCTAAATTTAAATTTTCTCTTTCTTCTCTCATTCTGTCTCTCTCTTCTCCTCTTTGTCTCTCCTCTCTCTATCTTTCCTTTTTTATCTCTTCATTTTTTTTCTTTATTTCTATTTTTAACTTCCTCTGTCTCTCCCTAACTCTTATTTTCTCTTCCTCGCTCACTCGCTCTCGTTTTCTCCTCCTAACTATCTGATTTTTTTGTTCCTTTCTCTCTCTTTTTCTCTTCCTCTTGTTTTCTTTTCTTTTGTTTTTCTCTCCCTCTCTCCTGTTTTCCTTTGAGCAATGAGAAGACACTCCACTATTTCAAAATATTCATAGCAATTCACCGATACTAAAAAAAAAGATGAAACTTCTTGTCCGAATGAAGATCACCTTTTAAAAAAAATAATTTTAAGAATAAAATGGGTTTTTAGTCCTCAACTGAGCTGTCTTGAAGGATGACTCCTAAATTCAAACCCTTGTAAATAATACAATAGACTAATGTATTTAACCATGGTAGGGCAACCAATCTCTGAGAAGGAAAACTAAATTAAAACCTTTGAAAATAATAGGACATATTGAGTTCTTTTGATTTTGTAGGACAGTAGGTCTAACAAAACAGCAAAAACCTGTTAAATAACTGGATTGTTCAGCACCAGTCCAGGAAAAGGAATTAAAACCCTCTTAAATAATAAGGCAGACTGGGCTCTTTAACATTGGATAACCAATTCAGGAGAAAGCAATTCTGAATTCAGACCATAATAAATAATAGGGCATACTTAATTCTTTAGTCTTGGTAGAGCAATCAGTCTAAGAAAAGGACAATTCCTTAATTAACTGTTATAAATAATAGGGTATACTGTGTTTTTCAGCCTTGATAGGGAAGCTAGTGTTTTGCAGCTGAAAACTTGTCATTTCCAGTGGTTGTATTGCACACCCTGTAGTTTCTGCGGAAATAAATATAGACATTATTTTCAGAATAAAAATGCCATAGTCAGTGGCTATGTGGAAATATAGTTTTGTAACTGCAAACTTGTTCTATCCATTGGTGTTATTTTGCTCCCAGTGTCCGTTGTAGTTGCTATAGAAATACTTTCAGAGTGAAAATGCATAACAAATGGTGATGTGAAAAAAATAGTGTCTTGTAGCTGAAAACTTGCTCTATCCAGTGGTGTTATTTTGCTCTCTGTATCTATTGTAGCTTCTGTGGAAAGAAATAAGAGGCATTACTTTCAGAGCATTCTCTGGGATAAATTAGATCGGGATTTATTGGATATGAGAAACGTGTGACATATGCTGCACTAACCAGAAAAAATGGATTTTTATTAATTTTTGTTAAAACTGGAAATAAACAATGCAATGTTGATTCTGTTGGGCCGGTTTGTTTTGTAGGGTATGTTAAAAAATAAACTATTTCTATCTGTTGACAATAGATCGTGTGTAGTATTCTATTTTCTTTTTTCCGACACATTGAGCTACAGGTGATAGACTATTAACATAACTGTAACAGATGTACCAAATTTTTTTTTTTTTTTTTTTTTTTCCATTGTTCTGTTTATTTACTAATTTGCTTTTTCGCCCACTGCAACGAATTTAATTTTTTTTTTCTCATTCCAGTACTATGCATGCATTTAACATTTTTCAGTTGTTAATAAAATTTATTTTTCCTATGTTGACTTACGTCTTCTCTTGCTCTGGGAATGTTAAATAAAATATCAGTTATAAGGAAATATAAAATATATAAAAAAAAAAAAATTAAAATACAACAAAACAAATGGTCTGATGTCCCTGCTCTACATCTCAAGGTCCTCGACAAAATCCGGAGACGAATATGTAATGCGATAGGTCCTGATCTGGCATCTCATCTACAATCAGTTTCATACAGACATGCCGGGTTTCTCCCATCTGTCTCTCCTACAAGTATTTTCATGGCAACTGTTCCGACGAGCTACTTTCGCTGGTTCCCAGACTGCGTGTATTTAAGTGAGCTACTAGGCTGGCATCTCGATCCCACCCTTCCACTGTCAAAACGGTTAAATGTAACCATCTCTTCTACTCCAACAGCTTCTCTCACACTTCCCGTCTGTAATTCCGTTCTTTTTGCTTGCTTCCCTGATAACTATAATCTTCAAATATTCAAGTGTAATGTCAATCGACATCTTCTGATACCTTGATTTTGTTCCCCACATTCTTGTCTGTATCCTTTCCTCAAATACTCGTATTTTCTCTTGTTCTCAATCATCTGTAACCCCTTGTGTGCTAGTGGCACTCTTGCCTTGCTTGAGGTTATTGCTTAAAAAAAGTCATGAATTTCTGTAGAGATACAGAGTTACAAGGCCCGAGAGTGTCTCAAGGTAGAGGGTTACAGAGTAAGAGGCATGGTTTATGTGGTTTGGGCAAGATAACAGTTAACCTTAGACTTGTACCCCTTAAAATTGTAGTGATTGGGGAAGCATCCTTTTGGGAGTCAGTTCCACAAAGCAGCAGTTCATGGTAAGAATCTGCTCAATAGCATACAAAGGAAATGAAGGTGATTTGTTACAATGTGTGTAGCATGGCAGTTCTTTTTTCAATCTCAAATGAGTGTATCTTATTTTTGTTTTTTTATCATATTATACAGACAGACAACATGGAGATTATTAAAATGAGATGTTTTAATAAATGCCACACCTTTCCTCCACATTTATAATTACATAATGACGCAACAACCACATATTTTTCGCTTCTGTTATTGCAGCCCACTTTTACATCAGTGCTCAAAAAAACCATAACTTAGATTTATGTCATTTTTAGCAAAAGCAAATAAAATATTTCTGGGGATAGGCAAAATTTTTAAAAAACTGGTGAAAAAAAAAAAAAAAAAAAAAAAATCCATTAGACATGGCACGTGGAACTAGAAATAAAGGGTACAGTTCGACTACTTGAAGAAGTCCGAAGCATGCAACAGCCGAAACGTTGTAATAAATATGACAACAAAGATGAGGACAATAGTCTGAATAATGTAAATAGTATACATAATACCTCATCTCAGAAATATAGACAAAAAAAATACAGAAAAATTTTTTTTTTTTTTTTCACCTAAAATTTGTTTTAATCTGTAGGATGTACATTGAAAATCAAGAAGAAAAGGATTGTCTGGGGTCAGGAATGAAGACAAGCATTACTGATAGAATAGGGCTATAAAATGTACAATGTGTGGCAGAAATACCTCCCATAAAATGGTAAGACATTCATGCTAATAGTGTCTTCATCTAGTTAGTCTTACCATTATGTGGGATCATCCTGGATATGATGATAAACCTCATCCGGTAGCAGGGAGGTTTTGAGGAGTGTGGAACCACCTCTTAATTGCTGTTGTTCAGCACCCCTGATCTGGGGTGGCAGCACCTGTTAGGATCCCAGCTATAGGCAAATAGTGAACTCCCAAACTGAGCTCAAAACATAAAAATACATTAAAAAAAATTACCAGCAATACCTTTGGGTGGGGAGGAGGAGAGAAAACTTAAAACTCCCAAGAAAATTAAATTTCAACATTAAATGATCCATAAGATGTTGATATGCCATTAAAAAAAAAAACAAAAAAAACATTACATGGCATGTATTTCTACTACAACCTGTATAATGTAAATGCATTGCTAATGATTTTACTATAGGAAAACATTGAAAGTCAAGAAGAAAGGTATTGTTGATGGTCAGGAATGAAGGCAAGTGTTCCTGACAGAAATTTGTTTTCTTTTTGTTTATAATATTGTCACATTTTAATTGTTTTTTTTTTTTTGTTTTTTTTTTCCCTTCCAGTAATTATGACCAGTATGTGTTGAAAGCTATGCAAGTTCGACGTTTGATCCGAGATGACTACATGAAAGTATTTTCCAGTGGCATCGACCTGCTCCTCACTCCAACAACCTTGGGAGATGCCCCTCTCTATCAGATGCTTACCACAGAGGAAAATTATTGGCGCACTGGAGAGCAAGATTTATACACTGCCCCAATTAATTTGGCAGGTTGGTTAAACGAGTTTTTTTTTTTTTTTTTTTTTTTTTTTTTTTTTTTTTTTTTTGAGAGTAGGGATGGAAGAGTGCAAAGATTTGTACTTTCCTCAAAACATGGTTCACAAAGAAATGTCATGACATATACCTTGTCGTCATCATGTCCCCTTCCTTGGTGCACCACATGTACTGGAGCAGGGGTGTTTCTAGGGCCAAAATAGCCGAACGGAGCCTATCTCTCTTCAAGCTGTTTTTTTTAATTCAAAGCTTTCCTTCTCCTCGTCTCATTGCCACCTCAAGTAAAAAGAGCACAGTCAACCCTGTATTTAATCTATAACTGAGGCTGGGGTGGATTCATACCTTTCTCAAGGGTGTTTGTGTGAAAGCGAATGCTACAAAATCACCTCTTTCCAGTTCACTAACTGTTATTCACATCCGTACGTATTTGCTATTCACTTGGCCCAAATAATTTCTTGCGTTAATTTCTCTCTGTCATATTGGAATTCCCATAGACTGAACATGTGAGTAACGAGGAAGTTTTCAGTGGGAAAATTGGAAACAAAAAGGATTCTTTATTTAAAATCAGAGACAGCTGAAATTTCTGGGACATAATGAGGAAAGAGGGCTTAGAAAATTTAACACTCACAGGACATATTGAAAGCAAGAGAGACAGAAGGAAATGGCAAATAACCTATCTAATGAGTTTATGGATGGCAAAGAGTTGGTGTGATAGTGAAAAGACAAAATTTACTAAGAGCTACAAAGGGCAGGAAGATGTGGAGAGACATGATCACTCACATCCTTTCAGGATGTGGCACATAGAATTATGTTCTAGATTAATTGTAGCAAGTTGCTTTTTTTACAGTTATTGATTATCTATCTGTACACATGACTTCTATTGATTAAGACCTTGCTCAGAACATTTTTAGCTCTCTGGCAGTTGTGAGTTCAATCCATGTCTCAGGTAGTTCTGATTCAGTGGGCAAAAAGGCAAAAATATCCCTCGGCATTAACATTAATGGAACGTGGATTGAATAAAGGGGTCTGTTCAAAATTCTAGCAATTTGTTGTATTTAACATTATTCTGAAAATTGAGTTTTTATATCCCTTTTTTTTCTTTTCTTTTTTTTTTTTGTGCTTATTAAAATATAAAATAAACCTGGCATCATACAGTCCTTAGATTCTGAGAAATGGATGAAAATATTCAAAATTAATGGGTGTACGAATAATTTTGTTGTTGACTGTATATCTACACTCATTTGGAAATAGTACTAGGTATTAGCTAACTAGTTTATAAAATTACTATGCACGAATTAGATTATAAAATGGACTTATTTTCCACTCTGCTGCATCTTTGTTATAGATGCAATGGTGCAAATGTATCACTACACTGTCACAAATGTTCAGAAGAGCTCCATTCTTTTATTCCACCAGTTTCGTGCATACCTTTGCAACTAAGACACACCTTGACACGTCCACAGAATCAAATCACCCACATTTCCTCCGTATTCCAAATATAAGAGGAAACTTCTGCCCGGGCATAATTTTTCCCAAGAACTACCACTTTCTGGAACAGATCTCTGCAATGTTGTGACACTGAGCTGTCAGCCTGTGGTCAACTCCCAGTTTGTTGTATGTAATGTTTCTCCCACCGGGGTTTTAGGGCTGACTCTTAGTCACTGCCTTCAGCCTGTGTCCCAGTTGATCGGTGGTCATCGCTATCCTGCAGAATCCCTTGGTCAGGGTACCAATATGTGACACAGGCCCATCCCGGGTCGAATCCTAGTCGTCGCTACCTGGCAGAATCCTTTGGTCAGGGTACCGAGTGGGATGGTCAGTCAATGCTAACGGCTTCACACCAGCTGCAACTGGTTCAATACCGGCTTCGTTGTTCCCAGCTCACTTCCAATATCTGGTTACTGAAGTAAGTGCTTCAATCTCAAGTCTAACCTACCCACATTGTGATTTTGATCTGAGCTTGACGAGATATATATGTTAAAGAATAACAAATTAACTTTATCCATCTCTTTCATTCAGGTGTATGTTTCTCTTCCAGCCTGTTTTCTACGGAGTGTGACACTTCTACGTTTCTTAAGCAAGTTTTGTTATCTTAATTCAACTGGTTTAGTTTTTAGGTGCTGGCTTGGCTTCGTTCGTCAGTATGACTTGCTATTAGTAGGATAGGCAAAGTCGGAGGTTGTGGAATCTCTCGGTCAGCTTCTGCGAGGCAACTCTCTACTTAAACTCTGACTGTCTGACGGTCTCTGGCGGTCTCTGGCTGACTCTGATTGACTAACGAACGACCCAAAGATGTTCGTTTATATGGGTACCAACCAAAAACCAGTGCGGGGTTAGACACAGTCTGGGGTTCTTGGTAAGTCTCGATTTCCAACAAGAAATCTCTTTGTTGTCAGGCCAGGAAAATTGATTACTTCCCATTTTTGGAAAATTAATCACTTTCCATTTTTTTCTCCTTCGTCCATGAGGGGAAATCAGAGGAGAGCTATCCTCCTAAACTCTTCCTCCCTCACATTGATATCTTGTACCAATCCCTTCAGTGGGCGTTAATAACTTCTCCGTCCTTCTCATCAAATTACATCCACCTATCACCATTGCTACCACTCAATCAATGGCTTCCCGGTCGTGTGGGTGTAGCTAAGCTGGCCTTCTTAAAATTATAACCCAGAATTTTTGTTTACAAAATTCTTTTTTTTTTTTTTTTTTTTTTTTTTTTTTTCATCGGCCAAAATTTTTACGAATCCCACATTGCCACTTAAAAACCTCTCAGAACCCTTGGTCACTCAGAGTCTTCTTAACCAGCACCCTTTACAAATTCCATCAATCACTCTCAAAGTCTGCCATCTGGTCCCTTCATGAAGTTAGCTTTTACTGGAACCCTTGGCTTCTTGAGAAATTAAATTCCTTATCTCCCAAATCACAATTCTTCCATGCTATCTTTTCTCATACCCAAAATTTTATAATCATGATATTGGTACTCAACACGTCAGCACCCTAAGGTGACACTTTGGTAAAGTAAATAATAACAATCCTCTCCACCCCATATCGGGATAAATTTTTCTCATGCCAAAATTTCCACAAATACCATATGGCTTTGCCTTGCCGGCCCTCAAAAGAAAAAAAAGTAAATGATATCTTGGGAAGATAATTAGCATTGATTCTCTTTACCCCGTATCAGCAATCATCCCAGGCTGAAATTTTTATGACCACCATGTGGTCTGCCCGATATCTCAATGTTTTGCTTTTTCCGAATTCTCATGTTTCTATCAGCAAGGCATTTCTTTACAACAATATTAATCAATGTGTCAAAATCTCACATATGGCTTTTCTACAGGTTTACTGTCTTTTGTGAAAGTAACTTTTTTTAGAAATAAAATAAAATCTTTTTAATATCGAATGCTATATCTTTCAGGATATCTTCTTTCTGTTCACAGTATTTCTTGTTTTAATTTCTATGGTTAATTAGTTAGCCAATTACCATAGCTAAATAGTGCCACAATATTAACCTTTTCAAGTCAAGGGTCAATCATTATCTATCCTCCTTATCCTCACTTCTTACTACATTCATATCCATACCTTATTTATCATAACTATTTTAAGTGCTAAAACAAATGCTAGGGACAGACATTTTACGATATTTGGAAAACATATATGCATATATTAGCAGTAGGCAATTTAAGTTTTGTAAAGACATGTAAGTACATTTTGAAAACATTATACATTATATATAAACAGGCGCATGGTTTCCCAGATGCAAATGCACACAGCAACAGAAACTATATAGAAAAAAACTTACACCAATGGTTGTATGTCGTCTCCCACAACACTTATATTGTTGTATGTCGTCTCCCACAACACTTATATTGTTGTATGTCGTCTCCCACGACACTTATATTGTTGTATGTCGTCTCCCACGACACTTATATTGTTGTATGTCGTCTCCCACGACACTTATATTGTTGTATGTCGTCTCCCACGACACTTATATTGTTGTATGTCGTCTCCCACGACACTTATATTGTTGTATGTCGTCTCCCACGACACTTATATTGTTGTATGTCGTCTCCCACGACACTTATATTGTTGTATGTCGTATCCCACGACACTTATATTGTTGTATGTCGTCTCCCACGACACTTATATTGTTGTATGTCGTCTCCCACGACACTTATATTGTTGTATGTCGTCTCCCACGACACTTATATTGTTGTATGTCGTCTCCCACGACACTTATATTGTTGTATGTCGTCTCCCACGACACTTATATTGTTGTATGTCGTCTACCACGACACTTATATTGTTGTATGTCGTCTACCACGACACTTATATTGTTGTATGTCGTCTACCACGACACTTGTATTGTTGTATGTCATCTCCCACAACACTTGTATTGTTGTGTGTCATCTACCATGACACTTATATTGTTGTATGTCATCTACCACAACATTTGTTATTGTGTCTTCTATCACAACATTTATATTGTTCTATGTCATCTCCCACAACACATTGTTGCATGTCATCTACCACAACATTTATATTGTTGCATGTCACCTACCACAACATTTCTTTTGTATTTAGTCTACCAGACCTTTTCTAATCCACTCTTCTCACTTTCTTTCAAAATTGACTTAAAGAATTAAAACTTTTGTACAAATTAATATTTTCTTACACTTTCATACCAATTAAGAAATGTTTATTAAAAAATTTAAAATCATTAAAATCTATTTAAAATCTTAGTACTTGTAAATCTTGTAAATTGGCTTCATTTTCTCCAGCAAAAATAGTCCTGGTGTGATTGTAACATTTTGCCCAGCGTGCGTCTCTCTATTTTCTTTGTCTTTGGAAATGTCAACTTTTATTTTCAGCCATGAGTATTCCGTTTCTTCAGTGTCCACACCTGTTTTTGTTTTTTTCACTTCAATCTTGTTAGAACGCTTTACTTGAGGAAGACTCCTGACTCAAATGCTGAGGTAGACAACATACTACAATCTCTTAGGTATCCTGTCCCTTCAGGATGTGAGTGATCATAGCTCTCCACAATCTCCTCTCTCTTGTAGCTCATAGTAACATTTATTCTTTTGCTAAGTCTGCCATTCTTTCATCCATTCAAATAAGATCATCAGGTAAGTAGCCCACTACATTTTCCTGTCCCTTTGGCCTTTGATATGCCCTGTGTGTATCAAATTCACTGTGCCTTCCTTCCTCATTTTCTAAGAATGCTATATTGAGTTTTTGTAATCATACTTTTTGTTTTCTTAATCAATTCACCCCATGCAGACATCCTGGGTAAGATGATAACTACATCCAACAGCAAGGAGATCAGGAGGTTTTGAGGAGCATGGTAGCACCTGTTAGGGTCCCGGCTATGGGCAAAAAGTTAACCCCCAAACCAAGCTCAAAATGTGTAAAAAATAGGTTTTATTACCAGCAATTAATTTTTGAAGAAAAAATTGTTATCAGCAATGCTTTATTACCAGCAATACTTTTTTGGAAAAATATTACCAGCAAATACATTTCTGAAAAATTAAATACTACCAGCAATACATTTCTGAAAAATTAAATATTACCTGCAATAAAAATCTTGTCAGCATTATATAACCCACTGAAGTATATGCCGTAAACCAAACCAATCATCCCAAGCAAGGCAATAATGCCACTAAGACACAAGGGGCTACTAGGAGTGAAAAGGAATCAGAAACCCAATCCTGAACTGGAAACAAGAGATCTCCTCCCCTTTAGTGCCTCATCAGTGAGGCAGCTGCTCAAAGATAAAAAAAAAAAAAAAAAAAAAAGTCACATTTTTGCTTTTGTGGAGACAGCAAATAAAGGTCTTCTCTGTGTTATTTTTTTTTTTTTTTTTTTTTTTTCAATTTTTTAATTCCATCCCCACTGTTCTTCTCTACTTTCTCAGAAACATAGCAAGCAATCTTTCCCTCAAAATAGCGAGAACAAAACTGGTAAAGATGCCCTTTGTTGCTGTTTAATCATGTATCTAACTACCTCCCTACTTGAGGCTAGCTATCGAACTACACGCTCAAACATGAGCTCTTCCTCGTACCTCTCCTACACCTCAATCTTCCAAGCATATACTTGCCACTTTTCTACCCATGGTGACATTATTGTTTCCATCCCTGTCTCCAAACCAGAATACTTTTGACCCAGACATTCTCAGAGCCCCAACTCACATCATTCTCTTTGGGATCCCCTGTCTGTTCAATTTGTCCTCTATTTTCAATTGTTATCTGGCTATTTTTTTTTTTTTTTTTTTTTTTTTTTTTCACCATTATAATTTATGATTTATACTTACGGCTAAAATTCCTCCCTTAGTTAAAATGACTCCCTTGTGAGCCAAGTACTGCTGAAAATCCCTATTTTAACCGCTTAATGTGGTGTGTAAAAATTTCTGTAGTTGTAAAGCATAGGGAAAAAAAGAAAGGTTTAAATCTGTGTCAGAAAATTTCGTTCATGACTTGCAGGTCTCTTCATATAAGCAAGATGTGTGGAGATGTTTTTGCTTTTAAATCCTGGTTACCTCTCGCAATTTCCATTAATTATTTCCATATTTTAAAAAGCAATAATTATGTTTAAATATTTTATTGCTTTTTCTTTTTTCACTGCAGTATTTTTTTTTTTTTTTTTTAACCTTTAATTTTTCTTAAAAACACTTTTAAATTCCTAGTCAATTTTAGTTTTATTTACATATTTTAAAAAACAAATAATTAAGTTTAAATATTTTATTGTTTTTTATTATCTCACTGCAGTAATTTTTTTTTTAACCCCTGGTAAATTTTTCTTAAAAACACTTTTATTTATTTATTTATTTTTTTTTTTTTTCAATTCCTAGTCATTTTTTTTTAACACTTTTGCTTGCTCTTTGTTTCTGAATTTTTCGTAACCCCTGGGCACATTGTTTTACTTTGCCCCTCCTTTACCTTTTCTTTTTTTTAAAAACCTCTGATCACTTCTTTATTTTTTTATTTTTTTTTTTTTTACTACTACTACATCATAATACAACAACAACAACCTGGTAATATATATATTTCAACTACTAGTCATTCTTTTAAGCATTTGGTATTTTTCTTTTTAAAGTATTCATTTTTAGAAAAATCCTCGTAACTTTATTTTAACCTCTGATAATTTTTACTTAATTTAACCTGCATTTTTCATTTTTTTTAAAAAAAAAAAAATTTTTTTTTAACCTGATAATATTTAAATTTGAAAAGACCAGCTAGTGAGTATCTCACATTCGCATGCATTATCCTTTTTTAATCAAGCATTCTATACATGTGGCCTTGTGCCAAAATTAAGCTAGACTTAAAAATCACTGATCATGCTGTAGTGTCTGTCAACATCTCCTACTACACCCCCAGCAAAGAACCTCCTACCAACAGAACATCTTTCTGTTATCAACAAGCATCATGATGTCCCCTGGAATGTGGTCTTTAATATCCCTGTTCTAGAATGCACTTCTGAGGTCTCCTCCTGGGTAAAAGTTGGAATCGAGGCTTTCATCTCCACAAAGAAATACAAGGTTAAATCATGCTCATCCCCATGGTTCTCTGCTGCTTTCTCAGCTGCCATTGCCCACAGGAATCACTACTTCCACCTGTACCATAGTGACATGTCTGGTTTCCACAGACAACTCTTTGTCTCAGCCCATAATGAGTGCAAGCGTGTCTTCAATGAAGCAAAATCACTATTTGCTGATAGAATGAAACAACGTATTGCATCTTGCAAATTTAGCTTCAAAGATTATTGGTGTCTCTGCAAGAGCGTACTAAACAACAGCAAACCCACAATACCTCTTTGTTCAATCAATTTGAGGTCCTGACTTCCTCAGCTGATAAGGCCGAGTGCTTTGCTCGTAAATTCTCATCCAGTTCAGCACTCAACTCATCTAGTGTACCCACACCCAATTTTACCCCCTAGAACTGAGGTTCTGTTGAGCGATTTGCACATAACCCCATCGTTGGTATTGGGCATCATCTCTAAATTAGACTCCCATAAAGCTAGCAGTGGGAACAGGATACCAGCCATAGTCCTGAAGAAATGTGCTCCTGAACTGGCTCCTGCCCTCTCCAAACTATACAGCTACTGCCTCAACGACTCCTGCTTTCCATCCTGTTGAAAGTCCTCTTCTGTTGTCCCTGTCTTCAAGAACTCTGGATACCCTTCTGACCCATCTAACTACCATCCTATCAGTCTCCCACCACTCTTTGGCAAAGTCTTTGAAACTTTAATCAATGCCAAATTGGTTAAGCACCTTACATCCCATGATCTCTCTAACAGGCAATATGGTTGCCTCCCTCTGTCTTTCACGTTTACCTCCCTCTGTCTTTCACGGTTACCTCCCTCTGTCTTTCACGGTTACCTCCCTCTGTCTTTCACATTTACCCAATTGCCCAATCTACAGCAGATGTGTTCACGGCCATAACTGAATTTGTTTACCAATTACTTCACAATAACAGAGAAGCTTGTGCCATGGCTCTAGATATCTCTAAAGTGTTTGATAGGGTTTGGTATGCCAGCTTCTTTCGTAAGCTTCAGGAATACTGTATTTCGGGACAAATATTTGACTTAATACAATCATTCCTGTCAAACAATGTAATGAAGGTCGACCTTAACAGATTCTTCTCCAGTTCCTTTCTCACGAATGCAGTTATTCTCCAATGTTGTATCCTGGGTCCTATACTGTTCCTTATCTTGATTAAAGATCTTCCCGATGTCATCAGTTTCCAAGTAGGAACCCTTGCATGTAATATTGCTGTTGTATCTGGTCTGGAGTCCCCGCTGTTTGTCTTAGGATCCTCAACAAAATCCAGACATGGATATGCAATGTCTTTGTCCCTCATCTGGCATCTCATTTACAGTCACTCTCTCACAGACGTGTGGTTGCCTCCCTCTGTCTTTTCTTCAAATACTTTCATGGTAATTGCACTGACGAGGTATTTTCACTAGTTCCCAAACTGCATGAATTTAAACATGCCACTAGGTCAGCATCTCAGTCCCACCCTTTCACTGTTGAGACAGTTAAATGTAGCCATCTCTTCTACTCTAATAGCTTCTATGAAAAGTTCTCGAACATTCAGGCCAGTAAATCTTGTTAATACTGTTTATTATAAACAGATCATTTACTTAAATATTTTTATTTATAAAAAAAATGTATAAACATAAAAATGCCTTAAAATAATTGTCGGACTTTGTCCATTTCATAATGTATAAACGATAATGTCTTATAATTATACATGTTGAAGATGTAGGGAAACTAAATTTAATTTTTTTTTCTCGCACTCCACAAATATTGCTTTGTACTGTACTAAGCTCAGCTTAGTAAATATCTGTATAAGAATAATTTTAGGTGTTGACCATGTGGTGAGGGTTACCAGCCAGACTCACCTTGTAAGGAGCTTAATCTTTACTGGGTGACCTACTTTAGCTTTGTGTCAGATGACAAGGTGGATATTTGCTATTGAATAGGGAGGGTTTGGAAAGCTCACCTAACCTTACACACCTTTTGCTCGTGTTGGGAGCACAATAATTACTGGGTGACCCACCATTGTATCATTATGCCAGATAAAGCTAAATAAATATCCTTGTCACCTGCTGACGTCTGATGGTTAGTAAGCTCATCATGGTGAATTCATGCATGACAGAATATTCATTATTTTGTGTAAGTGAAGCCAGGAAAATGCCGAGGCACCTGAACATAAAAAGGAAATGTGTTTTAAGTAAGGAACTACTGTCTTGAGTCTTTTTTTTATTTTCAATTTGATCGAAAGACTGACTTGTTTGAACAATATCAAATATGGCCATAGATTCTTTTTTCTTTAAAATATCTTTAAATCAGTTTTTTCAAACTTTTTTTTTTTCTTTTCTTTTTACTTCAGATTGCATTCATAGATTAACTAAAACTCTGGTTCACACTTTAAATTTTAGTAGATGATTTTATTTCTTGCATTATTTACATTATTTGGACTGTTATCCTCATCTTCATTGTCATATTCACAACATTTCAGCCATTGTACGCTCCAGCCTTCTTCAGGTGATTGGAATTGAGAACTAAACTCTTTATTTCATCCACCAGGGTAGATTCTTCTAGTTCCACGTACCATGCCTCTACCAGTTGTTTCTGTTATTTCCCTTTAACTCAACTCTCCAAGTTTTGGTTCACCACTGCTGTGGCCTGATATTGAACTCACAACTTTTTGCATCTAGTCACTGGATCTAACGAACGTCTTTATCCAGATGTTGCTTAGATCTAGTGACAAAAACTTGGAGAGTTTAGTTAAAGGGAAGTGACTGAGACATCTAGAAGGAGCATGGCATGTGGAACTAGAACAGTCTACCCCAGTAGACAAAATAAAGGGTTCGGTTTGAAATTCCAACCACCTGAAGAAGGCTGGAGCGTACAATGGCCGAAATGTTGTGAATATGGCAATGGAGATGAGGATAACAGTCCAAATAATGTAAATAATGCAAGTAACCATAATACTTCATCTCAGAGATATAGACAGATTTTAATTCATATGGAATAAATAATTCATTTTTTGCATCCCTCTGGGCAGAGGGGGGGGGGTCGTTAGATCCATCTTAGCCACTGAGCTGCCTTTCCGATCAAGCAAAGACTGGACAGTGACTTTAAGCGAAATGATTCTTAAGTTCCTCAAATTTTTCATATATGTTCAGTTCCATATCCAAAGTAATTTTCTAAAGTAATGGATTTTTTGTTTATTAATCTGGCAGATTTTTATCACTTTAAATGTCTGATCTTTTTCTCTAATAAGGTTTCTCGAAAATTCAGGCCAGTAGATGAAAATAAATAAATATATTGTTTAATAAAAATATGAGTATCTACTAAAAATAACATTTAAAGTGATAAAAATCTGTCGGATTGATGAATAAAAATCCATTACTTCTTTAGAAAATTACTTTGTTTACTTTTGGATACAAAATTGAGGAGATATAGTAATTTTGAAGAATTTAATATGTGAAGAATTTTGCTTAAAGGCACCATTTAGAATGAATTCTTTGTATATGTGTACTCTTGTATATGTTCTTGAAATGACATTTTCCAATGCTTATGGCCACATCACCTTGAAACACTGGTTTCTCATACGATCACCAAAGTTAAGCAATGTCAAGCTTGGGGTCATTACCTAGATGGGTAACCACTTAGGAATGCCAGTTATTGTAAACTTTGACAGGCTGACAGTGTAATGTGTAATGGCTTGGAATTGTTAATCAGAGAGCCGAGCTTCAATTCCAGTTGTGTTTGTTATATTCATTTATGTGCAAATACCCTTAGAAATGGGATTAATCCACTTCTTCTCCCCTTAGCTATGGGTTAATTAGTAAGACTTGTATCACTAAATCATTATTATCTGTAAAAAAAATTCTTACAATCTAAAAATATTTTCTGGCTTTAAATAACCAACCATAGAAAAAGAATCAGTCAATCAAATTTGTATAAAACAATGATTGCTGCCAAAATACGCACTAATATAATTTATGAAAATCATGAATATAAATTTGGAATAGACATACTTTACTGTTCTCCCGATCTTGCCAAATAGTTTTCATAAAATACAGTGTCAATTGCTACAAGAAAGATTTAAATTGAAATGACAAAGCTGAAACGTTACTAGTCATTGGCTTTAAATAACCAGCATTGGGTTGATAAGCTGTAAAAAAAAAAAAAAATTGATTAATCAATCAAGCATTGAAAATAATGTGATATTTGTGATTTTGAAAAAATTTTTAAAGTAACTACAGAATAGTTCAGTTGCTATTTAATTAGAAAAACCAAGATATTTCAGTCGCTGAAGGAATTTAAAAATTTTTATTACTTAAAATAGAAAATGCGATATGTTCTTCCCAAATTTCAAAGTTCAGATTTTGTCTCTAACTTTGAGACCATAAGGTTTTAACAGCTTAGAATTTTTATAAAAATAAAAAAAATAATTCATAAATGACTCTGTTGTTAACTTGGGGCACACCTGGCTACCATTGAAGGCAGATTAGTGCACCCAGGCGCACGGGTTAACACTGCTTGAAAAAGACAAATTGTTGTTGTCTGAATTGAATGAATTTTATTTTTTTCTTCACAGCTTACAAACCATTTGTGAGTTATTTAAAGCCCAAATTTTCAGATTGCAGGAGGTTGCTCACAATACCCAGTATTGCCAAGTGGTACCCTTAAGCACATGTTGTCTGAAATTTTAAACTGAAGTAATTTCTTTTTCCAAACATTTTATGTTGGTTAGCCACCTTCTTTTTTTTATGTGCCTTGTCACTTCAGGGCATTAGTAAACATGGCTCTCCACAGCTTCATGTCCTTTACAGCATAGCTCTTAGTAATGTTTGTCCTTTTACCATTCCTCTCGGGCCCTGTTCTGCTATCCATTTACACAAGGGTGTTAGGTAGGGTGATCATGGCTCTCCACAACTTCCTGTTCTTTGTAGAAAGTCTCTTAGTAATGTTTGTTCTTTTCCCATCCCTCCCAGACCCTGTTCTGCTATCCATTTACACAAGCTTGTTAGGTTGATCATGGCTCTCCACAACTTCCTATCCTTTGTAGCATAGCTCTTAATAATGTTTGTCCTTTTACCATCCTTCCCAGACCCTGTTCTGTTATCCATTTACACAAACTTGTTAGGTAGGTTGATCATGGCTCTCCACAACTTCCTATCCTTTGTAGCATAGCTCTTTGTAATCTCTTACCATGCATCTCAGTTCGTGTTCTGTTATCCATTTACACAAACTCATGAGGAAAGTTATTCGCTGTTTCCCTTTGCCCCTTCTTGGACAACAGCAAGGAAGTTTTAAAGAAAACTGCAATGAAAAAGACACTTTTAGAATCGGGAAAAATGCCATTGAAATTTTGGGGACATATGATGAGAAAAAGAGACCCAGAGAATTTGACACTCACAGGACCTGGATGACAAAAAGGAAAAATGGATACAGTGAATAACCTAACAAGCTTCTATAAACAGATGGTAGAACAAAAATTTGAATACCATTCATAATACAGCCATATTAATGATAGGAGATGAGCAAGTACTCTATCAGTAGGCTAGGGCATTGGATGATCCCAACTCCTCTTTGCATAAAAATTATTACTATAAGAATTCATTCAGTATCTGTCTATATTTCTGAGACGAGGTATTATGTACACTATTTACATTGTTCGGACAATTGTCCTTATCTTTGTTGCCATATTTATCGGCTGTTGTACGCTCCGGCCTTCTTCAGGTCATTGGAATATTGAACTGAACCCTTTATTTCGCTCACTGGGGTAGACTGTTCTAGTCCCAGGGGCCATGTCTAATGGATGTCCGTTATCAGTTATCTCCTGTTAATTCCTCTCTCCAAGTTCTCCACTGCCTTAACCAGATATTGAACTCACACTCTTTGGTTCCTGTCACTGGATCTATCTAACACCTTTATCCACAGTCATATGTCCTTGCACAGGAACCAAAGAGTGTGAGTTCAATACCTGGTTAAGGTAGTGGAGAATTTGGAGAGTGGAATTAACAGGAGATAACTGACATCCATTAGACATGGAACTAGAATAGTCTACCCCAATGAGTGAAATAAAGGGTTCAGTTTGAATTTCCAACCACCTGAAGAAGGCCAGACCTTACAGCAGCCGAAAGGTGATAAATATGGAAAGAAAGAAACATGCACAAAATCATACATCCCACCACCTGCCTATAAAATTACTTTAAAATATATTTCAGTAGAAGATCGGATTGAGGGATCGAAGAGCAGAGTTCGAATTCCTGTCGAATCCATTACATTCACTTATGTGCTAATACCCTTTGGAAAGATATGAGTATTCTCCCCCCCTTCCCAGCTATGGATAAATAGAGTAATATTAGCTGTTTCCTTATAAGGAAACATTCAGCATTCATTGACTGAACAGCCAGTACCACTACTGACTGAAATTTATAATCCTTTAAAAAATTTTGCAGGAAAATAGTTTTCTCAGCTGTTATTGCTCTTTCTAGTATTGGAGGTTTCCTTCCTAAACTTTTGTTTGAAGTAGTGTGGAACACCAACATCTTATGTCATTATTTTCTCCTCAAGTTACATGTGCTATCCATTTTAGTTGTTACTGCTGTTGAAAGTCCTCAAGTGATGTGGCTTTTCTTATTTGGTACAGTTCTTTGTTTTTGATTCTATTGCTACAGTTTACGAGGTTCGAAGAAGATGGTCCTTATTAAGACCTATAGGTTTAATTCATTCACAACCATTTTTAACCATTGATCTGAGAACATAATTGTATAGTGATGACAATTTAGATATTTCTGAATGAGTTATGTTATTTTTTTTGTAGCTTTCAGTTAAATTTTTAATTCTGACACAAACTCAGTCTATATCAGGGTTGAATAAGTCTAACGCATTTTATTTTTTTGTCAGTTGAAATAAACTTATTCCCCATATGAGGTGATTTGGGATTTTATTGTGTATTAATTATTTGCTTTGTAAGTGAGCTCTTTTTGTGGATCAATTTTAATATTTTACTATTATCCACTTGGATTATATACCAATTTCATTTTCACTATTAAAGAGACAAACTGATCCAGAAAAAGAGCTCAATGTATTTATTGGTATGTAATCCAAGGGGATCCTAGTAATATAAAATATTAAAACTGACCCAGAAAAAGAGCTCAATGTATTTATTGGTATGTAATCCAAGGGGATCCTAGTAATATAAAATATTAAAACTGATCCAGAAAAAGAGCTCAATGTATTAGGTCGGTGCAAAAATAATGACATAATAATGACGTTTTTGACGTATTTTTTAACGTCAAGAAACGACATTATTACGTCATTATTTTTGCACCTACCTAATACTTATTATTAAAGAGCAATATATTTAATAAAAAATAAAATCCCAAATCACCTCATATACACCTCCTATATGAGGTAATTTTAGATTTTGTTGTGTAATTTTATATATATATATATATATATATATATATATATATATATATATATATTGTATCCTATGGCACCAGTACAACTCAAGTTTCATGTTGACGCAATCATCTGGCACTGATCTTTGTTTACAGTTTTGGTTAATATTTCTGGGTCTTGCAAGTTTGTGTTGTTTGAATGAATTATTACTGTTTTTAAATGTTTAATTGCACTATAATCTAATTTTGAATTTAAATTTGATTTAATTTGAATTTAAAAACTTACACTTAAAAATTAGAAATTCTAATGTTCATTTAAAGGAAACATTTATGGACACTTGTGAAAATCTGTTTGAACATCAAGTAACTTTTTTCCCTTAAAAGTTAGCGATAGGATTAATAGAATTTATTAAAAAATATATTTGCAGTGATAATGATAAGAAAAAAAGTAATGATTATAACAGAATAATAAAAAAAGTAATATTGATAATAGTAATACTAAAAAGAATAATTGTAATATAGTAAAAATAAATGATAGATCAAAGTGATAATAGCATTAATAATAAAAACATAGGACTAATAATAATAATAATAGAAACACTAAAACCAGTATAACAGCTCTGTTATTTGGCATTGAGTACTGTTTTTCTTACATTAAAGGATATATGTATATATTTGTATGTGAACACATGCACATACATTTATTTATATTTCTTCATTTGATTATATATATATATATATATATATATATATATATATACTGCCATAAACAGACAAATTTTATTTGTATTTTTAATACTACCACACATGATAATAATTAAAAGGGAAAAATTATGAACGTGCCAGCTAACTGATTTTGAACCTTGATCAACAGAGCGAAATCGAGGTTAATAAATATGTATATATTATCAAAAAACAAAAATGGAATGGAATCTAAAGGAAGGAAAAAAATATATTAAATGGAAAACAATTGGAGGTCAAAGACAAAAACCTTCTGTTTACAGAGTGACGATTTCATGGATAAAATGTATATAGCCTCCAATATATACACAAGGAACAATATCGGATTATCAAATCACTCTGTCGTAATAAATCTTTGGGCATTACGAAACTTGACGAAGGCTTAGACATTGTCATCCTGGATTATCAGGATTATGTAAACAAGATGATAACGATTCTTAAGGATTTCTCTAAATTTGTTAAGCCCAATAGATAAGTTTGCTGCCACATTAATTACTGAGGCTAAGTTCCAAAAACACCTAGTCAAGTGGATTAGAAGTTTTACCCACCGACATTTCTCATTTGATTAGACACTCTGGTTCAATTCGTCCCCATCTCTATGGTTTACCCAAAACACATAAGGTTGAGGTCTCATTGAGACCTATTCTGTCTATGATAGGGTCTTTCCAACATGGTGTGGCCAAGTGGCTTGCCACTGTATTGCAGCCAGTTTAAGAACAATATAAATTGTCCTGTATGAAAGATTCTTTTGAATTCTTTTATTTTATACTGAATTACCTCCCAACTAACAAATTTATGTGTTCCTTTGATAGTTCTAGCATTTTCACCTGCATGTCTCTTATTGAAACTATTGATATATGTGCTGACATCTTATACTGTAGACCACTGTCTCCTCCTATTTCAGAGGATATTTCTGTCAAACTTATGAAATCTGCCACAATGTTGGTTGAATTGAGTTTGAATGGCATCATGTATAGGCAAATTGGTGGTGTCTCAATGGGTTCCTCTTTAGGACCCATTTTAGCTAACATCTTTGTAGAGTTCCATGAAGACAGTTTATTATCTGATTCTAATAGACCTGATGTGTTATGTCGATGACACTTTTTGTCTCTTGAATAGCAAAAATGAAGCTGACCTTCTTTCTTACGTCCCTTAACAATATCCAACCAGCTTTTAAATTTATGCAAGATAAGAAAGTCAACCCTTCCCTTCCTTTTCTTGATGTCTTGGTTCATAGAACTTTGTTGGGTTTTCTCACTTCAGTTTATTGAAAAAGTGTGGTAGTAAAATATATATATATATATATATATATATATATATATATATATATATATATATATATATGTAAAAGACAATAGGAAAACTGTAATAGTTGCCAACATGTTTTGTCAAATGTGGACTTTTTCAAGGCAAAAACGAAATGAATGTATTAAACAAAGTAACTAATAATAACAAAACAAAATGTCCTTAACAACTGGAAGAATTTAGAGAATCCTATTTTCATACTGTTAACTGAAAATTATGTCAATTACTGTCAAGTGTGGAGATATTTTTTTTAATTCTGTGTTGATTGATTCAACCATTTTCTTTTGAGTTCTTGATACTGTTCTGTACGTTTGTTTGGGAGAGAAGTAATTCTATTAACAGTATGAAAATAGTGTTCTCTAAATTCTTCCAGTTGCTAAGGACATTTTGTTTTGTTATTATTAGTTACTTTGTTTAATAAATTCATTTTGTTTTTGCCTTGAAAATGTCCACATCGGACGAAACACGTTGGCAACTATTACAGTTTTGCTATTGTCTTTTCCTACAGCTTAACTCTGATAAATTTTTCTATATATATATATATATATATATATATATATATATATATATATTCACATCTTGCTTACGGTTAAATGATTAAAAACACACACACACACATACATATATATATATATATATATATATATACACACACACACACACCTATATATGTTTTTTTTAATCATTTCATTCCAAACAAGATGTGAAGGCCACTAGTATACAGGGGGTTACAGGGAGTGAAAGTGAGGGAAAAATATGAGTATAGAGAGGATTGAGGAAAGGAAAAAGATGAATAGAATTCAAGAAGATGGCGATTGGCATTGCATTTATATTTTTGAAGATTGTAGTTATCAGGGAAGCAAGTAAATGGAAGGGAGTTCCACAGGCAGGAAGTGCGAGAAAAGAAACTGCTGGAGGAGAAGTGGCATTTGAATTTAGCTATTTCAACAGTAAACAGGTGAGACCTATACACCAATCCAGTAGCACGCATAAATTTATGTAGTCGGAAAAAAGCTTGTCAGAGCAGTTGCCATGAAAATATTTGTAGAAAAGACAGAGGGAAGCCACATCACTTTATTAGGTTGGTGCAAAAATAATGTCGTTTTCTCACATAGTAACATATGTGAGAAAACGTCATTATTTTTGCTCCAACCTAATAGTTCATTATTAAGAAATTTAATATGTGTGGTACATTTTTTATTTTTTTCACATTATTTTTGACACAGCTAGCTCTCAGAAGTCTATTGTCAAAAGTTGTACAGATTTTAAATTCATTCTCATATTAAGAGAAACAATAAACCTGCCTCATTGTAGCTAGGCTAGCAATGATGATCATTCTAGGATTGTTATAAACCCTGGGGTGTTACCATGGAAACTTGGTTTATCTTTGAAAAACTAAAAGAGAAATATTCCATGCTGATTGAATGACTGGGTGAGAGGAAAACAAAAGACAATATTGTTCCTTTTGTTAAGGCACCTAATTATTTTCAGTGGATAACAAAGAAGAAAAAACATGAAAGAAAAGAAAAGCATTCAACTTTTGAATAGAAGAGAACTACTATTGTTTTTAACTGAAAGAAGTTGTAGTAAATAGTCTTACAATTTGTATTGGTCGAGGTTGCTATTGGTCATCGGTTGATACAGAAGGAGGTATTACTTGCTACAGCTGAGGTAGAAAATTTCAAAAGAAATGAACTTCAATATGTGCAACAATGTTACAGAAAAACGCATCCGTCCCCACATTTTACGAGGAGATTGAGTGTGAAAAATTTTTACTATGTTTCATCATATATGTGCCATGCGTGATACATGCTTTGGTGATCATGGATCTTTCAATACATGACTGACGAGGCAGAATTTTTTCCCGCAGTAGGTTGCCATTTCTTTCTTTGGTAGACCAGTTGCCATCTAAGGCTATAGAACCCGGTCTGTACTGCTATTTACACATAGCTGGGGGGAGAAAGTCGGTTTTGTGCCATACGTAATACACGCTTAGGCAATCATTTATCTTTCGATACATGACTGACGAGGTAGATTTTTTCCCGCAGTAGGTTGTCATTTCTTTCTGTGATAGACCTGTTGTCATCCAAGGCTATAGAACCCAGTCTGACCTTCCTTCTTCGAACCTCGTAAACTGTAGCAATAGAATCAAAAACAAAGAACTGTACCAAATAAGAAAAGCCACATCACTTGAGGACTTTCAACAGCAGTAACAACTAAAATGAATAGCACATGTAACTTGAGGAGAAAATATGACATAAGATGTTGGCATTCCACACTACTTCAAACAAAAGTTTAGGAAGGAAACTTCCAATACTAGAAAGAGCAATAACAGTTGAGAAAACTATTTTCCTGCAAAATTTTTTAAAAGATTATAAATTCCAGTCGGTAATGGTACTGGCTGTTCAGTCAATGAATGCTGAATGTTTCCTTATAAGGAAACAGCTATTATTACTCATAGCATTATCCACTAAGCAACTGTTTTGAAAGATATCATTGGTGTATTTTTGGAGCCTTTTATCTTCAGTGTCAAATGGTTTGCTTTGTTATGCTTAACTTATATCTTGTACCTTTAAGAAATTATTCCTTTATTTGAAACTTACATTTTTATTTTTATTTTCCTTGTTCTTTTCTTCTAGGCATTCCTGCAATCACAGTACCAACGGCATTATCCAAAAACGGCCTGCCTATTGGTCTCCAACTAATTGGTCAAGATTTCAAGGAACAAGAAATGTTGTCAGCTGCCAAGTGGCTAGAACAGGAGATGAACTTTCCTTATTTAGATCTGTCCTTTCTCGATGACATAAACACGTGACCTGTCCTTTCTTGACAACCTAAACACATGATCTGTCATGTAAATCCGGCTTCAGCCAGTTTATCCTTCTTATCTGCCTGTCCCTAAATGATTCCAAAAGTTGCCAATGCAACTCTCCTTCCAAATAGTTGTTTGTTTTTTTTTTACCTCCCCCCCCCCACAAACAAAACCCAAATTCCTTGACTTTGTGCAGCTACTGTCACATGTTATTTATCTCCCTTCTATATTATTGGTCGATACTATGAGACTTACATTCAGTATGTTTTATATATGGAGAGCCGATAACCTGAAATGGTTATGTCCATTTTAAGGCAAAATTGAGTTAGGTCTATCAAGCAATTTATTGTCCCTCTGTCTGCTGAAAGCGTTTATTTCCAGATTGGAAGGAACCATGTAAGATTAATAATTCTGCTTGTCCCTCTGTTAGTGAGTTAATAAGTTCGTTCCACTCTGCCATTACCAAAGATAAATAAGAGACCATTCTGTTTTAAAACAAAAAACAAAACAAATGCATACATAAGAAAGAAAGAAGACAGAGGCGGTGATAACACTCTCACAATGTCTACTTCAGTAAAATGAAAAATCTTGTCAATTTCTGAACTTTTCATTTGTACCCTCTTACTTCTTTAAATAATGACCAGCATTCATAATTATGTTTGTTATTGAAATGTTTTTTTTTTTTAAATGTTTAATGAAGCAATTTCCTCAGGTATTTTATAGTTGATGAATTTACCTTGAGTTTATTCAATCATTTACTGAAGAATTACGATTCATCAGAAAATTGAAAATGTGAAAAACCATGAAATTTCCCCCACTATTTGTCGTTACTATTAACACAGTAATATTTACCTGCCTTACTATGGACGTTCCTACTCCCACCAAAAATATTACAGTTTCATCTACTAACGCTTTCAATTTCTTTGATCAACATAAGAAATCTTGAGATTTATTTAATAATAATTAACAAAAATGGAAATTATGGTGGGGAGGGGTCATCAAATCAAGAGATTTCAGTATTCAGGGTTACAGTCAAAGCCATTTGGAGAAGCACTGGTGTAAAATCTAATTTGATCAATGTATAAGAAAATTTGTGTAGTAGCAGGGTTTGGTTTGGTTTGTTCTACGGCATATCAACCTCAGTGGGTTATTTAATGCCAACAAAATTTTTATTGCTGTTAATATGTTTTTCTTCAGAAATCTATTTCTGGGAATATTTTTCCTTGAAGAAATCTATAGCTGGTAATATTTTTTTCAAAAAATGTATAGCTGTTTGTATTGCTGCTATTTTTTTTAAAGTATTGCTGATAATAATTTTTCCTTCAAAAATTTTTGCTGGTAATAATTTTTTTTATTATTATTATAAAGTATTTCTGGTATTAAAACCTATTTTTACACAAGTTTGGGGGGTTAACTATTTGCCCATAGCTGGGACCCTAACAGGTGCTACCACTCTGGGTCAGGGTGGACCTGGGAATAACACCAATTAAAAGGTGGTTCCACACTCCTCAAAACCTCCTGGTCAGAGGCCTTGCTGTGGGACGTAATTCATTGTCTTACCCAGGACGTGGATGTAGTTTGTCATCATACCCAGGACAGTGTGGTGGCAGGGAGGTATGAAATTGATAAGAACAGAGAGATTGATATGAACATACCAAATCTAATTCTCTTCAAATCTCTCTCTCTCTCTCTCTCTCTCTCCAATACTAAGTATGATTGAGAGAGATATGAAATTAATCCCTCCCTAAACTCTACCATGTCTCTTTAACCTTCCCTTTTACACTCTCTGTTAAATTACAAAAACTTACACTACCCATCAATTTTAATTTCATTTTTCATTTCATTTTTGGAAGTGCTATCTGATGATCTGGCGTCCTTTATGAGGGCTCTGGTGAAATAAATTATTATAATAGTACCTTAAAGTGGTCTGTTTTTCTTTAATATATATATATATTATGATAAGAAGAAGACAGAGACTTTAATTATCCATTTTGTTTATAATTATTTATTTTGTGAACACTAAGATGTTCAACTCATCAGAATGAGACCTCCTCCACAAATGGAGAAAGTACACCGGACAGACACATTAGATTGGTAGTGGGGAAAGAAAGCGAGAGAGAAGGGATGGGTAAAGAGAGGGCTAAGAAATTAGGGGAGGAAGGGGAAGGAGGACAATCAGACGTAAAGTTAATTTCAACAGAAAATTTTTTTTTTTTTTTAATTTTTAAATTCAAGGAGCTTCTTAAAGAAACCCGTAGATAAAATTAAAATTGTGGTACATCTATATAAGATACTACCTGGACGGCAATACATAGCAATACTAAATCTGAATAAACAAAATAAGATAATTACTTATAGAGGGTGGACCATTAAAATACGTCCTTTGAAAAATTAAACATGTCATAATTGTCTATAATCACAATACCTTTGTTGCTTACGTTTTCTGTAATTGTTAATGATGACCTATCTAAGTTCCAGTTTATCAAGTCCTTAAAAAAATAACTTCCCCACCTCCACCCTCTAAGTTTAATTTTCTATCTAGCATAGACCTGACATTTAATTGGTTGATCACAACAAACCCACAAACCTTTTTTTTTTTTTCTTGCTCGACCCCCTTTATCTTTCGGAAAAGAAGTAACATTTTGCCTTTTAAATTTTTACAAACTTATTTAATCTACGGTCACTTACCATACACCTGAAGAGATACAACATAATATCAAATCATGAAAGCTGCTGTGTAGCAATTTCAACACGTTTTTTTTTTTTTAATATCTAAAATAAGATAATAATAATATATTGCTCTACTTTGTATTGAGCACTTTTTTAAAAAGTAAATGCTACAAACAGCAGAATTTTACTTTATCTGTTCTTTCTCTTATTTGAATATTTTGCTCCCTTCATTATAGAGTATTTTCTACATTTATTTTTTTTTTTTTTACATGGAAAAAACCAATTTTGAAATGTCTCTTAAGAATATTCCCAATACAAACAAACCGGATTATTTTTCTGAAACTAGATCTGTGAATTTATTACAGCAGATGAGATGGAAAGCCTATTTCTTTGTTCATGACAACAATTTTGCCAAAGAACCGGATTTTTATGGTTTTCAAAGCTTATAAACTGCACCATTCATCAAACAATTATATGGTTTTGAAAATGATTTATTAGGAATCATTGATTGTATCTCTTTTCATAAATATAAAAATTATTCTCAGAGGCATTTGAACTGTGTTGTAAAAGTCATTGATTTGTCTGACAAGGTTTTTATCAAATCCAACAAAACAGCCAACTTCTACAAGTATACTCTTAAGGATTATAGTATTTTAATTAAAAAAAAAATGAACTAAAAAATATAGAAAAGTAAACAAGGAGCAGGCTTATAGTTAATATCAGGAAGAGGCAGCTGAAGTTTCTGTGATACATAAATGAGGAAGGAGGGCCTGGAGAATCTGATACTCAAAGGTCAAATAGAGGGAAGAAGAGACAAGGGAAAACAACGCATGACATAGCTGGAGGACTTAAGCAAGTAGATGACAGAACATGGTCTAGGGGAGGAAGCAGAGGGAATGGACTTGTGGAGAGCTGCATGGGATAGAGGGAGGAGGAGAGCCATGATCGCCTACATCCTGAAAGGACATGTCACATAAAAAGAAAGAAAGAAATTACTGATTATATTAGTTTATTGTTTTTCAAATTTAACTTGAGCGAAAGGATGGACTGGAGAATTTGATACTCACAGGTCAAATAGAGGGAAGGAGAGACAGTAAAACAACGCATGACACAGCTGGAGGACTTAAGCAAGTAGATGACAGAACGTGGTCTGGGGAGGAAGCTGAGAGATGGAACTTGTTGAGAGCTGCAAGGGATAGAAGGAGGTGGAGAGCCATGATCGCCTATGTCCTAAATGGACATGGCACATAAAAAGAAAGATAATATCATCAATTTAGTTGACAAAATTAATGCAACAAGTAAAATTATGACCAACATGCTCAAAATTAGCCACAGAGTTAGCAATCTCTGTACTAAAGAATCCTATGTCACGATCAAGGATCATAAACATAATTTTAAAATTAATTTTCCCACTAGAAGTATCAGCCCAACCAGGCCAGAAATTGAAAGGATTAGTAAGTTCATCTTTGATAGAATCAACCAACTGATTAGAAAGCGACATGGACTTTTACAATGGATTAATACCCTGGATGTCATAAATTTCTTCAATGGTGTAAGGGATAAAAGAAATTCTTCATTTATCTAATTTGATATTGTGGATTTTGTATCCCTTTGTTTCCAGGGATCTTTTTATTTTGGCTTTGGAGTTTGCCAGGGAGTATTCAGAGCTTTCCAATGTGGAGCTTGAGATTATTATGAACTGCAGAAGATCTGTTCTCATCCATAACAAAAAGCAGTGGATTAAAAACAATTCTGTTGATCAATTTGATATTTCTATGGGATCATTAGAGTCTGCTGAGTCTTCTGACCTTGCTGGTTTATTTATCTTATGTAATCTTACTGCCTAAATGGTATTAACATTGATAATATAGGTTTATATGAAGAAGATGGCCTTATGTTAGTGAAAAATTCCATAAAAATTTAAGCTGATAAAATCAGAAAATTAATACATAGAGATTTTAAGTCTTAACCTTAAAGTTAATATTAACACTAATTTAAAAAGTAGCTTTCCTTGACGTTACATTAGACCTAGTTATTAACGTATTCTAACCCTACATGAAAACAAATGCCAATCCAGTATATATCCACTCAAATTCTAACCACCCTCCATCCATAATCAAACACATACCCTCTTCTATAGAAAATAGGATTAGCAATAACTCTTCTAGTGAAGTTGTTTTTGCAAGTGGAGTAAAGTTTACAACACTGCCTTAAAAAATGGTGGCTATAAGTGCACTGACATCAAATATATAAAACATAACACTGATCATAGTAATAAGAATAAAAATGGGAAAATCATTTGGTATACACCCCCCATTTAACCAAATAGTAATAAGTTAGGGTAGAAGTTCCTCCATTCAATTGATAAACACTTCCACAGAAATAATCCACACAATAAAACTTTTAACAGAAATACACTAAAATTAAGCTATAGCTGTACAAATAATCATGAAAAAAATTATTAAAAAACAATAAAATCTTAAACCTATACAAAAATCTGAGTAATAATTGCCATTCCAAAGCAACAAATGTGGATAATACCAACAAGTGTAATTGTAGAAATTCTAAGGAATGCCCATTGCTAAACTGATGTCAAACTGTCTTGTTTACGTAAGCACTATTTCTACTATTGAAAATTCAATAGTTAACAAATTTTATATTGGGAGTACCAAGAATTCTTTTAAAACTGGGTGGTATCAACATGTATTATCTTTCACAAATAATGTGTACAAAAATATGATATCCCTTTCTAAATATTTTTGGAAATTAAAAGAAGTTAAGGAAATCTCTATGGGGAAATGAAAATACTAAAAAAAATGCTAGAACCTGTAAATCTTTAAATAAACCTTGTTTTTTATGCTTACATAAAAAAATTAGAAATTATCTGATTTGCTGACAAAAAATCTCTGCTAAAACTAAAAATGAATTAACTGCAAATTGCCAACACAGTTTATCTTTTACCTTACAATATAGTTGATTGTTTTTTTAAATTAGGTAATTCCATTTCTTATGGCCATAATTCAAAGAAAATAATGGTCTGCCCTCTACAAGTAATTATCATGTTTTGTTTATTCCGATTTAGTATTGCTATGTATTGCCGTCCAGTTAGTATTATTTATATCTTATATAGATGTTCCAGATTTTTAATTTTATCTACATTTTCAACCCAACATAATAAAAAATGGTTTACTTTAATATAGAATTGTGTTGCATTTGATGACCATCTGGAAGCATTGTTGGTGGTATATTGTCCCACAAAGAGATACTGAATGACAGAAGACAACAAACAAAAAAAAATATTGTCAAGTTTATTTTCAATAAAGGAAATACATCAACAAAAATAAGTTTACAGTGCACTCAGCAAAAAAAATATTTGCATAATTCATGTGGAGGGCGAGAAGAGCATTCTCCTGTATAGGACAATTTTTTAGTTGCTGAAGAGCATTGCCCTGAAAATGAGTTTTGTAGTCATCGAGGACCGTTGTCCCGAGAAGGAAAGTTTTGCAGTCGCCGAGGAGCATTGACCACAAAAGGAGTTATGTAGTTGCTGAGGAGTATTGTCCTGAGAAGGACAGTTTTACAGTCGCTGAGGCGTATTGTCCACAAAAGGAGAGTTTTGTAGTCGATGAGGAGCATTGTCCTCAAAATGACAGAATCCCTTAATTTACTCAAGTAACCCAAAGACATTTCTCTCCATCACATCTGTTTTGAATCTCCAAGTTCTTTCCTGCCAATAATTTTGAAATGGATTGAAGCTAGGGTTATTGTCGGGACACTCTTAAATATTAGTGCACCTTTCTTGTCATGACTTTCTTACCAGCCTGACCTTATGATGTGGTGGGGAGCAATTGCTGGACTTATCTAGCTAATGGTTTTTAGAACATTAATATCATCTCCTTGTGGAGAAAGTATAATCCCTTTCTTGTCTCCGGAGAAAGATTCTGACACCAAAACTGGGGTTGCTTAAAAGTTGGGACCCTGTATATTTGGTTATATTGTTTAGATGATGATGATGATGATGATATAAACATTAATTGCAAGACAGAATACATGGTTGCTAGCAAAAGGGACAACCCAACGTGCAAATTACAAAATGGAGATACCAAAATTAAACAAGTACAACAATTTAAATATCTGGGAATTGTTTTAACAGAGGATGGAAAATGTGACACTGAAATCTTAAGGTGCATGAGATAGCAAAAGATGTCTTCCAAAAGCTAAGCATAGTATTAAGAAACAGGAAAATTTTGTCAGAAACAAAGGAAAGTGTACTGAACTGTTGTCTAATATGTCCTCAGGGAATTCTGGAGAATATTGACGGACTCATACGAGTCCAAGCAACAATACTTCACAAGGACATAGATTTTAAATAAAGAGGACTGGCTGATGGCAATTATCTTCAGGGACCTACACGTTAGGAAGGACTTTATTATTAAGAATTCTCACCTATTGATTCCATAAAGAAAAGAAACAAAAAGGGCCTGTATTTTTTTTTTTCAACTTCCTTCAAAATCCCTACACAATATACATGCTTGTAAAATCCTACTAAAGAAGTTGAATCTTTTTCACAGGATCTCAGCTTTTATATGTCTGAACGCCTGAACTTGTTCCTAGGTGGTGGCATTGTTCCTGTGAAGGACAAAACTGTTGACGAGGTCATTGTCTAATAGCAATCCCAATGACATGTGATCTCCAAACGAATAACAAAAGATATATCTCATATAAAAGACTGAAATATTTTACTAATTAATAACTACTGTTAGTAATTAATTAATATATCGATCTGAATGTGTTTGATAGATTGAAGTTATGTGCCTGGTGTACCATGCACAAAAATTTAAAACTGATAGACAAAAGCATTAAAACATATGTGTTTTTCTTTTTTTTGTTTCTTTGTGATGTATTAACCGGCTTGGTAAAGTTCTTGACCACAAGGTAATTATGGAACAATAAAGAAGTTAGTCTCCCTTGGCAAGTTCAATAGTTACATATTACCCAATGACATTAAAGTGTTCTGTTGGCACGGCAAGGCCTAGAATACATCAACATCATTCCCTGCAGAGATGTGAGACTGCTCTAAATTTCTTAGCGAAAAAGTAAATTCTTAAAAACTCAAATATAAAAAAAAGCAATATTTACCTATTTACTTATAGACTCAAATATAAATGTTTCATATTTCTTTTTTTATGTGCCATGTTCTTTCAGCACATTGGCGATCATGGCTCTCCACAATTTCCTATCCTCTCAATAATTTTTGTCTTTTTGTTATCTCTCCTAAAACTTGTTCTTGCATTCATTTACACAAACTCATTCTTCTTCTATGTGCCGTATCCCTTCAGGAAATTGGCAGTCATGGCTCTCCACAATTTCCTGTCCTTTGTAATAATTTTTCTTTTTGTTATCTCTTCTAAATATTGTTCCACCATGCATTTACACAAAATCATTAAATAAGTCATGTGTTGTTTTCCTCTGTCCCTCATGCCTTCAATCTGTCCTGAGCATATCTTATTTGCCAAGCCCTATTTCCTATTATATATATATATATATATATATATATATTAAGCATTCCACCTTAAGCAAGACAGGAAGCCACTAGCACGCAAGGGGTTACAGAGAGTTGGAATGAGAACAAAGAGGAAAGGATGAAGAGACGGTTAGGGGATAGATTAGGGCATCTGGAGACGTCGATTGACGTTACATTTGAATAGTTGGAGATTATAGCTGTCAGGGAAACAGGAAAAGGGGTGGGAGTTCCACAGGCGAGAAGTGCGAGACATGAAGCTATTGGAATAGAAGAAACGGCTACATTTAACAGTCTTGACAGTGAAAGGGTGAGAGGGAGATGCCAGCTTAGTAGAATGCTTAAATTCAGGAAGTTTGGGAACTAGCGAAATCAGCTCATTGAAGCAGTTACCATGAAAGTATTTGTAAAAAAAAGACAGAGGGAGGCAACGGCACGTCTGTGAGAGAGCGACTGCAGACAAGATGCCAGATCATGGCCAATTACATTGCATATCCGTCTTTGGATTTTATTAATGACCTTGAGACAAACAGAAGTGGCTCCAGACCATATATGGCAGCCATACTCCAGACAAGGGTGAATGGTTGATTTGTAGATTTGAAGGATTGACTCCGGCGAGAAAAATTTCCTGGCGCAGCACAGGGAGCCGACTTTCCTTGTGGTGGACGAAGCTATTGACTCAACATATTCGTTTCATCACAGGTCAGCAGACAATGTGAGACCGAGTAGACGCAAAGAGGTGCTCACTTGGAGTTGAGCGTCAGACATTCTAATGGGAGGCAGAGTTGGTTCTCTCTGGTGATTAATAGAGAGCAGTTTCGTTTTTGAGGCATTAAAGTTAACCAGCCAATTCCTGCCCCAGTTCACATCCGATTTAAACATTTCAAATTTCATCCTATAAGTGTGCATTTTGTTTCCATTTTCGTCGTTGTTCACATGTTCCGTCCATGGTATTCTCAGTATCCTTCTGTCGAAGCATATTTCTGTTGCTTCAAGTCTCTTCTTCGTCTTTAAGGAAATTGTCCAGCATATCTGACGGATATCATGTAATAGTTCAGTACTCTTTTCTTTGTTTCTAACAAAATTTTTCTGTTTCTTATTATTCTGCTTAGTTTTTAGAATGCATCTTCAGCTATCCCAATGTGTCTTTGGATTTCAGTGTCGCATTTTCCGTCCTCTTTTTCAGGCATTTAAATTGTTCTAACTGTTGATATTAGTATCTCCAATTATGTAATTTGCACGTTGGGCTGTCAATTTTGCTAACAACCATGTATTCTGTCTTCTTGCAATTGATATTTATATTATCATCATTCTCATCTAAACAATACAACCAAACATAAAGGGTCCCAACTTTTAAGCAACCCCAATCAGTTTTGGTGTCATAATCTTTCTCTGGAGACAAGGAATGGGCTTATACTTTCTCCACAAGAAAATGATATTAATTTTCTTAATAACATTGAACTAATAGCCCAATAATTGATCCCCACCATGTTATAAGGTCAGGATGGTAAGAAAGTCAAAACAAGAAAGGTAGACTAATGTTTTGCAATTAAGGCTTAGTCCTTTCTTCTGGCTTTCTTTCACTACCTTCGGAAGGATTTTTTGTAGTTTCCTTTCCATGACTGCTATAAACACTGTGTCATCTGCAAGTGTTATATTGTTAAGATTAAGGCTGCCAATAATCCTGGTAGCAGTTCCAATTCTGTGTCGGCTACTGAATAGATAAAAAAAAAAAATACACTTGACCTGTACTGCAGCAGGTAGACAACGTTATTTTGTGAGTCTGTGAATGCTTAAAAATATTTCTCCACATTACTAAGAATAATAGCTTCATTGTTTTG
>OZ010591.1:36408398-36455898 GCA_963932145.1 Acanthosepion lycidas
CCATTGACGACTGCGATGTGTAACAACTCTGATAAATACACAGCTCGCGAGATCCGGCATCTCGACTACCTGTCACAATTCTCGACCGATATTCGTCACATAAAGGGGAAGGACAACGCCGTCGCGGACACATTATCGCGAGCGGATATTCAATCTCTTCAGACCGGCGTCTTGGGTCAGGATACCATAGCCGCTGAACAAAAATCCGACCCCACGCTGCAAGACGTCCTTTCAAATACTTCTTTAAAGCTTCGGGAGTTCCCTGCATCCTTCAGCGACGACACCCTGTACTGTGACACCAGCCTAGCAAGCCCTAGGCCCTACATCCCACCGACACTTCGAAGACAGGTATTCCAACATTTCCACGGGTTGTCTCATCCGAGTAAGAGAGCTACGGTCAAACTTATTACCGACCGATTCGTTTGGCCTAATATGAATGCGGACATCCGAGAATGGGTTTCCACGTGCATGGAGTGCCAGAAGTGTAAGGTCCACCGACACACTAAATCCCCCGTTGGCACCTTCAGCAGTCCCGATGCACGGTTCTCCCACATACATGTCGACTTAGTGGGACCGCTTCCGATGTGTCGGGATTACCAGTACCTTTTGACGGTTGTGGATCGTTTTTCGCGGTGGCCGACCGCCATACCTATAAAAGACACTTCTGCAAGTACCGTCTCCAGGACCATCCTAAAAGAGTGGATTGGAACTTTCGGCACACCCCAAGTCATCACGACTGACAGAGGATCACAGTTCCAGTCGTCCCTTTTTCGGGAGTTTACCAACCTACTTGGTGCCAAGCACATAAAAACTACCGCTTATCATCCGTGCGCCAACGGCTTAGTCGAGAGGTTTCATCGGTCTCTTAAAACCTCCCTGGCCACTAGACCTGACACTATCAATTGGGTGGACGACCTGCCTTTGATTCTCCTAGCATTGAGGAATACCGTAAAGGAGGACTTAGGTTGTTCACCCGCCGAACTGGTTTTCGGTACACCTCTTGCGCTGCCCGGCGAATATTTCAACGACTCCCTTCAGACGTTTTCAAAACCAACAACTCCTTTCGTCGAGGAACTCCGCCACAAAATGGCTCGACTTAAATATACAACTCCGCGACAGCAACCGATGAATTCGTACATCCCTCAACACTTGCGGGATTGCGAATTCATTTTCGTACGGAACGATGCCGTGAGACGACCACTCACGCCGGCATACCAAGGTCCTTTTCAGGTTCTTCGGCGCTCCGACAAGCACCTTACAATCAAGCGCGCCAACTCGACCGACACCGTCGCTATCGATCGAACCAAGCCTGCTTTTCTGGAGAAGCGACAGTACGACGCAAACCCGGCTCTGCGGCCCCCTGATGTTATTCCAGCGCACCAGGCACACGCCGCACCGCAGACATCAGACGACACCCCAGCAACTCCTGTGCAGCAAACCAGATCCGGTAGGAGGGTCACTTTCCCTAAAGATCTTCGTAAATATTATTATTATTAATTGATATGATCAATTTTCTAGGGGAAGGGCCTTGTCGCGGTCGCCATTAGCCGCTCCTTAGAAAGACGGCCTTGACCTTCACAACTCCTGATCTTGCAGACTTAAGTCAAGCAACATGCGAGAAACCAGACGACTAGTTCAATATCATTGATGCCAAACCGTACCTCGTGAGCATCGGATTATGCAGCGCTTCCTCAAACACCGAACAACAATTGTATTAATTTAATATCTACGGTTTTCTACTCCCCCTAGCCGGGGAGTTCTTGAATGAATCGCTCCAAATATCATAAGCTCCTTTTTTCGTCAAAATCCAAGCTACTCGGCCCGGGGGCCTGGATCAAAGTGTAGTACGGACAGCATTCGAAATTTCAGGGGAGAGCAGCATTTCACCAGTGCCTGTTTGCAGTCTTGTTGATCCTTGGACGAGTTTGTGTACATCAAACTGGTTGATAGCATACGTTAACTGATAAGTTGTTTATTTGATTTTACTTTGTTTTCCTAAAAACTTTGTCTGTCTTTTCAGTTTGTTTTCTTAAGATATACTTGTGTTTTTTGTTTCTTTTTTGTTGATTTCCTTTCTTACTTTTTACCCTCCCCACCGTTTTTGTTTGTATTACTTTTATTATTGAATTATTTTTTGGTTGTCTTTTTTTGTCCCGTTTTTCCTTTCTGATTTTATTTGGTTTATACTGGACATTGCTTCCGTGTTGGAATGATATTCCATTTAAAAAATAATAATTAAAAGACATCCAATCGGTCGTGGTGGTCGTTTCGGCCACCATGAGCGATGACAACATAACACCGCCGGTGTCCTCGGCAAAAAGTGTCTGGGCTGAAGATAGACCCAGGGGAAAAAACGCCGAATATTATGAGGAGTTAAGAGTTCAACTGAAGGATACGTTTAAGGAAAATGAATTCCTTACAATTGAGGAGGCATTTATGGCAGTCAAAAAGAAAACAGTATCCCTGCTGACTTCCGACATAAAAAGCCGGAAATTAATCGGAGTCAGCAGGGAAACAATGGAGGAAGTCCTAAAGGTCTTACAAATTTCCCCCAAAGTGCTGGCAAGAAGATCAAATGCCATGTGGGATATTCTTCTTCCTACAGAGCAGGATGCCAAACAAATAGCCGGAAACATATTGACAACGAAAAACCTGCGACTGCAAACGGAATACATGGACACACGGAGGACACGGATTACCGTACATGGTGTGCCCGTGGATGTATCCACCGATAGAATGGGTGCATACTTTTCAAAGTTTGGCAGTGTCGAGGAGGTGAAGGCAATAACCGGGAAATCGGGGATTGCAACAGGCGATATTGAACTACAGGTCACAATAACCAGATCAAGTTTTATGGAGATTCCCAATGTTCTTCTGTGTAGAGAAAGAAGAATGTTGGTGGTGGTGGAGGGCAGAAGGCCTTCTTGTTGGTCCTGTGGGATATCTGGCCACATGGCTAAAGAGTGCCCCGCTAAACGCCCTCCACCTACAAAGCAGCCCACATCATCGAAAACGACAACAACAGCAGCAGCAGTAGTGGCAACATCCCCGACAACTGAAGCAACCCCAAAGGATGGTGAAGGAACTTGGAAAGTGGTAGGAGGTGGCAAAAAACCCAAGAATGTGTCTACCCCACCCAAAAAGGAAGACACCCCAAGGAAGCAGCAAACGCCACCACAACAGAGGGCAAAGAAGGTGCCCCTCCCGGAACAAAAAGGCGAGAAAGAGAGGCAACAGGTGGAAGCTCCAAGACAGAAAGGAGATAAAAAGCAGCAACAACAGCAGCTGCATCAACACAAACAGCAACAGCTCCGGCAGCCAGAAGAGCAACAACCCCTACAGTCGGAGCAGCAGCAACCGGAACAAGATCAAATGGAGGTAGAACAAACACCTCCACCTAGAGCTACATCCCTCAAGAGGTCAAGGGAGGAAGATGATGAAGAACCTCCACAAAGGCATCATGACCGTGGTAGGGCGGAGAAGGTCATGGAGCAGTCCAGGGCAATCTCCGTCCCTGCTTCGTTCAAAAATACCCAAGATCCAACAAGAACCAGACGTCATTCTTCTTCCCCTTCCAGTACCACCCACCCTTCTCCCTCCACTCCTCCCCGTAATTCAGTTTCCACCTTTCCCCTCTCACCCACTTCCTCCCCTCCTCATCCATCAAGGGAAAAGAAGAAAAGAAAGAGAAAGACCTTTGCTGGTCCGGAATGGATCTGCAAAATAGATAAAGAGGAATACAAAAAGGGCCTCCCCAAACAGAGGAAAGCCCTTCTAGGTGGACTCTACAAAATGGAGACTATAGAGGGGAAAAACATCGAAGACCCTCAAAATTTCCCCCGAGCTCCAGGTGTAATAACTTGCATAAGAGAAACCGGGAACCAGCTCGAAGTATGGAATCACCTATACGAAGCGAGGGCGGCGTTCCCGAATATAAGGATGTTCGAACTGGAGAACCAGAACTTAAAAAATCTAAGACAATTTTGCTCTGGGAGGGTCCCAGTTTTACTCCACCCCTCCTTATATAGAGCCATCAAATTAACCTACCCCACGGACGTCGGCGGGATTGTCACAGAAGGACGGATGACGTCGGAGTTAGGCGTGGGGAGCCTGGGACAATCCGTCGGGGTCCTTTCACCCGCAGATTTCCGTCCTGTATGTGAATAGGTTCATTGCACTTCTGCTTTTCTTTCTTTGCAGGCTTAGAAGATGTCTATTAAGATAGCAACTTTAAATGTGAGGGGCTTAAGGGATCGGGGTAAGGCTGCCCGCCTGCTCCGGGACCTTCTGTCCCTGGATGTGGATGTTGCCGCGATCGAGGAGACCCACTTTGTTTGCAGTTCCGATGCGTGTGTGCTGGAGGATGACTTTGTCGTCTATTCAGCATATGGGGACCGTTCTGCCAGAGGAGTTTCTTTGCTTGTCAGGCGTACTCTTGATGCGAAGGTGGACCTTGTGCATACCGATGCCGAGGGCCGGTTGATCGTGGCCGATATTGCCGTGAAAAGTGGTTCGTTCCGGGTCGTTGCGGTTTATGCGCCCAACGACCGGGAGGAGCGGGTCTCGTTTTTTCGGCGGTTGGGGCCGTTCCTGGTGGATTCAACGCGCCTAGTTTTAATGGGGGACTGGAATGCCATCCTGGACCCCAAGTTAGACAGGGGGCGGGGAGCTAGCGGGAGAAGGGGCGATCGTAGCCTGGTTGATCTGATCGTCGATTATGGTCTCGTCGATAGATACCGGGTCGATCATCCCGGGGGGAAAATGTGGACGTGGGCTCTTAATTGGCCTTGTGACAAGGTAGTCAGCTACCTTGACAGAATGTTAGTTAGAAGAGCCGACATAGATCTGTTAGATTGCCCTACGTTCCACTGGGTAGGCTATTCGGACCACAAACTCGTTTGTGCCCGGGTGGCGTTAGACGGTAGGCCTAGAATGGCTGGCTACTGGAAGTTCAATCTGTCCTTACTGGACAGGGAGGACTTTCGGGAACAGCTAATTAGACTAGTGCAGCGGGAGCTAGTGGGGGCGGTTATCGGGAATAAGTGGTGGGAACGCCTTAAGTGTAGGATTAGGTCCTTCACCACTGATTTCGGCAAACGGCTCTCTCTAGATAGAGCTGATAAGGTGAAGACACTCAAGTCTAGTTATTCCCGGGCGGTGGCTGGGGGGGATCCCCTAGAGATAGCCTTAGCTAAGGAGGCCCTGGATCGTTCGAATAGCGAGCGGTACATGGGCCAGGTAATTAGACATAAGTTAAGCAAGATGTCTTCCGAAGCGGTGAACTTGGGCGCAGATCTGCGCAGGGAAGAGGTCCGTCGAGGTGGCGATCGTTACATTCGTGAAGTCGAATCCCCGGAGGGGCGTACTCTTCGGGCCACTGACGACATGTGCGAGGCGTTTCGGCGCCATTTCGAGAGCCGGTTTACCAAGGAGCCTGGTCTCCGTGAGGAGGAGTTTCGTAGCTATTTGGCTGACTTTCCTCGGCTTTCGCCGACTGAAGCGGCTAGCTGCGAGGGAGAGATCACGGAGGGCGAAGTCTACGCGGTTTTGAAGAAGGTCGGCAGAGGCAAGTCGCCCGGTCTGGATGGTTTGCCCTATGAATTGTACTTGAGGCTGTCGCACATCTTTGTTCCGATTTTGACTGCAGTGTTCAACAACTGGTTTCGGTCGGGGTCCATCCCCAATCGGATCACCAGGGGCGTGATCACTCTGTTGAAAAAGGGCAAAGGTGGTGGGGGGAAACTAGATGACTACAGGCCCATAACTCTGCTAAACACAGAGTTAAAGATTATGGCCAAGATCCTGCAGGAGCGTTTGCAGTCAGTTGCCGAGTCTCTGTTGGGACCTGAGCAGACTTGTTCTGTGAGGGGCCGAACAATTCAGAGCAACCTGCATCTGATCCGCACGATCATAGAGGGTGTAAAAGACGACGAGCAAGCCGCGCTGATCAATTTGGATCAGTCCAAGGCATTTGATAGGGTCGACCATCGCTACCTTGCTACGGTCCTGCAGGCCGCTGGATTCGCACCAAACTTCTGCCGCTGGATTAGCCTCCTGTATCGCTCCCCCAGTGCTGTGGTACAGGTGAACGGAAGGTTGTCGGACGCGTTCGTGCTGTCTAGGTCGGTTCGTCAGGGTTGTCCGCTGTCGCCTCTCCTTTATGCTTTGGCGTTGGAGCCTCTCCTTCGCCGGCTGAAGGACGAGACCGGCAGTCCGGCCCTACGCGGAATCGCCGTTCCTGGAGGGGCTCGAGCCAGGGTTTCCGCGTACGCCGATGACGTATCTGCTTTCGTTTCGTCCCGGGACGATATCGAGGCGGTACAGAAGGCGCTTGACCGGTACGAGAAGGTGACAGGGGCCAAGATAAACCGCGACAAGTCTTCCGGCTTGCGGTTAGGTGCCTGGAAGGGGGTCGCTCTTCCGGGCCGCTTCGGTTGGACGGATGGACCTGTCCGCATTCTTGGAGTGTGGTTTGGACCGGACCTCCAGCTGGAGAAGAATTGGTCTGAAGTACTTGCAAAGGTCGATTCTGCCGGCAAGACTTGGAATCGACGGCGGTTGTCCGTGAAGGGCAGGGCGGAGGTGTGTGCTATATACATTTTCCCCCTGATTCTTTATCGATTGTCTGTACTTCCTCTCTGTGAGACCCATTGGAAGGCGCTCGAGCGATCGCTATCCTCCATTTTATGGAGGGGACGCGTGAACAGGGTCGACAGACGAGTCTGCACTAAAAGTCCGTGTCATGGGGGGCTGGGAATGCCGCACCTCTTGAGTCACGTCCGTGCCTCTAGGTTGGCTTTCCTACGCCGCGCATTGACTGGGAGAGATCCGATCCTGGAGGGGATTGTTAGGGACGCCTTCCCTAGCCTTACCATCAGACCCCCCATCTCGTGGGTTGAGCGCCGTCGTAAACCCCGGGACGAGTCGGATTTCATCCGCGAGTGTCGGTCGGCCTTGAGGGCCATTCCCCGGTCCAGTGACCTTTCACGGCCTAGGAAGGTCTTCTATCGTGGATTAGTGGAGGGGCCCGCGAAGGATTCCCTACGTGATACGCTCGGCTTGTCGGAGGAGGAGTATCGCTCCTACTGGTCTTGGGCGCCAGCGGCGGATTACCTCAGTAACCCTGAGTTTTCGCTTACCTGGCGATTGGCTCGGAATCGGCTGCCTCTCAACGACAAGGCTTTCATATGGGGTTTGGCGGATTTGCCAGACTTTGAACGGTGTGGTCTTGGCTTAGAAGAAACGGCTCCGCACGCCTTCTACCATTGCCCCCGGGTCCGCCCCTTATGGGACCATGTCGGCGAGCTGACGGCTCGTCTCGCTCCCGAACAGCTTGTGTCCATTGATCGCGCATACGCGTGTGACAATGTGTCGCCCCCGTATTCCGGGGTGAAACGAATGGTGTTTCTGACGCTGCTGGCCACGGCTCGAATGGTGATTTGGACGACGCGAAAGGAGGAAGTCTTGCGGGGCAACCATCTTTCTCATCAGCATCTAATCCTATTCTTTGAGCATCAGCTCAAGATGAAGATTAGATCTGATAGAAAACGATTGCATTCGACAGTCTTTAGCGAAAGGTGGGTAAAAGAGGCGAGCTTGGTTCGTGTGACCGGGGCTAGCCTTGATTTTCTCTTCTAGGTCAACCTATTGCACATCGGGGTGGCTTCCTGTGGAACCCTCCCCTTGGTTAGGATTAGACAAGCTTCAGTGTACCTAGTTAATGTGAGTTAAGTGTTGTTCCTGGCCTGTAACCCGGCTACTCTTTGGTTATGATCCAAGTCGAGATTCCCAACCTCCCCAGTTTGTTTTTAACCCTCCTTTTCATCTCGACTGGGTCAGCTGTATATTTCCCCATTCCCGCATAATATTTTATCCCTTTTCCCCACTCCCTTAGCGAGAGAGCTTCTTGATTCTGTCCCCTGGGCAGAATACAGCGGCCTCTCTATTTTGAGGGTTGGACGGTCCCCTACTAACATCTGTTATGTTTAGTTGATATTTTGTGTTTATATTTATTTGATTATTGGGTTCATCTCCCCTCCCCTCTCATTCTATCATTATTAGAATTTTAATGTATAGCATGTATTTCATCATCAAATTTTTATGGTGTGGGGCGCGTTTTTTGTAGGACCCCCTGGTAAGAATGTGGTATTATGGTGCATGAGAGAACGATTGGTGATGGATGAGTTCTTGTGGTGAATGGGTAAATTGTAATGTATGAATGGGTCGTGAATCTGATTAGCTAGGTATAGGATAGTTAGTTTGGACCAGCCTTTACCCCTCCCCTTCATCGGCCACGTGCCACAATTGTAAATTTTTACAATAAATACCCTGGATCAAAGTGTAGTACGCTGCCTTTGTGAGCTTCCGGTGCTTTGTCGAGAGTGTTACTCTTCGGCGCGATCCCGTTTCCGCGGTCGATCCGCCCTGGAAGACGTATCACCTCTCTGACTGCTTCGCCAAGTGATACACTTTGGCGCGATCCCGTTTCCGCGGTCGATCCGCCCTGTGAAGTCTATCACATTCTGCCTTGGCCCTGTTTAGGGACTCCGCCTTCGCCAAGTGATACGCTTTGGCGCGATCCCGTTTCCGCGGTCGATCCGCCCTGTGAAGTCTATCACAGTCTGCCTTGGCCCTGTTTAGGGACTCCGTCTTCGCCAAGTGATACGCTTTGGCGCGATCCCGTTTCCGCGGTCGATCCGCCCAGTGAAGTCTATCACAGTCTGCCTTGGCCCTGTTTAGGGACTCCGTCTTCGCCAAGTGATACGCTTTGGCGCGATCCCGTTTCCGCGGTCGATCCGCCCTGTGAAGTCTATCACTGTTGTCGGTCCGCCCTGTGAAGTCATTCATTATTCTGACTTGGCCCTGTTTAGGGACACCGATCAACCTGCTGCTGTTCCCGTCTATTCTCCCATCCGGCAGTCGACCAGCTACATCCGTTTTGCCGATCAACTCTACATTCGTTATTACCAATACGACCGAACGCAGCTACCCCTAATCGAAACCAGTCATACCGGACCCGACACCGACTTGAACACATTCTTCAGAGTACACTCTTGTACAATTGGCATTAATAAAATCGACATTATTGCTTCATAAACCTTCGCCTTTGTCCCCTCATTGTCTTGGCTGTTCACACGTTTCCTCAAAAAGCTTGCGGGGGCGACATCCTTATCGGCCCCGCAACAATATATATATATATATATGTGTATATATATATATGTGTATATATATATATATATATATATATATATATATGTATATATATATGTATGTATATATATATGTGTATATATATATATATATATATATATATATATATGTATATATATATGTATGTATATATATATGTGTATATATATATATATATATATATATATATATATATATATTCATACGTTGCATTGATTAATATAGACAAGTGTTGTCTATTTATTTTATGTAAATTCTTTTCATAACGTCTGATAAGCTTAATAACATTATTATTAAACGATGAAAGAAAATCACAATTTGTTGCATATTTTTAATGATAATGTTATTAATCATTTTCGACTTTATGAAAAGAAACATAAAATAAATAGACAACAATTGTCTATATTATTTAATGAATCATGTATGAATGAAAAAATGCTGCCTAAATACACATTATATATATATATATATATATATATGCACAGTGCGGTGCAAGAGTATAAAGCTAGCTGAATTTTATTTTTAAACTTTAGCAATTGAGCTAATTTTTTAATATTTATATATTATTATAAAATATTAATAATCTCAAAGTTTCAAGTAATTACTATGCGTAGAAAATCAGTTATTGTAAAATTAGTCAAAAACTCAAAAAAACAATTGATTAGGCCATTAAAAAGTTTTAATTACAAAAGTGACAAAAACTAAAAATTTATAGAAATTAATATTTAATTTGTTTTCCGTTATGAGCTGTTACTTCAAACAGTCTATTTTTCATAGAATATATTAACTTCTGAGTGTCGCCTTGGTTAATTGAACCTCAGGCTTTCAAAATTTCACGTTTGAACTCTTCCTTGTTATTAAATTGATGCCCATATGTATATTCGTCTAACCAATCTCCCCTCAAAAACCGTTTCGATTTGCGACTCTGGTTTTATGTCGAACTCTCTACTGCAGAGAGGAACTCGGAGGAAGCTTTGCCGAAGGGCAAGGTTTCCTTCGGGGAGGTAGACAGGACCTGAACCCGTCTAGGCGGGTTCAAAGGTCATATTTTTGGCCGAGCCTACGGGCTTGGAGATACCCACATTAAACCGGCCTTGTGCCACATTTAACCCACGTGGGGGGGTTGATAAATATCAACCAATCTCCCCTCAAAGATTCTTGATAGGATTGAGACCGAGTGATCTGGTCGGCCAATCCATAACATTGATTCGGTTAGCTTCAAACCACTTTATATATATATATATATATATATATATATATATATATATTTATATAATTTAAAATCTTCCTTTGTTCTCACTCGTTAATAATGTTTCTGTTTTATTAAACTGAATATTTGAAGTGTGTTTAAAACCCGAGAAGCTGCGTGGAGCCCTTGCGCAGTGTGTTTATTTTTGTCATTTGTTCCTTTGATTTGATACTGTTCACTTCCGCTTATTCTATATAGTTGCTTCGTCTATTTTTATAATCTTCCAGATATAAAATTATTCTTGTAAGTAAATAAATAATAGTGATAAATATTTTTTTCTAATGCCGAGAAAAAAAAAAGAAAGGTATATATCCAATCTCATATGTTTGGGTTTTATTAAGATTCTAAAAATAACTTTTTAAGCAATAAAATTTGCCGATGGGAGATGTAGTGATTGTAGCGTCAAGAGAAAAACTGTCCTTTCAAAACATTTTCCAGGTTCGTTTGTTAAATTTTACTAATTATTCTTTTTAATGCCTGCAAGTGCTGAAATTATCAACAAAGTGGGCTCATCTGATGCAAGAATCAAATGTACCTATGAAAAATTGGCCTTGTGCCAGGAAAATCAACAGAAGCTTTTTTCATGTAGACGTAAATGGGGTCATGACTTCTGCGCATGTCATGTCAAAAATTTTGCACACTGCCCCTTAATTGTTACACACGCAAAAAAGAAATGCGTGTGTGTAGGGCATATTATATTTAAGAATTTACACTATTGGATTGTTTTGTAGCGCGCATCCCCACAATTCTTTATCTTTGACTGGGAAATGACGTGGAAAAGGACAAGCAAAGACGCTGGAGGTTACCAAACATGCAGCGGTCACAATGCAATTTATATTTGACGTAAAATATCACATAGTATAAAATACAAGACAGAACGTTCAATCATAACAACTGAATTTATTAGTGTTTTGGTGTACATGCATATAAGCTGAAGGTTTGAATGAGTTATGTCTCTTAGATTTGGAAATATTTGTACCGGGGCTCATAAAGATGAAGTCATTATTAAACTGAAGTTTTAGAAGAATAAAGTTCCTGTTGCATGTTAGGAAAAGTGAATTGGTAAAGTTGGTAAGAGTTCAGAAGAGTTAAGAGTTCGTACTTGCGTGAATTGGTAATGTTCTTTGACGCCTGACCACAGGGTCAAGACGGGGGCTCTTGAAGATTACATCTTGGCAGCAAGGAATAAGATGAATGAAGAGAAAACAGAGATAGAAAGCTTACTCGTGTTTTGCTTATATAAGATGGTGTATCACGTGACTGGCTCAAATCTTAGTAGGCTGGAAATTTCATTCCTCGCGTGCAGGATATCTGGTTGATCGGAATTGACCAATCAGAGAGCTAGTTTTGAGGAGATTAACCAATGAATGCCTGTCGCATGATTTGTATGTATGATGGTGATGATAATTACCAGAGTTTATTGAAATGGTTGGCAAAATATTGGCTAATTGCCAATTGATTCAAACTTTATAAAATCGTAAATAATAAGGATTTCCTTCTAGTTGGTTCACATATTTTAATAATTTAGTAAACGTTTACAAATTTCTGAATAAAAAATTTGATTTGATTTTTTTTTCAAGAATTGGTAAATGATAAATATTACATTGCATTAGATCTAATTGTATTAGTTTTTAGACTGTTGTAAATATAAAATTATTCTTGTAGATAAACAATCTAATAAATAGTGATTAATATTTTTTTCTACTGCCAAGAAAAGAAAAGTAGAAATATGCTTGGAATTTATTCTAAAAAAACTTTTTGAGCATAAAAGTTGCTGATGGTGTATGCAGTGATAGTGGTATCAAAAGAAAAAAAAAACGCCTTTTTTTATGACATTATTTTTCCAGGGACGTTTGTTAAACTTGACCAATCCATTTTTCTTAACACATCATTTTTCTCATCTTAAGTGCTGAAAATATCAACAAAGTGGGCTCATCTGTTCTTTTACAACTTTTCTGAAGGAGGCAAGAATAACTAGCACCCGTGAAAAGTTGACAGAATCGTTGTCTCAGTTTGATTCACAGAGAGACGTATAGTCTAAAACAGCGATTCTCAATCGTCGTGCCGCGACAAATTAGTGTGCCGCGAAATATTGTAAAGGAATCGCAGAAAAAGAAAACATCAGTTACGAGTTTCACACTTAGTAAGCTTCACAAATAGTTGAATAGAAACATCGAAATAAAGTAAGTTTATATTTCTGTGTGTATTTTTTATTCTAGATTAGCTCAAAAGACTTCATAAGTTTTATTGCAATTTTGTATTTCTTATTTATGATTGGATTAGGCTCCTCAACCCTAAATAGCAACAACAAAAAAAAGAAGTGAGAAAAACTATGCTCAACGAAAAAAGAAATTAGAGTCTGCTTATCGCACATCCGACCAAACATTCTTCGGCGACGAAGAAGAAACTGACTATTCTATCACGTGTATATCCTTGCTTGACCCAGCTAATGAGATGGATCCACTAAGGGGAAGGAAGACGTTGCTCTTGGGGCACGACCCGATGGGTTATGAATAATTACATGAGTATCAACACGGAATTTTTGAGTAGCGGCACTATATCAAGTCTAGTCAGTTTCTTGTTTGATCCTGCTCTGCGAATTTTTTTATATTCTGCTCCATCGATGTCAATAATACCAGAAGATCATTTTACACTTGAGACTCTTACCATATTGATTAATTTATAGTAATGTATTAATATTTTGTTTTGATAAGATTTAAAATAATTATTATTATTTATTACATACTGAATTAATTTTTATAATAAATTATAATCTTTATATAATTTTCATTTATATGTATTATATATATAATATATAAATATTATAATATATATATAATATATATATATCATAATATATATATATATATATATTATATATAATATATATTATAATATATATATAGTATGTATATAATATATATTATAATATACATATATTATATATATATATTATGATATATATCTATTATTTTATATAATGTATAATAATATATAATATATATATATTATAATATATATTATAATATATATTATATATTATAATATGTATATATACCATATAATATATATATATATATTATATAATATATATATTATAATATATACATTATATATATATAATTTATATATATAATATATATTATATAATATATATATATATTATATATGATATATGTACTATATTATATATATTATATAATTTATATATAATATATTATATATTATATAATATATATATATTATATATGATATATGTACTATATTATATATATAATGTATATATATTATATATAATATATACCTTATATTATATATATATTATATAATATATTATAATAATATATTATAATATGTATTATATAATATTTATATTATATATATAATATTTTTATTATAATATATATATATATTGAGAATACTACTGTAGAAATCCTAATTCTCAGTTGTAGCAATCATTCAAATATGAAATTTCTTTACGGACCTCTGAAATATTACCGTGGACCCTCAATTTTGTAAAATTTGTGTGTGTGTGTGTCTGTGGGTGTGTGGACACCCAATAATGTTAAACGTACCTCCTGGTTACATATGGATCCCGCTTGAGAAATGACGGGATTTGTGAAATTTGTAGTAGCAAGTTGGAATTAATTAACTGGCTTCGGACAAAAGAACTGATCGGCTGGTTTCGTGGAAAATTTGATAGAATAGTCGAGTTTTTTTTTTCTTTTAAACTGAAAAATGCTTATCTCTACGCTCCTATCCCTTTTATACCCCTCATCTTGCTGAATTTTGTTTCGTTTATGTTTTTTTTTTTATTCTTTCAGCCAAGCAAGGCGATAATGCCACTAAGACGCAAGGTGGGTATAGAGATTAAAAGAGAAGAAAACTTTAGCGGGGAGAAAGGACAATAAAAGAACAGGTTTCAGAAAGACATTAAATTTTTGAAGCTCATGGGTGGCAGGGAAGCATAAAATCAAAAGAGAATCCCACAGGCGAGAAGTGCTAGGGAAGAAACTATTAGAATAGAACTTTCGGTTACATCTTACTAAATATGAGACGTAGTTACCAATCTGGTGGTACTCTTAAACCCACACACGGGGAACAGTTCATTAGAACAACTTCCATGGAAATATTTATAGAAAAACGAAAACAGAGAGAAGTTGTGTCATGGCGCTAGGAAAATGACTGCCAGGTCACGGCTGATAACATAACTGGTACTTCTTTGGGTTTTGTCGAGAATCTCTCTCTCTCTGTCTCTGTGTCTGTCTGTCTGTGTCTGTCTGTCTCTCTTTCTGTATATATATATATATATATATATATATATATATATATAAAATCACCGGACCAGATATGGCCGCATAATTCAATGCACAGACAAATGAGGGAAATAAGAGTGGTTTCTGTTACCTACTCCACAGTTTGGAATTCAGAATTTCCCTTCTCTTCGATTGGATGCCAGCCTAGGTTAGAAAGTCCAGTCCGACTTATTATTTAATACTTAGCAATGGGCAGTGGGTAGAAACGCCTTCCTTGGCTGGGGTGAAATAATTATATACACACACACACACACACACACACACACATATATAACGGAAATAATGTATTTTTTATTTATTAATCCAACATATTTTTATTACTTAAACGTTATTTTTTAGCGGATAATCGTATTTGAGTAGACGCCCGGTTATCTATATATATTTATAAATAAATAAGTAACTACTTAATAATATAGTGTTTAATAAATAAACGGAAGGTCTACTCAAATATGAGTATCCACTAAAATAACGTTTAAGTAATATATATATATATATATATATATATATATATATATATATATATATATGACAAAAATATAATTTCACAAGACCATTTGTGCGAAAGTAAACGCAACAAGCCCGGCTAGAAATTGAACTCGTCTCACCGAGTCCACTTTCCCTAATTATTGCTATTGTGCTACACTCATTTTCCTGACTCTTATAATGGAGTTAGTGCAGATGATATACAGTCAGCTGGGTTTGTTTTTGTTTTTTTGGTGGGGGGGTGCTTTTTTAATCATCCGCTTGACAACAGATGACTTCGGCAAATTTTAGTTTTCTCGAAAAGTCGATGTTGATCAATCGGGAGATCTTGTTCATATAAATCATTTAACAAATGTCATGTCTTTTATCATAAAAAAAAAAAAACTCAGTTCGATCCAGATGTCTTATTGATTTTTTGCTTCTTTACACTTACTTTTTTTTATTCTAAATTATGTATTTGTTGACGGTGGGCGCAGTCTTTGTATTGGCGAACTTCTGTTCGATATTTAATCGACAGGAGTCCTACACTCAATCCACCAAAAATAACTAACGGATCATTTGACGCTAGCTGACAAAAAGAAAAGTACTACCTACTCATCTTTCGATGTCGATCTGTCAAACATCGCTTTCAAATGACAGAGAAAATCCTGATTAAATCGATTGAAATGAAATAGGGGATAAATTTTGTTGTTATAATAACCTAAATCAGATTGGTATAAGCCTAAGTGAGCGAATACCCCGGTTCGGATTTATTATTCAAATACCTCAGCAGCTACAGCTATTGTAATCACACGTTTCCTAAGGAAATCCACAGTCAGCTGCTTCCGGTAAAATTTTGCTCTGAAATCCAGGAGAACGAGTCTGTTTCTTGTAACGCTCCAAGATGTACCTGACTTCTTCCTCAAGGGTTTATCTTTACAAGAGTCAGATAAGACCAAAACATGTAACATTGCTGCCAAGTGTGGGCTGGAGCTGCTCCATCTCTTTCTAGACTTGAGTTCAAAAACGTTTACGAGGCTTTGTATGCGATATTATATACAGATAATGCGGTCATAGCAATCAAGACTGCATAGTGACTGCCAATTTCTCGCATCAGTGAGTTCTGTAGACCCAGATCGCTCTCTCTCTCTCTCTCTCTCTCTCTCCCTCTTTCTATATATATATATATATATGATTTACTTCAGAATATGACAACGGAAGCATGTCAAAATCGCGACAAAATTGCAGTCGTGTTTCGATTTGTATCAATGTATCTAATCTAGCAATTGTAACTTGCTGGCGAGTCCAGTAATTAATAATCTCCTGATTAGATGCATTGATATGCATCGAAACACGACTGCAATTTTGTAGCGATTTTGACATGTTTTCGGTGTCATATCCTGAAGTAAATAAAATTGCTCTACTTTGTATTGAGCCCTCTTTTAAATTAAATGTTACGAACGCTGGAATTGTACTCTATTCGTTCTAATCTTACCTGGATATATATATATATATATATATATATATATATATATATATATATATATATATATATATGGAAAGTTGTGTCACTGGGTCGAGGCAGAAATTTTTTCTCGTCAGAGTCCATCTTACACATTTACAAATCTACCATTCGTCTGTGCACAGAATACTGTTGCTATATATGGTCTGGTGATCCTGCTACTCATCTCGAGGTTCTTGACAAAATCTAAAGAATGGTCTGTAATGTTATCGATCCCGACCTGGGATGTCGTTCTCAGTCACTTTCTCACCGCAATGATGTGGCTTCTCTCTGTCTTTTCTACAAATATTTTCATGACAACTGCTCTGACGAGCTTTTCTCCATGGTGCCTCGTCTACATGAATTTATGCCGTGCCACAAGATTGGCATCTAGGTCCCACGCTTTTACTACTGAAATATCTAAATGCAACCGTCACTTCTACTCCAACAGTTTCTTTTGTCGCACTTCACTCCTGTGTCACTGATAACTATTATCTTCAAAAATTTAAATGCCAATCGCCATCTTTATCTTCTTGAATCCCATTCATCTTTTGTCCTTTCCGCAGTCCTCACTATACTCAGTCTATTCTCTCACTTTCACTCCCTGTAGCTCCTTTCGTACTAGTGGTATTCCTTCCTTGCTTGGGGTGAAATGATTATATATATATATATATATATATATATATATATATATATATATATATATATATATATATATATATATATATATATGCATCTCGACGTGGTGTAATGGTTAGAAAGCTTGTCTACCTGTAGTGAGTTCGATCCTCACTCGGTGCTCCATACTTTCGGCCTTGTGTTAACATCTAAGCCGGGCTTAGAAAATCTCTCTATATATATATGTGTGTGTGTGCAAATATATAGAAAAATAGGAAATTACCGTTAGGTTAATAAACCAAAGTTCTTCAGTATTTTTGTTTTTATTTAAGAAAAAAAACAGTGCTCAATACACAAGTAGAGCCTAAAATTATATATATATATATATATATATATATATATATATATATATATATATATATATATATAGTGTATTTTTATTTATTAATCCGATATATTTTTTATTACTTAAACGTTATTTTTAGTGGATACTCGCATTTGAGTAGATGCTCCATTTATTTATTAAACAGTATATTTATAAATAAATAGATATTAAATAATATACTGTATAATAAATAAACAGAGAGTCTTCTCAAATACGAGTATCCACTATATACAGTGGGGGAAAATAAATATTCGTACTCTTGAAAAATTGGATTTTTATAAATTTAAAAGCCTTAACTAAAACAAATCTTGATACATTTTATGTGTAAAGATACATTTTATTAAGAAATAGTAATAAACTTAATTAATTCATATTCTAACAGAAATTAATGCATTTTTTCATTTTAACTGATGAAAAAAGTATTCGTACAAAACAAAAAAAAAACGCCTATTAACTTAATTTAATACTTTGTGGAATATCCTTTATTGAGTTCAACAGCTACCAGTCTATTCCTGTACGTCTCAACTAATGATTTGCAGACATTGAGTAGTATTTTGTCCCATTCTTCTTGGCATATTGTCTTCAAATTCTTGATATTTGTTGGTGCTCTTTTTCCAATTTGAATTTTCAAATATCGCCATAAATTCTCGATTGGGTTCAAGTCCGGGGACTGACTTGGCCATTGCAAGACATCAACGTTACTTTCAAATAACCATTTCCTTGTAGCTCTAGCGGTATGCTTAGGATTATTATCCAGTTGGAAAACCCAATCAGGAAGTAGCCGAAGTCTCTCAACAGAACGCATTAAATTGCAGGATTTTCTGGTAGCTTTCGGCATTCATCTTGCCATCTATTATTGATATTCTGCCAACATCTTTTGCAGAAAAACAGCCCCAGATCATGATACTGTCACCACCAAACTTTGCATTTGACATCGTGTTCTTTGGTAAGTAGGCTTCACCGTCCTTCCTCCACATATTGATTTCGATAATTATGACCAAACAACTCTATTTTAGTTTCATCTGTCCATAGTACTTTTTCCCAAAACGAATATTCTTTATCCTTATGCTCTCTAACGAATTTTAGCCTAGCATCACTGTGTCGTTTCAAGAGGAGTGGAGTCTTCCTTGGGATGCGTGATTTCAGACTGTTTTTGTGTTTTAATTATTTATTGTGCGCTTGGTTACTTTAATCCCTAATGCACGCAGATGTTCCTGCAGCTCTTCTCGGGTAACTTGTGGATTTTGTTGGATCTGGCGTCCTAATACCTTTGCTGATCTTAGAGAAATCTTCCTCGGAGCACCTGTTCGTCTTTCGTTTTCGACGCTGTTACAAGTTTTAAACCTTGCAATGAACGAAGCAATTGTAGTAAAAGGAATATTCAGGTTGTTAGAAATCGTTCTGTAACTGTTCCCATCTTTCCAAAGAGACAAAATGTGTTGTTTTTATGAAATGGTCAATTCTTTACCTTCAGGCATTATTAGAACCTTCTCGTAAGACTAGAAATTGCAGAATGCCTGATAAGGGCTAATAATGTTAACTATAATTACTGATAACATTACTGGAACATTCTAGAATATACTCTTTTCATAATTAATTGATTATTTTATTCTAATAATTGATTTGTACGAATACTTTTTTCACCAGTTAGAATTTTAAAAATGCATTAATTTCTGTTAGAATAAGAATTAAGTTTATTATTATTTTTAATAGTATGTGTCTTTATACATAAAATGTGCCGAGATTTGTTTTATTTAAGGCTTTTACATTTATAAAAATACAATTTTTCAATTGTACGAATATTTATTTCCCCCAATGTATATATATATATATATATATATATATGACAAAAGTATAGTTTTAAGACATACTATATTTATAAGTAAACGTGCTCGATATCGGGGATAGAGCCTCTGTAAAAATAAAATATAAACATGGACACTGAGGTGAACACCAGCTCTTTCATGCCCCAGGAACGGAGATAGCGCTCAAGCATGAAACTCGCTGTCACTGTTAGTTGTTGTCCTCAGTGACCTATTTCATATATACTTCAGGAAAGGAAAACACTTCAAATAAGGAAAAACTTCTATAGATATTGTAATACTAAGTTTAATCAAACATCATGAGATGAATACAAGTTACCTTTGGACCCTACAGTCACGAGAGATGCTCAAAATGATGGCCTTTAGCTTCCAGACCTTTATTAGTACGGTGAACTTCTGCTTGGACAACGTTGGCCAAAATGGTAAAACCAAAAAAGACCTTTAGCCCCCACCCCAGGTAAAAGTCTAAAAACTACCAAAGACAAGTTTTTCCTTTCCTGAAGAATGTATGGACTTTTTGAAGTCGGATTCAGTATGTATGCGTCTGTTGTGTGCATAATATATGTATATATATATATATATATATATATATATATATATATATATATATGTGTGTGTGTGTGTGTGTGTGTGTGTGTGTGTGTGTACATACACACACAATGAACAAAACTAATAAAAGAGTCGCCCGTCAGAAAACTGCCTTTTTATTTTTGGTTTTACATATATATATATATATATATATATATATATATATATATATATATATATATATATATATATGTATATATATATATATATATAATTATTTATTTAAAAATATGATTCTAACACGCTACATAAGAGGTCTCATGTTTCAAAAACAAGAGCCTAAAACTTCAATATAATTATTAGAATTAAATTGAATTAAAGTAAGCTCTGTTTCATCTTCAAGCGAAATTTTTTTGGGAATAACTTATTTCTGAAATTTACGTGTTTTAATAGTGTATTCACAATTGAAATCAAAATTTCTATGGCGAATTTTTAAAATAGGTAGGGGTGTTGTGTGCTAATAATTTGTATCAGCATAGAGTTACTTTTATAGATGTCAAGTCAGGGTAAGGTGGGTGTGTCTGAATTTAAAACGGAAGATGTTTTCAACCAGTCTGGTTTACGTGTCTATGGAGATTTATTTATTTTTTTATTTTATTTCTTTATGAAAGGGTTTTGTGTATATAAAAACTGTCGTAACATTTGTTTTTTGACGACTTCATAAAGGGCTATCTTTTTTTGAAGGGTGTTTAAACTTTTTATTTAGGCTATGGATTATAAAAGTTAATTTATTATATGTTTGTTTTTAAGCTAAATTATTCAATGCGTGAATTTGATGATGTCGGAAAAAAACCGTTAACTCATGTCTATTGTTTAATCTACTTTCATCATCTGCCGAAATATTCTATTCTCCACATGAGGTAAAAAGATTTTTCTTGATTATTCATATATATATATATATATATATATATATATATATATATATATATATATATATATATATATACACACACACACAGTCCACTCAAAAATGTATACACACTTAAGAAAAGGAAAAACTTGTATAGATATTGTTATACTAAGTTTATTCAGACATCACAAGATTAATACAAGTTACCTTTGGACTCTATAATCACAAGAGCGGCTCAAAATGGTGGCCTTTAGCTTCCAGATGTTTATTAGTACGGTGAACTTCTGCTTGGTCAACATTGGCCAAAATGTCCAAAGGTTGCACATGCATTTTCAATTTCTTCTCTAAGGGCCGCCAATGTAGTCAGTTTTCTGCAATACATAACATCCTTTAGGGTCAGCCATAGATAAAAGTCTTGCAGGTATTCAATCTGGAGAAAATGGGTGGGGGAGACTCAACTACACCTCTTCATCCTAGCCAATTTTCATTCAGATAAGCATGCACCTCTTGCTGGTAGAATGGCAGCGCGCCGTCTTCTTAAAGGAAAAATTAATCATAATGTTCATGTATACCAATATTATTGGAATTTGATAAAACCTCGAAAGACTTTACTTTCTTTAAGTGTATACATGATTTTATGTGGAATATATATATATATATATAGAGAGAGAGAGAGATATATATAGATAGATAGATATGAACATTTCATTGAATACGACAGACAATGTGCTTTTATTTAGTTTTTATACAATTTCTCATGCGATCTAATAATTGTTTTTTTCTTTTCAGAAGATAAATTATATAAAAACTGTCCGAATTTAAATATTCATGGAGACACCGGACATTATTTGTAGCATACTTGTTGACAACACAAATATAATAGCATCATCTACATTCTAAAAAAGGCTAAAAATAATGGAAGCCTTATTAATAAAAAAAAAACACTTAATAATATTAACTATGAACATGGACACAATATCTTGACCGTGTTTAGAAAAATGCAAACATTTTATAAAACATACATGCAACAAACTATTTCTTATTTAACATTTAAAATTATTAAAATTATTAAAATCTAAAATTATTTAGTCCTTAAAAATGGCTAAATGTAAAGCCGAAAACGCTCGGATAAAAAGAACTTTCGGACAGTTTTTACCTTTTATTCGCTGTTTACCTTGTTTTGGTGCCAGGAGCTCGCCTGCGAAGTTTGTAAATGTATTTTTGATAAACCCTGTATATATAAAAGTGAGGGCTAAAAGCCTCTGCCCGACCAAGATGGGATACTGTTGTAGTGGAACAGACCTATTTTATAGTTAATAGACTCTCCCACCTATAATAAGTAGGAGTAGTAGCAGTCGAGAGTCGCTCAGTGTGTTGGTCAGTCAGTCGATGTCGGACGACCGTTAGTCGGATATTAAAGTATCAGCCACCACAACTAGATTACTGCGTCATTAACTATTATATCAAGTTCCTAACGTTTTGTACGTCGAACCTATTTTAGGACCGACTTAGTACAAATACAAGCCTCCACTGTGAAACCACTACATAACAGATACTCAACAAAGATTTGTGTTTTTTTCTTTTTGAATTTGGGATTTTTTAAATCGGTATCATCACATGCAAGGCAGTAAAGCCACTAAGACACACGGAGTTATTGGGTGTGAAAGATTTAGGAACACAAGTATTAATAATGAATAAGAAGACTTAAGAATAATCAGGAAGACAGAATTTAAATTTTTGCAGATTAAAGTTGGTTGGAAAGCATGGAGCCGGAAGGGAGTTCCACAAACGAGAGAAAGAACTGATAGAATAGAATTTGCGGTTACATTTAGCCAGCTCAACTGTAAATTGATGAGATCTCGACACAGAGGTCAAGTCACAGAAACCGAGTCGCCAGATCAGGACCAATAATATTGCTGATTCTTCTGCGGATTTTATCAAGGAACTCAAGGTAAATAACAGGGGCACCGGACTATATGTTGTAGCAATATTCTAAGCCTGGATGAATGGTAGACTTATAGATACTTAAGATAGATTCAGGAGAGAAAAAAATGTCTCGTACGACTAAGTGAACCGATTTCCTTAGCAGCTGACCTAGCAAAAGATTCGATATAGTTTTTTCTACTTCATGTCAACTGTGACCGTTAGCCGGAGAAGTCGCAGTGAGTCACTTTCCTTGAGGTTAGCATCAGCCATGCTGATGGAAGGCAGATCGGGGTCTGTTAGATGTAACCTTGTTCCTTTCATGTGGGATTTTAGAAAGAGGAGAAAGGTCGCAAAGGGAGATATTTGTGGAAAATGGTGGTTATCAAACCTGAGGAATGTTGATCTTGGCCCAAAACTGCTGCCCAACCACGGTCACTGATGAAACTTCTGAGGTGTGTGATCACACTCTACACACTTTCCTTGAGGTTAGCATCAGCCATGCTGATGGAAGGCAGAGCGGGGTCTGTTAGATGTAACCTTGTTCCTTTCATGTGGCATTTTGGAAAGAGGAGAAAGGTCGCAAAGGGAGATATTTGTGGAAAATGGTGGTTGTCAAACCTGGGGAATGTTGATCTTGGCCCAAAATGCTGCCCCAACCACAGTCACTGATGGAACTTCTAAGGTGTGCGACCACACTCTACACACTTTCCTTTCAAGCACTACTATAAACAACGGAAGTAAGTGAGAACGTTATAAGTTAATCAGCATACACGATAGAGTTCAAGGTCAGTCGGTAACAAGTGGCTTGATTTAACGTAATTTAGCTCCGTAACCATAGCAACAGTCCCGAGCCGATTTCTTGCTACAATAACTGAAATCTCCTGGGAATTGTCATTCTATTGGCACTTTCTGGTAATTCTTAAAGAAGGAATTATCAACCATCCTCTTACTTAGGCCAGTCTAAGCCAGTACACCTGCACGTTTGGCGGTTTTATCCACCCTCTTACTTTCTGAGGTAATCGTCAGATTACAGACACACCTGAAATTAAATTAACATCCGCTCCTATCTTCCCGTCACTGGGGACGAAGAATGATTCTACTTTTTTATTAGGAGATAGCATGACTAATTTTATCAATTAAACGCACCTTAATAGTTTTAAAATGGACTGTGACGTCGTATACAGTTCATTAAAGAAAATTATTAAATTATAGAATTTAAATTAAAAAAGCCTACCTACCATAGCGAAGAGTTCATCTGAACAATTACCATGAAAGCATTTATAGAAAAGACACAGAGAGGTAACCTTATGGCGGTGGAAAAGCCGAGCTGCCAGATCAGGACCAATAATATTGCCTTATTCTTCTTTGGATCTTTGTTAAGTAGTTTAAGATAAATAGCAGAGGCACCAGACCATATATGGCAGCAATATTCTAAGCAAGGACAAATGGTAGACTTATCGATATGTAGGATAGATTTTGGAGAAGAAAAAAAATGGTCTCGCACGACACAGTGAACCAACTTTCTAGCAATGGATTTGATATAGTTTTTCCACTTCATGTCAGCTGAGAACGTCAGCTCAAGAAGGATCAACGAACCACTTTCTTGGAGGTTAGCATCAGCCATACTAACCTCCAGGTTATTATATTTTTATATTACAAGAAGATATTGTAATCTTATTGGCTTCAACTCTTAATCAGTCCATAACAATTGCTAATCTGTTTATCTTAACCTCCGTTTCCCTGTCTGGATGTCTACAGAATCAAATAAGTTTAAGTTATGCTGAATTCATGTTACAATAGGTGAAAACTCCAGTAATTTTATTGGTATTTTCTGGTATTTCTTAAAGAAGGGATTATCAACCATCCTCTCTAATCTAGTCTAAGCCATTACACCTGCACGTTTGTTTGTTTTTTATCCGACCTCTTTCATTCGGTTGCCATCGTCAGATTACACAGACACCATTTTTTATTCTTCTTTGTGCTGTGTCCCTTCAAGACGTGGGAGATCATCACTCACCACAACTTCCTGTTCTTTGTAGCCCTTAGTAAAGCTTATCCTTTTGTCATATCTCCTAATCTCTGTCCTGCCAATCATTGACACAAGCTCGTTAGATATGTGATCTGCTGCTTCCTTCTGTCTCGAGAGCCTTCAATATGCCTTGTGAGTGTCAAAATATCCAAGCCCTCTTTCCTCACTATGTGCACTAGAAGTTTCAAGGTGACTCTTTATGATGTTACGTATTAGTCTCCTTTTTATTTCCATTTTCTCTAAAACTTCGTTGTTGCTCATATGTTCCGTCCATGGTATTCTCATCATCCTTCAGTAGAACCACATTTCAGTTGAGGAAACTGAAATGTGAAAAATGTACTTCTGATGAGCCTGCACAGCGCTCACTTTTCTTTGAAGAAACCGAAATTACATAACAGTTCAGTACTTTTTCTAACGAGATTTTCCTGTTTCTTAATACTTAGCTCTGTCTGTCTTGTTTTCAATATGTTATGCGAGTGCCATATTTGCCAAGCCTTCTGTCCTCATTATGTACCGTATTAATTTTGACTGTAACTCTATGATTTTTAGTTTCAGAGTCTTTTTTGTTCCTATTGTGTCTAAGACTTCGTCGTTGCTCATATATTCCGTCCATGGTATTCTCATCATCCTTCTGTAGAACCACATTTCACTTTCCATTAATTTAGTTTATTTTTCTTCTGTGATGAGTCTGTCCAGCGCTCACTGTCCTTTGGGGAATATTTGCCAAACCTTCTGTCCTCATTATGTACCGTAGTAATTTTGACTGTAACTTTATGATTTTAAGTTTTAGAGTCCTTTCTAGGACTTCGTCGTTGCTCATATGTTCCGTCCATGGTATTTTCATCATCCTTCAGTAGAACCACATTTCAGTTTCCTCAATATTCTTTTTCGTCTGTGAAAGGAGGAGGAATCATGAACCATCCTCTCTTACTTAAGCTAAGCTAAGCAGTAGTCATGCACGTTTGGTGGTTTTATCCGACCTCAGACTTTCCGAGGTAATCGTCAGATTACACAGACTCACCTGAAATTAAATTAACGACCGCTCCTCTCACCCCCCAGGGGACGAGGAATGATTCTACTTTTTGATTAGAAAATGGCGTGACTAATTTTATCAATTGAACGCACCTTAATAGTTTTAAAATGGACGGTGACGCCGTATCCTGTCCATTAAAGGATATTATAATCTTGTTGAATCATCCTACTCGTCGCATTGGGATGAATCACGCACACACACAAACACACACACATACACACACACACACACGTATGGCATGAAAGCGTGAAACTGACAGTCAATATACAGTGTTGATTTCTTTGTCCACACTGTCTACAAACTCTTTCCAAAGGTATTTATACGAAAGCGAAAAGGGCAGTCTCATGTGAGATTCTAACTCGGCACAACAATCTCACTTTCTGTGTCCTTCGGGCAAACACTATCGCGTTGATCTTTTTCTTCTATGTGCCTTGTCCTGTCAGGACGTGGACAGTCATAGCTCTCCACAATTTCCTGTCCTTTGTAACTTTTACCAAAGTTCGTTTTTTCGCTAACTCTCCTAATCCTTGTTCTGCTAACCATGTAAACAAGATCGTTCTTTTCTTTTTATGTGTCGTTTCCCTTCAGGGCGTAGGCGATTATGGCTCTCCACTTCTCCCTATCCCTTGTAGCTTTTGTTCCTCTGCCACTCCCCCTAGACTAAGCTCCGTCATCCACTTGCTCAACCTCGCCAGTTATATTATGCGCTGCTTTTTTTTTTTAAGCAATTTGCCCCAAGCAAGTTCGAAGCACGCAATGGGTTACAAAGAGTAAGAATAAAGAGAAGTGCTTGGGAAAAGCATGAAGAGAAGGACAGTGGTCAAGGGCAAGGCATCAGAAGATGTCGATTGACATTACATTTGAATATTTGAAGATTATAGCTATCAGGGAAGTAAGTGATAAGAAGGGAGTTCCATTGACGGGAGGTGCGAAATAAGAAGCTGCTGGAGTAGAAGAGATGGCTACATTTAGTCGTTTCGACAGTGAAAGTGGGGGATCGAGATGCCAACCATAAATTCATGCAATCTGGGAACCAGTGAAAGTAGATCGTCGGAGCAGTTGCCATAAAAGTACTTGTAGAAAAGGCAAAGAGAAGCCACAGCACGTCTGTGAGATAGCGACTGCAGACTAGATGCCAGATCTGAACCAACCACGTTGCGTATCCGTCTCTGGATTTTGTCTAAGACCTCGAGAAGTACTAGATCATATATGGCATTCCCTTGTCTCTTTCTCTCTATTCGATCTGTGAATATCAGATTCTCCGGGCCCTCCGTTCTGAATATGTGTCCCAGAAACTTCAGCTGCCTCTTCCTGATGTTAAGTATAAGCCTCCTCCTTGCTTGCATTCCCTCCAAGAACTCATCATTGCTCACACGCTCGGTTCATGATATCCTTAGCATCCTTCTGTACAACCACATTTCCGTCGCCGCGAGTCTCTTCTTCATCTTTGAGGAAATCGTCCAACATCCGCTGCCATAAAGAAAGACAGATGTCACGTAACAGCTCAGTACTTTTTGTTACCAAAGAGATCCTCCTATCTCGCAATACTCTGCCCAGCTAGGGAGGTAAAATTTCTAAGATTACTGGGTAGTTTAAAAAAAAAATAGCGTTTACGTTTTATTCGTCATGTAATTTTGTTACATTTAATGCTTCCTTACTTAAATTTCCCAAACATCAAACTGTCGATAGATGTGTTAAAACATCATAAAACACCCACTTCTGTGTTAAAAATATTTTTCTGTGATAATTTAAACTAAAAATAAGTAACATCTTAAAACTCTAAATCATATAATTTTTCTCAAAGTATAATTTATTTTAGAAAGATTTTTTAAAGACAGATTTTTTTGACAGATATGTCATTATGAAAGATTTTATAGATTTTACTGATAGTCAAATAAAAATAATTACAATCAATCTAAATTCGGCTTGAAATACAGCAAAGTATTTTGCTTATTGGAAATATAAAATTTAATCTATTAACTTGAAATTAAAAATGACATAAATGTTTCAAGAAAGATTTTTGATTTAAAAAAATCATTTTAAAGCTTAGATATCGCATTTCTTCGAAGGTGTCTATATTATTATTATTATTATTATTATTATTATTATTATTATTATTATTATTATTAATAATATATATTATATAATAATATTATCGATCCGCGTAGGTGAAACCTAGGTAGGTTTGCCTGGCTCTTTAGGTTCATAGTTATATATATATATATATATATATATATATGATAAAAATATAGTTTTAAGGTATGCAAAATTTATAAGTTAAAGTGCTCGATATCACTTTTATTTTACACATACAGAAACACACACACATATATATATGTGTGTGTGTGTGTGTATGTGTGTATGTGAGTGTGTAAATGACACAGCAAGAACAGACACTTAGTTATCGTTTTTTTTTGTTTTTTTTAAATTAAGATGAAAGAATCCCCAGTCGATAACAAAGTCGTGTTTACGTTTTGTTTCTAATAACAACCCAATCGACGGAGATTAGCCTTGGAGGCCATATTTATAAATTTCATACAAAGTACTTGCAGCGACTATTGTGAAAGTTTAACTATCAATCCCAGAATTCATAAATTGCTTACTGTATCATGGATGATCGAAGGCAAATTATTGATTTAGATTCTTTGTCAATCGTTTTACCTAACCCCACCCTCGCCACCAGAAAGGAGATAATGTTTCTAAGACCCAGGGAGATACAGGCAGTGAAAGAGAATGAGAAAACTTTAGTGAGGAGAACAGAAGAAAAGACAATAAAGGAACAGGGTACGGGAAGACAGAAGATGTCGATTGACATTGCATTTACATTTTTGAAGACTGTAGGTGACAGGGACGCAAGAAATCAGAAGGGATTTACACAACCAAGAAGTGTGTGGAAATAAACTATTAGAATAGAAGATAGCGTTGCATCTAGCTATTTAAAACGTTAAAACCTAGATGCCAATCTAGTAGCACGCTTAAATTCATGTAGGCGTACCTATGAGGAGAGCAGTTCATCAAAGGATGGGACCTAGATGCCAAAATATTAGAACACTTAAATTCATGTAGTCGTATCAATAAGGAGAACAGTTCATCAAAGGATGGGACCTAGATGCCAATCTATTAGAACACTTAAATTCATGTAGTCGTAGCAATAAGGAGAGCAGCTCATCAAAGGGTGGGACCTAGATGTCAATCTATTAGAACACTTAAATTCATGTAGTCGTATCAATAAGGAGAGCAGTTCATCAAAGGATGTGACCTAGATGCCAATCTATTAGAACACTTAAATTCATGTAGTCGTAGCAATAAGGAGAGCAGCTCATCAAAGGGTGGGACCTAGATGCCAATTTAGTAGCACGCTTAAATTAATGTAGGCGTATCAATAAGGTGAGCAGCTCATCAAAGGCTGGGACCTAGATGCCAGTCTAGTAGCACGCTTAAATTCATCTAGTCCGTGCACCAGGGAGAAAAAGCCTGTCGGAGCAGTTGCCATGAAAATATTTGTAGAAAAGACAGAGGGAAGCTGCGTTACGTCGGTGAGAATGTGACAGAAATCGAGATGCCAGGTCAGGATCGATTAAATTCCAGAATCTTTTTTGGATTTAGCCAAAAATCTAGAGATATACAGCAGGAGTAACAGTCCAAGATGCACGGATAAATGGTAGATCTATAAAGGTTCAAGATGGATTTTGACGAGAAAGATTTTCTGGCACGACACAGCGAGCCAACTTTCCTTGCAGTAGACATAGCATTTGGTTTGGCTTGGTTGATTTTGTTTTGCAGCATATCAACACCTCTATGGGTTATTAATGCTGAAATCGAAATATTCTGAACGCAATTGTATGCCTTCAATTACAGATAAAATTGTTAGTTATTTTACTTTAAATGTATTGTTGGTAATTTTTAATATAAAAAAAGTATTGTTGGTAATTTATTTGATATAAAAATATATTGCTGGTATTTTTACTATAAAAATGTATTTTTATACTTTCATAGTATTTTGTTTGGGGATTCACTATTTGTCCATAGCTGTGATCTTAACAGATGTAACGACCGCAGGTCAGGGCGGACCCGAGAACAACAGTAATTAAGCCGAGATTCCACACTCCTCAAAAGCTCCAATTTTCTGATTGTAGTAATTTATTCAACATTGTTGCTTCACTTCATGTCAGTGGCAAACGTGAGCCTAAGAATGCGTAGTGATGACACCTAACAGGCAGAAATAGTTCTGTGGTGATTAAATGAAAGTAGTTTTATTTTGGAGACGTCAAATTTGACAAGCCATTTCTTGCCCCGGTTAACCACTGATTGGAAGTCTTTTTCGAGAACAGTTGCCAGTTTTACATTGTCCGACTGGAAGTCTGACGATCTTCAATGATAATTACGGAGACGTATTGTCAACCCTTTGATTCAAGTTCCAAACTTATTTTAATATGGTCTCTACTACTTTGAATATTTTAAAACTGTTGTGACATACCTACAGACGATAATGGGTATGTCTCCATTCACATAAATACAGTAGTAAATACTGTATGTTGGTCTGCAGTCGGAGATTCATCTCCAGCTTTGCTGGTCAAACTCTCTGCCTCCAGGCAGAGAGGATCCCCAGACAAGGCCATGACGAAGGGCAGAGTCTCGTCTCGGGAAATCGCTACCCAACCCCGTTTTATACGGGGTCTACGGGGAATTTTTGTCCGAGCCTATGAGCTCGGATACCCGACATTAAATTCGGCTTTGTGCCTCATCTGACCGCAGAGGGCGGTTGGTAGATATCTTGCAGTTGGAGATTCGTCTCCAGCTTTGCTGGATCCTCAGATGAAACCTGCTACCCAACCCCGTGTTATACGGTGTCTACGGGGAATTTTTGGCCGAGCTTACGGGCTCGGATACTCCACATTAAATTCAGCCTTGTGTTACATCTGACCGCGTAGGGCAGTTGGTAGATGTCCTGCAGTTGGAGATTCATTGTGGAATTCCCTTGATCCACGAGTAGCAGTTGACTACGTCTTCTACGCGCCGCTGGCGAATCTTATATGTGTTGTTCTTGTCCTAAGTATTATCGTTCATCACCAACCTTCATGTGATTATTCTATTCACTAACCTTCCCTAGGTTACAAAAAAAAAAAAAAGTAAAAAAACGAGTCAAAGATGATATCGCTATTATTTCAGCTACCTTTATTCTTCGGCAACGTTTGTTGTTTTAAAAGGCGATGACAAGAATTGTAATAAAAGATAAACATATGAAAGTTCATACATTTTCTTTGTTCTGTAGGCGATCATGCTACATGTTTTTGATCATTAATCGCTACATGTTTTTAATAATTAATCGCTACATGTTTTTGATAATCGCTACATGTTTTTGATAATTAATCCTCACGTTTTTAAGAATTAATCTTTACATTCTTTTGATAATTAATCGCTACATGTTTTTTAAATAATTAAACGCTACATGTTTTAATAATAAATCGCTACCTGTGTAGATAATTAATCGCTACATGTTGATGATCATTCAAGTTGAGGCTGTCATAGAAACTGAAGTCATTTTTAATTGCAAACTTTTCTTTAGTATTTTTTCTTATCTGTATATATGTACAAATAGAAAAATATTATGCTGATTTTCTATAGAATAATTTTTTTTAAATTTTATTTTGTTTCCATTTACCTGACGTCTCATATATATATATATATATATATATATATATATATATATATATATATATGGATGAATATATTCATACCATTTTAAATACAGGCCACAGGTGTATGTTCTAGTAAGATCAAAGGAGACATGATAATTAGTTTTTGCATATATTTCCAATAGATTTGTTGTATATTAATTTCTATTATTGAGGTTCGTTTCGTTCTCCGCAAAGGCGTATGCATCCGGGTCATACAGAGACGGGTTCGAAACAGATGTAGAAATTTTACGTACGCTATATATATATATATATATATATATATATATATATATATATATATATATATAACAGAAACATGTCTAATAGCCCAGACTTGAACCCATTAATGTCCAGTGTTCCATTTTTCAGCCGGTGGGCATTAATAAGTACAAAGAAACCTGTAATTAATACCGGACTTTTGATAAACCTATAATTAAAACCATATCTTTATTTTATGTATTAAGAGTTTTTATTTTTTCGGTCAACATTAGTAGGTTAAGTTCGTAGAAATTATAAGAAGATTTTTAAACACACACACACATACACACACACATACACACACAGACACACACATACATACATATGTACACACAGAGACACACACACATACATACATATACACACATACATACATACATATACACGCATACATACATATACACGCATACATACACACACAGACACACACATATATACACACACATACATATGCACACAGACACACACACATACATTCATACACATACAGACACACACATACATACATACACACACAGACACACCCACACATACTGTTGAAACTTGAATAATGCATGGAATAATAATGCAACACAAAATGTACTTAGAACAAAATGTATCGAAACAAGAAAGTGTACACAATATTTACATATAGTCTATTGTATATTCCTGGGAAGACCGTTCCTGGAGAGTGTGTTGAATGAGTCGCAGTCAGGCAGAGTCTCTGGTTTAATCTCTCGATTCCTTTCACTCTCTTCCCGGTACCAACCATATTTATATGGTCGGTCCTCCACTATGCAAATTAGGTGGATCCTACCACAACAGATACATACGCACATACATACATAAACACACAGACACAAACACACACACACATATATACATACACACACACATACATACATATACACACAGACACATACGAGGAAAGGTGCTGAATAACATCGGTCTGATCTAATCAACTCACCAACAAGAATTTAAAAAATCTCGTTTTTCGTGCCAAGAACATTTCTATACCAGTGACACACACACACACACACACACACACACACACACACACACATATATATATATATATATATATATATATGCTCCTGAAAATTGATTTCAGTTGAGCTCTGTGGGGAGAAAGTGTGGACTTGTAAACAGTGACTATTACGGCTAATATACATGACTCTTCGGTAAATCGAATCGAATTCTCTCAGTCACTGTGTGTTTATCTAAAAATAAATGCGTTTAAATTCACCTTCATCCCTGTCGTGCGCCAACGGCTTAGTGGTAGAATCCCCTACTGACGCCAATTCAGTCAGGTTTCGATCCTACCTAGAGGCAACCGGTCGTCTAGCCACACTGAAACTGTCTGTCTGTGGATGACTATATATATAATTTTAAATTCTTACTCCCATTCTATATTTTAAACTCGTCTCTAAAAAATTTCATGGCCCTTTTTTTGTTCATTTTTCTTCTTTGCACAGGTGTTGATAGGTTACGTTTATATCAGTGTCCATTTTCAACCGTCGCGTTTATCTGTATCCTACTCCACCACAACTACCAAAGGTCACTTACACCTCCATATCTATATAATTCCCTCTTCTATTATAGGCCAATTCTTACACCTTCTCCTTTTATTCTAACCTTTTCTTTTCTTTTTTCCTTCCTTTGCCTTTCAAATTTCCTGTGAAGAAAGGTTGGATTTTATTCATTTTAGTAAATGTATTTGCATTGATAAGTCCAGGGGAAAGCTACTTTGCCATGGACGAAATGATCATTTGTATGAGGTAAATTGTTTGGATCTCATTGATGGTAATTCACACACACACACACACACACACACACACACACACACACACACACACACATATATATATATATATATATATATAACCGAATGAGTAAATATAAGTAGGTACGCGTGCGAGCGATCGTATACAATTACATATAAATACTCAATCGTGTAAGAAAAAACAATGCTTAATGTAATGTAACGGAGCTATTTAATATACATGTATATATATTTAATATATATATATATATATATATATATAAATTTAAAAGAAAAACAGACCAGTTTACGGTACCATTATAATAATTTATTTCACCAGAGTCCTTTTAAAGGACGCCGGATCATCAGATACCACTTCCAAAAATGAAATGAAACGAATATATATATATATATATATATATATATATATATATATATATATATATTAAATAGCTCCGTTACTTCACATTGAGCATTGGTTTTCTATTTTTTTTTTATGTTGTTTTACGTACCGGTCCTTTATATATATATATATATATATATATATATATATATTACAAAGTGTTAATAATAACTTGAAACAATTATCAATATTAATGCAATTATTGGCGAAATCCCTTCGCTAGTAGACATAATTATAAGAATTATACTAATAAAAATCCGCTGAATGACGAGATCCTTATGTCTAAAATGGATATGGTGTATTTTTTAATTCAGCTAGTACTTTCGAGTGCTTCACGCATTCATCATCGGGCTGTATGGTTTTTCTTTAGAATCAAAACTGGAAGACGAAATAAATGTGTTTTTCCAACCGAAAGATGTTTTTAAGAATGAGCTATTTATTAACGGTTATGTAGTGTTGGATCGTTCAGATGGCAACGCTAAAGTTCAAATATTTCAAGAGAGAATTTTTTATGAATTTTGTAATTTGGTAAATCTACGAATTTTTTTTTTATAAGTGTTTTTTTCAGTTAATATGACATGAACTAAGTAGCTAGTTCAATTAACAAAGTGATATGTCTTAGTAGTTTTTTTCTCAGGTATTCTTTACTGCGGATCAATTGTTTTTCATGAACATAATAAAACAGGCAGCATATATTTTATATTACAAACAGTTAATCATACCTTGAATCAATTAGCAATATTAATCCTTAGATAAGGAAGTAGAAAAACACAACGTACTAGAAAATATTAGGCTGTAATTATTCCAGACCCTGTAATGAGTCGGCAAATCTTACCCCCAATAACTCCCAGTTTTAAAAAAAAGCATTAAAAAGCGACACCTCACAAAGATAACATAAAGTTAAATATTGGTGTAATATATCATTTGAGAGGTGATTTAATGACGATTAATATTTTATCAAGAAATTGGAGTAAAAAATGTACCTATTCTGAGATATTCATAAAATAGTTGGCTATGTTTTAAGTATAAGTCAAGCATGATACTAATGAGGAAGCCATTTGCCCACAGGAAACAGAATTTTGCAGTATGTCGGTGACAACACAGATCTTGCAACAATTGATGGAAAAAATAGTCACCATAAACTTGGAATCAAATGCGAAGTTTTCAGACAGGGAAACTATAAGAGCAGATGTACCAAGGGATAAAAAGGAGGAATGGTCTGATATAAGATCCAACCAGGGCATCCCACTCAAACGTTATTATCAAGTTGGGAAAATTGCACCTAAAATAGTTATTCTAACACCAATTATACCAGAGAATTTTAATCACAGCTTTGTTAATATATGGGGTGGCCCCAAAAACGGGAATTATTTAAGTGCGTATTGCCAGACATGAGCAAGTGGCAACACTGCGAGATAGTGACCTTGAGCAAGTAAAGCTTTCGCCATTTAGAATTCAAGATGAAATTCACAGTTTTCCCAGCTGAGATGTTGCAGCAGTCAATGAGGAATCTCAACAGCAGATTTCAAGAATGCATTCGTACAGGAGGACGTCATCTACAGGACGTAATTTTTAAAAAATGAAAATTCCATCATTATTTCTTAAATGGCATATTTTAAGGTTTCAATTACTATGAATAAAATATTTTTCTTCCATCACTCTTGCTTTTATTGGATTGTTAAAAAGTTCCCGTTTTTATGGGTCACCATGTATTATGCTCATGTAATTAACAAGAAGCGCCGAAGCTAGTCTGGCTACATGAGAACAATTGCTACTGAGTAGCCCCTAGCTAAATCTTATGTGCCCATACTGCATATAATCAACTTGCCTAATACTCACATAACAGCATCGCATTCATTTTTCAGTTTGTTAGTTAACAGAGTCGCAAACTTGATGTTCGAACGCCAACAATGATATTTGTTCAACCATTGTATATAAAGGATTATGAGTTTGTTTAGTCTGTAAAGATGAAAACTTTTGTGCGTCTTGGATGCTTCTACCAGTTGATGAGTTTCTGTGGCTCTATAATGGAGGGAAGTGGCCTTAGAGAAGCATTAGAGACTGTATATGCATCATTAACAGTTGTTCATATGCTCACAGGAGAGGCTTATGTTTGTGTTATCCGTAGTCACATGATGTAGACGACAGCTGTTCTGTCATTACTATTTGAAAAGTTTGGGTTTGATACGAGCCCTGAGGAGCAATCATCGTTGATTGACATCTTCGAGTCACCCAATCCCTTTTTGAGACAAAATAATGGTGCGTCACTGAAACTTTCCCAGTGGTTTGAGAATGAAAGAAAAGAATTAACATCAAAGTCACGCACATGCGCACTTTGGCTAAATTATACATGGTGCGTTGAAATTGTACAGCAATACATAAAAGCAGAGAGAGAAAGAGAAAATGATGGGCCTGTCTGCTGCAACAGGGCATGACAACTATGCCAAAACCCGCCGGCTTTACATCCGTCTATTTTGACTTTAGAGAGACCACTCCGAGATTTTATTGCTGGAAAACACACTGTGAGGTGCACGGAAAAGATTTGGTGTGGCATATGGACTGATCTCTCTATAGAGCAAATTTTAATGACATCTCTAAAAGAAAGAGGATGAGTCATTCGTAAAGAAATGATGGGAAATATGCTAAATCTATGAACGAAAAATATGCATCGTAGTGCAGCAGTGAGAGATACCATGGAAGAGCTAATCTTAGTGGACAAATCAATAGAAAAACACAAAGAAATGCTGCCATGGCGCGTTCAACGTGACACTCATGACATTGAAAACATTCTGACATGGTTCCGAATTAAAAACCCTTTCAAGAGTAATGTGTGCCTACATTCGGGACTTGTTGATGAAAAAGATATTGTCATTTGTCGTGCTGAATAAATTCGTGCTTCAGTCCAACAAATCTTAGATGTCAAATCATTCGCGGATAGTTCTTTCAAGAGAAACGGTCAAATAACTAACTTAGAAATGTTTTATTCTTCAGTATTAGTAAACAAAGATGTCTCTATAGATCCTCTGATTCTGTTTTTGCGATTAGCGGTAAGTGTTGAAAGGAAAGCAGAAACAAAGATAGAAACTTTTAATACGAGCTGACACTATACCCCATATCTTTGTTCTGTGTTATGAAAGCCGCTAGAAATAAAGCTACACTGAAAAAAAATCATCTTCTGGAACCAGTTCCACCAAGGGAAGTTTCTTGTGGTAAAATTGTGACTGATGGAGGATCATTGTTTTGGTGTTGGAATTGAACGAAGAATGAAGCAGCATTTTTCAAAAGTATTCTGACAAATTTCATTCATTTAAGAATCAACATTATAGTATTTGACGGTTACGCTTCATCAACAAAATATGCTAGTCACAAATCAAGATCAGCCAAAATACATCAAGTATGGCAGATCCATGAGTATAACTGATGCCCGTCTCAGAGCTAGTTAACAAGAAAGAATTCTTAACTAGTAGCTTGTCCACTATTTACATTATTCGGACTATTATCCTCATCTTTGTCGCCATATTTATCCGGCCTTCTTCAGGTGGTTGGAATGTCGAACTGAAACCTTTATTTCGCTCACTGTTCTAGTTCCACGTGCCATGTTTAATGGTTGTCAGTTATCAGTTATCTCCTGTTAATTCCCCTTTCAAATTTCTCCACTGCCTTAACCGGGTATTGAACTCACACTCTTTGGGTACTGTCACTGGATCAAACCAACGCCTTCATCCAGTGTGTCATGTGTCCTTGAGGACAGCTGTGTATACATTTCTAGGTATTATAAACTTAATGTCTCAGAAACTATTTTTTACCAGTGCTCATATTGCAATTTTTTGCTGCTATCATTGCATTTTTTTACCAGAGCTCATATTGTCAACAAGAAAATGTTTGGTAGATGGTCTGGGTAAGAAATTAGAACATGGTTTACAGGTTGTTTATTGTCGAAGACATGCAGACACTACCATCCACAAGATAGCACTAAGTATTTTTGGTGAGCCAGTCACGCTATTGGTTGATGATAATATTATCCTATGTTACCTTCATCATGTCAATTTACATAATGCCAGTAAATGTATTTTTTGAAGACCATAAGACCTATCTAGGACACTGATGAGCGTTACAATATCAACGACTTTATTGAAGCATGTGATAAAATACACATACAATATATTTTATTTGCTCATGCCTTTAGTGGCTGGGACACGACGTCTGTCATACATAAATTTTGCAAAACTGAAGAAGTCCTGTGACTTGAAGCAGTTTCCAGAATCGTTCTACTTGGATGGCATGGATCCCCAAGATATTGGAAATGCAATTGTGCGATTATTCGAGATCCTTCATTCACTAAAAAGTACTTTGAAACAAATAAAGAGGCAAAAGTATGATTCGGTGGTAGCTGCTTGAATATCCAAGATTGATCCTTCAATCATAATTATTCGACTTTTGGTTTTGAAATTTGAACAGAATCAAAAACTGACACTGTCGGCCATATTGGACTCGCCAGTATGGCCACCATGATGTACTCCTGTTTCAGCACCCGTCAAAAAAATGAATTTAGTATTTGCTAATCTATCTCTTTGTCTAATGACCTACTTTTAGAAACATCTGCAGAATTTTTCCTGAACAGCCTACAGTGCTGTTCGATAAAAGTGAATCACCTGATTTTTTTTACAAAATGTTCTCTTATTATTATCATTATAAAGTACAGGCTCTCGAGAAAGCAGTTGAGCAACATGCTCCATAAGTTTTCTATGGGGTTAAGGTCAGGAGATTGGGGCGGCCATGTCATAACACTCATCTGCTTCTCATCAAAGTATTCCTTCATCAATTTTGATTTGTGACAGGGAGCATTATCCTGCATAAAAATGAGCTTGGTGTGGTCGATTTGTACCCTTTCAGCAGAAGGGAGCAGACAAGACTCTAAAATTCTCTTGTACTGTTCGCTCCTGAGAGTCTTTTCAATAGGTTTTAAGAAACCAGTTCCATGAAAAGAAAAGCATCCCCAGAACATTATATTGAACGGATGGTTGACAGTACTTACTGCTAAATTCAAAGAGCTTTCAAAGCTTCTTCTTCGGATTTTAGATCGCTTATCCTTTGAATTTAGCTCAACTTTCGTTTCATCGAAGAAGAGAACATTTAGTAAAAAAATCAGGTCAGGTGAGTCACTTTTATCGAACAGCACTGTACTTCTGAATAGCCTGAAATTTGTTCCATTTTTCATAAAATACTGTACCTTAGATTTTGCTTCATAACATTTTACATCTACATTCCTATGGAGAAAATAGTTTCGGATTACGAACATTTCAGGTAAGAGTACATTTCCATCAGATTCACTATGAACTCAGATGGAACTCACTTTGACTTGGTGATGTTATAATGTAATGTTACCAGATTTAGGTCTGTTTTTAGATACTATCAAACAACATCTGTTCGAATTTTCCATACATCTTCATTGAGTATTCATTATTCTTATGTTTCAAAAAAGGTTTTTTGCTGATATAATTTTTTCAGACCTGACTTCCATTTTGGGTACTTTTTCTTGTTGCATTGCTCTTGGAAGAATTTGGATGTTTCCACTACATTTGACGTTGTCCAAAACATAGCAGGTTCAGTGGTAACTTTTGACATTATCTTTATTTTGTTTTGTCAAAATCAGTAAAAATAAGCAATAAGGTTGTTGCAGACACAATTACAAGTGTGCATAAAATGGGGTTCCAGTTCTAATAACACACCTCGGCAAAAACTAAAAAGGAAAATTTGAAATAACATGAATTATCAGATACAGGATGCGATAGGTAAATAGTCCCCATTTCATATTTTTAATTTCACGTATACAATTTGTTTTGGACTTTGTGAACTGCACAGTATAGAAGGGTCAGTTGGGCATTGTTTGTGAGAAAAAGAGCACCATGGTGCAAATCACTCTTTCAGAAATTTGGAAATGCTATGCTGTATTGCATGGCATTTGCACCAGAAACTCTAATATAAACATTTCAAAATGTTTGGGTATCAATCTGAGGATTCAGAAAGAGCAGGATGAATCTAATGGTGATTATGGAGGTATGTCTGTTCAGAAAACTCACAAATTTGTTGGTGATGGACTCAGACTCAACATGGAAGCCTACATTAAGTACGTTGAAGAAGTAGTGTTGCTGTGGGCCACAGATGTGGAAGGCACTATGTCTGGCAACATGACACTGCAGCATGCCACAGAAACAAGAAAACCTAGTCATGGTTGTCAGACATTTTTCTCTGACCATATCACTCCTTACATCTGGCCACCTAACTCTGCAGAATGCAAGGCCTTCGATTATTAAGTGAGGGATGCAGTTGAGTGAGAGGGCAACAAAATTCCCTTGTAACACAGAAGATGAACTGAAGGCAATGATTATCGTAGAATTTACCAACTTAGACATACAGATGAGTTGCAAGAAATCTAGTGGCCGTGCTTGAAGCCAATGGCTATTTTACTGAAAAAAAAAATACTCTGTAGCATTTCAAGAAATTTTGGCATACTTTTGATGAATATATCTGTTAAAAAGTATGTGATTTTTTGCGACAAATCTTTTGTACGATAACAATTTTTATAACTTGGGAATGACTTTGGGAATAATCGAAATTAATTACGAAATCCATCAATAATAATAATAATAATATGATACAAATCCACCAATAATAATAATAATGCTAATATGATACAAATCCAATAATAATAATAATAATATGATAGAAATCCAATAATAATAATAATAATAATAATAAAATGATAGAAATCCACTAATAATAATAATAATAATAATAATATGATAGAAATCCAATAATAATAATAATAATAATAATAATATGATAGAAATCCAATCATAATAATAATAATAATATGATAGAAATCCAATAATAATAATAATAATAATAATAATAATAATAATAATAATAATATGATAGAAATCCAATAATAATAATAATAATAATAATGTGATAGAAATCCACCAATAATAATAATAATAATAATAATAATAATATGATAGAAATCCACCAATAATAATGATAATAATAATAATAATATGATAGAAATCCACTAATAATAATAATAATAATAATAATATGATAGAAATCCAATAATAATAATAATATGATAGAAATCCAATCATAATAATAATAGCAATAATAATAATAATAATATGATAGAAATCCAATAATAATAATAATAATAATAATATGATAGAAATCCAATAATAATAATAATAATAATAATAATAATAATAATGTGATAGAAATCCACCAATAATGATAATAATAATAATAATAATATGATAGAAATCCACCAATAATAATAATAATAATAATATGATATAAATCCAATAATAATAATAATAATAATAATAATAATAACAATAATAATAATATGATAGAAATCCACCAATAATAATAATAACAATAATAATATGATAGAAATCCAATAATAATAATAATATGATAGAAATCCACCAATAATAATGATAATAATAATAATAATAATAATATGATAGAAATCCAATAATAATAATAATATGATAGATATTTAAAATATTTACAATAATAAATAGACAAATAAATTAATTAACAAATAGTAAACAATAAACAAATTAACAAACTACGAATTCACCGATAAACATGAGTAAATTTAATAATAATAATAATAAACAACAAATGAAAATAGCGAATTCATTCAATACAATAGCTACAAGTAACTGTATTCTGACCTACAATTATATCTACTCAATAGCCTTTAGAATCACTTGAAATATAATTAATTCTTACCATCTGTTCGACACCCGTTAGGATAATACAATAAACAGGAAATACCTGACCTTCCTGTCCATAATGCTCCATTGACCAGCATATATCAATCTATCCATATAAGTAATCTCACAAAACACATGGACTTAACATTTATTTTTGCAATTATGTTCACCATGTACAAGGCCGAGAGCCAGCTAGAGAGCTACAGAGTAAGAGGTACAGTTATTGCGGATATATGGGGAAGATAACGGTTAACTCTTGACATGAAGAAGTTAAGAGTGTAGTGATTGGAGAAGGGTCCTCTTAAGAGTCAGACCCACGAAGCAGCGGTTCGTGGGAAGAAGCTGCTCGAGTGGAACTTACATCTCACCGGTGGAATGCAAAGGGAATGATGGTGGTTCGCTACAATGCGCCGAACGCGGTGGGGGTCCTCGCTGTGAATTTTAGAACTGGCGGAACCAAGGGATGTAAATCGCCTGAGCATGGAAACAGCGATAGAGAAGCGAGGGGCTTTTGTCTGCAAGAAAGGCTTTATAGGGTGGAAAATAATTTATCACTCAGAAGGATGCGCAGACGCTTTTGGACTCTATCGAGACGGGGAAGTGAAGACCGGGTAGCTCCTGCCCATATATGGCAACATTATTCCACTTTGAGTCTGATCGGGATCTTATAAAAGTAGGGAATAGCAGGAATAGACCAGGTACTTACCGGAGCGTTAGTGAGGACTGTCCATTTAAGCATGAAACAGACTATCGCCATACGGCGTTGACCACAGTGTCCACTTATATATATATATTTGGTTGGTGCAAAAATAATGACGTAATAATGTCGTTTTTTGACGTATTTTTTAACGTCAAAAAACGACATTATTACGTCATTACTTTTGCACCAACCTAATATATGTGTGTGTGTGTCAGTCAGACGATCACAAATGGCGTGAAACCCAGGGTCACAAACTCGCATCAATCCAACTAAATATTTTAGCTCTATCACTGATATTGAGCGCTTTCCAATAAGTACCGCGCATATATAATATATAAATAATATATATATATATATATATATATATACATTTTACATATATAAATATGTATGTGTATATATATATATATATACATATATATAGTTATTTAATACATATATATATATATATATATATATATAATGCATATTTCATTAAATAATATAGACAAGTTTTGTCTATTTTAAGTAAGTTCCTTTCATATTGTCTGATAAGCTTAATCACATTATCGTTGAAAGACGAAAAGAAAACACTATATTGATACATGTTTAAATGCAATCTAAGCTTACTTGCTGCCTAAATATATATATATATATATATATATATATATATATATATATATATATATATATATATATATATAATAAAAAGACTTAAAAACTAATATTTCATGGTCATAATTTATTCCATTGGAATTGTAAATACGATCCAATCCTACAAATTTGTAGGTCTGATGAATTGGATCGTATTTACGATTCCAATGGAATAAATTATGACCATGGAATATTAGTGTTTAAGCCTTTTTATTATATCCTTACTCTGTCCTGGACATTGAGCTCTACCTGGATTCTATCCTCTTGGAATTTTTTTTTATACATATATATATATGTGTGTATGTATGTATGTATGTATATATATCTAGATATTTTAGATATATGATTGCATATGTATGTGTATATTTACCACTAATATTATCAATATCTATCTATCTACATCTATCTATCTATCTATCTATATATATATATATATATATATATATATATATATATATATATATATATAATAGTTATTTAATCTTTTTACGTGTCGAAAATTTGGTAGAATAAAAAATATTGAATTGTCCTGCAAAATGAATAAAAAAACGTTCGCCAATGTATTTCTGCTAGATGTAACCGTAAGTTTCTGCTGTCATCTCTAAGTTAAATCATCATAAGTGATGTGGATTTGACAGTATTTATACAACAAATACTTTTGTTAGAAACCCTTTTCTGTCATTCCTGTCTTTATGGATTCCTGTGGAACATTCTGATCTTTCAAATTATCGTCGTTTTGGTCTTCTACCTCTTTTGGGTAAAGTACTAGCGGTTCCTATCGACACTGAATTGGCTGAGAATCTCACTTCACGTTGTCTTCTTTCAGATGGCTTTCGCTTCTCTAGCTCAACCGCCTATGTCTCAACTGTTATTATTTAATTTGTCAATCAAGCTTTAGATAAGAACGGCGAGGCTGAGGTTGTGGCTTTCGATTTTTCTAAGGTGCTGAACCTATTCAGAAGCTGAGGGTCTATGGTGTCTCTGGCCGTATATTCGATGTGGTCCAATCATTCTTAACAAACCGTCTAATGAAGAACGGCCGCTCTTCTAAATCATTTAACATAGATGTGAAGTTTCCCAGGGCTCTACCCTTGGAACTACATTGTTCCTTATCTTCGTTGAAATTCCTGATGTCATGAGTTTCCATCTCGGTATTTCTGTTTATGCCATAACTCCTGTCTTGGATAATAGCTTGAAATTGTTAATCGGATAGCCGAGTTCCAATTCTGATTGCGTTCATTATATTCACTTGCTCACAAATACACTTCGGAAAGGTATGAAACCACCTCTTCTCCTCCCAGCTATGGGTTAATTACTAAAACTTGTATCACTTAACTATTATAATCTCCTACGTACCCCGTCCCAAATTCTTACAATCTAAAAATATTTTTTGGCTTTAGATAACTTGTAATGGGTTGATAAACCGTAAAAGAAGAATCAATGAATTGTACTGAAATGATTAAAGAAATATTATTATTATTATTATTATTATTATTATTATTATTATTATTATTGGTGGATTTCTATCATATTATTATTATTATTATTGGATTTCTATCATATTATTATTATTATTATTATTATTGGTGGATTTCTATCATATTATTATTATTATTATTGGATGTCTATCATATTATTATTATTATTATTGGTGGATTTCTATTATATTATTCTTATTATTATTATTATTATTGGATTTCTATCATATTATTTTTTTTATTATTGGTGGATTTCTATCATATTATTATTATTATTATTATTATTATTATTGGTGGATTTCTATCATATTATTATTATTATTATTGGATTTCTATCATATTATTATTATTATTGGTGGATTTCTATCATATTATTATTATTATTATTATTATTATTATTATTGGTAGATTTCTATCATATTATTATTATTATTATCATTATTATTGGTGGATTTCTATCATATTATTATTATTATTATTGGATTTCTATCATATTATTATTATTATTGGTGGATTTCTATCATATTATTATTATTATTATTATTATTATTATTGGTAGATTTCTATCATATTATTATTATTATTATTATTATTATTATTATTATTATTGGATTTCTATCATATTATTATTATTATTGGATTTCTATCATATTATTTTTTTTATTATTGGTGGATTTCTATCATATTATTATTATTATTATTATTATTATTGGTGGATTTCTATCATATTATTATTATTATTGGATTTCTATCATATTATTATTATTATTGGTGGATTTCTATCATATTATTATTATTATTATTATTATTATTGGTAGATTTCTATCATATTATTATTATTATTATTATTGGATTTCTATCATATTATTATTATTATTGGTGGATTTCTATCATATTATTATTATTATGATTGGATTTCTATCATATTATTATTATTATTATTATTATTATTATTGGTGGATTTCTATCATATTATTATTATTATTATTATTGGATTTCTATCATATTATTATTATTAATGGATTTCTATCATATTTTTTTTATTATTGGTGGATTTCTATCATATTATTATTATTATTATTATTATTATTATTGGTGGATTTCTATCATATTATTATTATTATTATTAGATTTCTATCATATTATTATTATTATTATTATTATTATTGGATTTCTATCATATTTTTTTTATTATTGGTGGATTTCTATCATATTATTATTATTATTATTATTATTATTATTATTATTATTATTGGTGGATTTCTATCATATTATTATTATTATTATTATTATTATTGGTGGATTTCTATCATATTATTATTATTATTATTGGATTTCTATCATATTATTATTATTATTGGTGGATTTCTATCATATTATTATTATTATTATTATTATTATTATTGGTAGATTTCTATCATATTATTATTATTATTATTATTATTGGATTTCTATCATATTATTATTATTATTGGTGGATTTCTATCATATTATTATTATTATGATTGGATTTCTATCATATTATTATTATTATTATTATTATTATTATTGGTGGATTTCTATCATATTATTATTATTATTATTATTGGATTTCTATCATATTATTATTATTAATGGATTTCTATCATATTTTTTTTATTATTGGTGGATTTCTATCATATTATTATTATTATTATTATTATTATTATTATTATTGGTGGATTTCTATCATATTATTATTATTATTATTAGATTTCTATCATATTATTATTATTATTATTATTATTGGATTTCTATCATATTTTTTTTATTATTGGTGGATTTCTATCATATTATTATTATTATTATTATTATTATTATTATTATTATTATTATTATTATTGGTGGATTTCTATCATATTATTATTATTATTATTATTATTGGTGGATTTCTATCATATTATTATTATTATTATTGGATTTCTCTCATATTATTTTTTTATTATTGGTGGATTTCTATCATATTATTATTATTATTATTATTATTATTATTATTATTGGATTTCTATCATATTATTATTATTATTATTATTATTGGATTTCTATCATATTATTTTTTTTATTATTGGTGGATTTCTATCATATTATTATTATTATTATTATTATTATTATTATTATTGGATTTCTATCATATTATTATTATTATTCGATTTCTGTCATATTATTATTATTATTATTATTGTTATTATTATTATTGGTTGATTTCTATCATATTATTATTATTATTATTGGATTTCTATCATATTATTATTATTATTATTATTATTGGTGGGTTTCTATCATATTATTATTATAATTATTATTATTATTATTATTGGATTTCTATCATATTATTTTTTTTATTTTTGGTGGATTTCTATCATATTATTATTATTATTATTATTATTATTATTATTATTGGTGGATTTCCATCGTATTATTATTATTATTGGATTATTATTATTATTATTATTATTATTATTATTATTATTATTACCAGATCAATCTTAGTTAATGATTACGGATTAGTTTGGCGTTTGCGTATCGAAAAGCAGCATCAAATGTTTAATATGCTGGTAGCCGACCAACGGATCTTTACAACTCTGGCGACATCCTTTTGACGTCATAGACCGGTTCTAATAAATGATTAATTGTCACGAAAATACGGACATATCTCCTCCCGACACAAATCCGTACATATCTATCAAGCTGAGTCAAAAATAATGTCCGCTTCTGTGAACCAATGATAATGACGAATGTTGGTGGCTAACCCGCCAACATACTGACAAAGAAAAAAAAATCAGTAAATATACAAAAATAAAAAATGGTGTATGACAAGGATGTGCTTTCTCACCGGACTTCTTC
>OZ010591.1:36458398-36493398 GCA_963932145.1 Acanthosepion lycidas
TCTAATTTTTCTTTTATCTACAATTTTTAAAAACTTTTCCGTTTTTTTATCTTTAGTGATTGTATTTTCTCATGTAATTTTTTTCCAATTTATTTTTTCCTATTTGAACATGAGTTAACATTTTAAATATAGGTCATTTTTAATCTTAAACAGTTTTCAAATTCTGTCTAGACTTGTATATGTTCTGTCTTGCTGTTCCCCTTCATTACTTTGGTGTTTCTTTTTCTATCCCCATCTTAAATGCTTTTTCCCTTATTTGCTGTTTGTTCTTCCGTTTTCCTCTATTTTTGTCGTTTTTCTTTCTATCCATTTTTAATTTTAAATTTTTTTTAAAATAACCGTTACGATTCATTTTTTTTAATCAAACGTTTTAGTATTGACAAGCTCCAGGGAATTTATCCAGAGGAGCAAAATGGCCATAAAAACGGTGTAAAATTTCATTTTTATGCAATTCATACACACATACACGGTGTTTCACACTTTTGCAAAAAAAAAAAAAATAAATAAATTATCTGGAACAAATCAAGCACCATAAATGATAGACTAATGGAATTTATATATTGAAAGTTAAAAGGATAACATTTTAGGATCTGCTACCATTTATTTATTTGTTGAGTCGCCCTGAAATCCGTCTCTAGAGTACATCCTTCAGATATCCACAGTTCAGTTGCGGCTGCCTTGATATATGTTGCCCTTGAGGAACTCCAAGAGGAAGAAATTGGTCGCAGTTCAGGTCAGACAACTGAGATGCTCTTTACACTTCAGCTTTGTGGCTCCCTTGATATATGATGCCTTTGAGGAACACCAAGAGGAAGAAATTGGGCGGAGTTCAGGTCAGACAACTGAAATGCTCATTACACTTCAGCTTTGCGGCTGATGAGATGCTGCCTAAACTTTTCGATGAGACATGCCATGGATATATTAGTTGTGTGAAGAGGAGAATCCCCCTACAGGAACCACTGTTCCTCCTCGTCAAAGTTCTCACGCTTCTTGGGCTCTCTCCCCCATCTCAGAGGCCGCTGCTTTGTTTCAATAATTGTGAAACACCCTGTATATGACTATATCTAGACATGGTTTTTTTAAAACGTCAAGCTGGGTTTTATTTGCCTTAAACGCACAATGTTTATTCCGTCTTGAATAAAATTTAAAATGTGCCCTCCGGTAGTATTCGGATCAGGTGGTGGTTCCTACTGCAAAGGGAGACGCAGGTTTGAATCCTACCCGAGAGCAAATTTTCTTTAATTTTTCTCGAATGCGCAGGCCGGTAGACGGAACACCGTTTAAAAAAAAAAAAATGGAACGTCTACTTAAATACTACCAGTATTCACTAAAGAGGACGATTGAATTTTTATAGCGGATATACTCCCGTATCATGCAACTTTGGAAAACCTAATTTTGAAGCTAATTTAACTACAGTAAACAGATATATAGTTTGGTCAATGGCGTTGCCAGGGCCCGCAATGCAGGTGCAAATGACAGTGTTTGTTAATTTCTGTAAAAATAAAAAAATAAAAAAAAATAAACAAATAAATACAAATGAAAAAAAAAAAAAAAAAACAAGCAACAAAAAATTTGAAGTTTTTCCCAAACTTATTTATTTCCCACAAAACATACTTTCTCATACAACAACGAAATGACAAAAAAAATAAAAAAAACCAACAGAACTATGCAATAACAAACATATGCACACATACTGTTGATGTATACAAGTTTGGCAAAGGAGCGGCAAAGGGTTCTTTATATGGATTTATTTATTTTTCTACATTGTTTTGGTTTCCAGTGAAAATTTAAATTATACAATGCTTGAGTACTTTTGTTCTTCCTTAGCCATTATCAAAGAGCGTTTCGTGTTTGTGCTATGTCGGTCTCATCATTTTTCAAATATCGTGTCTTCGCTCGTCATAGTTGAGTATTGCGTCTTCCTGTGTCAGTTTTGTGTTCTCATCTTGTTTTCTTTTTTAAAATGAAATGTAGTTAATGTTAGTCCAAAAATTTGATAATATTTATTGATTTGGTGTTTGCTAGCAAACGTTGTAATCGTTTTCTACAACTATATGATATAGTATTATTTTTGCCAGATTTCTTGTTACGTTTTCTTTGTTGGTAATATGCGATTTAATTGAACGTTAGTCTTTAACCAAACTTATATATATATATATATATATATATATATATATATATATATATATATGTGTGTGTGTGTGTGTGTGCGCGCGCGCGTATGTATGTATGTATGTACAAGGGTCAGCTGAAAGTAATGGCCCCTAATTTGTTTCCGCGGAAGCTACCATAGATACAGGGAGCACAATAGCACTATTGGATTGAGCAAGTTTTCGACTGCAGAATACTATTTTTTCCAGAGTCGCTAACGTTTTACCAGACTGCAGTCAGTAACCAGGCCACTAAAAAGAAAAAATACGGGTTATTGGCGGGAAGGTTCAAACTCTCCTACCATGTCATGTCATCGGCATTAGCCGTTGACTTCGTCAGTCAAGATAATAAAAACTGGAGTTATTGCTTTCAGAGCGTGACCCTCGTACATCTACCCTCATTTATATATAAGCGTGAAATATATATTATGTGTGTGTGTGTGTGTATCAGTCTGTATGTGTCACTACTATTGATAGTTCTGTGTGTTATTCTTTGTCATCGTCGTAATATGGTTTTTAAGGCAAATTACATCACATTGCAGTGTCAGATTTGGTGTCGGATAAACAATTTTAATGGCGTCGCCCTGAAATATCAGTGGTTGTTTGATGAAGGAAAGGAGGTTAGCATTGCCGCTCATGAAATGACCGAGTAATAAAATTAAAACAATCATCTGTAACTATCGTATATTTCCAAATTTCATGTCCATTCTCACAACCTCATCTACTGACAAGGCATCACACTCGGGGACACACACACATGTATGCCTATACAAAGCTTAGGAATTAGGATACTAACTAGTCTTATATAGACAAACGTTTCCCTAACTCGTCTTATACAGACAGACGTTTCACTACTGCCTTTGTTATTGATCTAATTAAAAAAAATGCTTCTATATGTATAGCATTTGACGAAATATGACTAAAATATAATGTACGCAAATAGATTTAAATTGCAAATATGTTTTGTGTGAAAATTTTATCAGGCACTAAACGAAATTTTATATATTTGTTGTGGCTGCCTCAAGAAGTTCTTTTCTGTGCGTCTATTTATTATATTAACTTTTATGAAAAATTAGCCCAAAAATTTGAATCAAAATGAATATTTCCCCATTTTATTTTTAATGTTGTAACCCGCATAGAATGAACAGAACACTGACAAGTTACTAAAGGTAAAATCATAGATTTCAAATTCATGTTTGAATTCGATGGTAGGTTCAATCTTATTAAGTTTCGTTATTTTGTCTAATATAAAAACAAAAAACGTCATCTCTGTATCTTACGTAAGTAGAGATTTTAGATATGATTTGTTTAAACAGACCGGACTCTAAAAATTCTATGAAAACTTTAGTGCTGTCTTTGCTTAGCTTTTTCATAGAATTTTTAGAGTCCGACCTGTTTAAACACATCTTACCTAAATTCTCCACTTACCTACAATACATTGATGACATTCTTTTATTTATATGCTCATCATTATAAACCTATTAGACATAATAAAGAAACCTAATAAGTTTGGACCTACCATAAAAATATAAGATATGATTCTGCCTCAACGTCACCACCTCTACCCTTTACCAAAGCCCACATCATGATTATTTTATTTTATTTTTTATTTTTTTTTTTTTGGTTTTTACATTGTTCTTATCATTGGGTTCTTTTTCAAAGAACAATTTCTCTTAAAAAAAATAAAAAAATAAAAACACTGCAGAAAGTAGAAAGGAATTAAGACCACACCCATTCCACTCAAGCAAAAACATTACAATGATTACTTAGTGAATTTCTTTTTTTAAAATAATTCTTGTTTAAGTCTTGTCATTTAAAATTCGATTTGCATTTTATGAAAATTCTTATTACATACTAGTCATGTCAAATTAGCGGTTACAAAAGGTATTTACTTTTAATAAAATATATCAGTTACTTTGTGCAAAATTTTGTTTCCGCAGTTGTAGAAGTTAAATCTTAAATTAAATCTTCTGTTTTCTTTCAGTTCAATTTTTCATGTCATACTGATCTTATTATTTTAAAAACAATAGATCCAGATCGAAAACAACCGATTTAAATTCTGTTTAAAATTATCTTACTTAAAATTAATTTTGCTGTCGTCTGCATCTCTTCAATTTTTTAGATGACTCTTTCTCTTCGCTTGTTTAATAGTTTTCTGCTAAATTTCGAAAAAAAAAAAAAAAAAAAAAAAAATCGGATTTATGAAAAAAAAAAAAAAAAAAAGTGGGGGTAAAGGAGAATAACTCACTTTTTGTTTCTCGAAAAACTTCAAGAAAGCTTTTGTAACAATTCGTAATAACTTTTATGGTGTATGTTAAGATATTTATTCAAAGGTAAAAGAAATAGACAAAGAAAAAAAAGCAGCTCCACAACCTTCAAATATTTTTGTTTTTTCAATTATAACTCAATATTCTTTGTGTATATATTTAAAAATAAAATATTTTGATTAATTACTTAAAATAGAAAGGAGACCAAAAACGAGAGTTAGAACGAGATTTGAAACGAAAAAAAAAAAAAAAAAAAAAAAAAAAAAAAATGGCTCGGAGAAAGAAAAGATACCGTACCAAATCTTACTATATCTTAAGAATTGTGCAATAAGTGAATGCTTTCGTCAATGAAAAGATTATTTTTTCCATCTAATATATGATTTCTTCTTTTTTTTTTTTTTCAATTTTCTTAATCATAGTGCTTTTGGAAGTGAAAATTTAAAATGTCTCCATGTTTTGAAGCTGCATCCAGTGTTTAAACCTGAAAGAAGAAAAAAAAAAAACAATACAGAAAACAAAAAAAAATGTCAAACAACCAAACCAAATCACAAGAAAGAATTTTACTTATCGTTGGAAAAGAAATTTACTAAGCTTTGCATGAAGACAAAAAATTCAGATATGAGATTACCAACTTGTTGCCAGGGCACCCGCTAGGTAGCATTCTATTCAGAAATTTAAAAAGGAAAGAACATAAACGCCATTTTTTTGTTGCAGAATGCAACAGTGAGAAGACATGTCCCCTGCAAGACGACTTATTATTCACGATGCGCATCACGTGTAACTACGAATACAAATAATTTTTATTCTGAGCATACCTCAAATCTATAAATCAACCATTTGCCTTTACATGGAATTACTGATGTCAAATATGGTCTGGTGCACTCGCTGTTCGCCTTAAGGCCTTCGACAAGATCCAGAGACGAATATGCAACGTGGTTGGTCTTGATCTGGCATCTCGTCTACAGTCGCTCTTTCACAGACGTGCAGTCGCCTCCCTCTGTCTTTTCTACAAATACTTTCACGGTAACTGCTCCGACAAGCAACTAGTTCCCAGACAGCATGAATTTAAACGTGTTAATAGGGTGGCATCACAGTTCCACCCTTTCACTATCGAAGAGGTTAAATGTGACCGTCTCTTCTACTCCAATAGCTTCACGTCTCGCACCTCTCGTCTGTGGAATTCCTTTACTCTTACTTGTTTCCCCTGATAGCTATAATCTCTAACTATTCAAATATAATATCAATCGACGTCTCCAGATGCCTTCACCTATTTTCTCTCCTTCTCTTCATACTTTTCTCCATCACGCCTCTTTAAACTCGCTCCCACTCTGTAACCCCTTGCCTGCATCCCGCATTGCTTGGCGTGAAATGCTTTAAAAAAGAAAAAGAAAAAGAAAAAAAAATGTAGCTATCAGTTTTACTTTCTCTTTTGCGAGTCATATTTGTCTTGTAGACGTGTATTGTTCTGTATATAAAAATATAGTAGGCATACGTTTATCTCTCGAGATAAAACATAGCGCACTGTTTTGTCAAAATTAATTCCGTTGATGGCGAGACTAGAGTAAGCTCTCCAGAGTGCAGGTGTGGGCGATGGTTTATATGGAGGCCGTGAGCTACTTAGATTAAATGCCGTCCACTTTGTCGTACCGACAAGATCCAAAGGAATACAGCGCATTATATTTGGGGCTGGTTTCGCTGCAGGAGTTGCCGGGAAGTTGTCAGTGTTGACAACCAATTGCCGTCGGGGCTCAACTTTGGGTTTTCTTTCTGGATTAACTTAGCCTTTTCCGTGTTTGGATATGACCGCAAAGCAGCGGAGGTTTAAGATCATGGTTTTTCTTCCCCTAGATGGGCCGCCTTCCTGAACTATCGAGATCCATCTACTCGAAGCAACTAGTTATGAGCGGTCTTAGTTTCAGAGGCTATTTTACACGCAGGCCACGGAAGTATTTTAGAGACAGTGGGAGATTGTTCCCATCACACCTAGCTTGCACAACATTTACGACAGATGTAATGTACGTATATAAACCTTATATAAAGTACGTTTTTTGTAAGTTAATTTAAAATTGACGTTTTTTTTTTTTTTAATATATAAAATGTTAATTAAACAAACATTAGAAAACAAGACAAACTACGAAAATTCGTACATAAATAGACAAACACAAATATCGAGAAGTTTATTAATTTTGGAAAAAAGATATATAATTTTTAAAACCATTTATTCTACATTCAACATCATCACCTTGATAAGACACCGGAGGTGTTGAAACAAAATGGCTATTTTTGTAGTGATTTTATAACATATTTATGTTATAATTTTTAAATAAATAATTATATCTGCTCTACTCTGTATTGAGCACTCTTTTAAGAATAGTAATTGTTGGTTATTGGAATTTATTCCATATACACCAATCCTATACTTGTGTGTGTGTGTGTGTGTGTGTGTGTGTGTGTGTGTGTGTGTGTGTATATATATATATATATATATATATATATATATATGAGCAAGAACAAATGAACCTGAGCGAGCGTCTGAAATAGGGATTGGCCGCCCTAGTAGACGAGTATCCTCGGGTGTGTATATATATATATATATATATATATATATATTGGCGCGTGGCCCATATACATATATGATTGGAACGTTCTGACCATGAACCCGGGTTCGAATCTCGATTTGTCCGGAAGGGGACTTCCTGATATTATCGGAATGGATCGAGGCCCTTGAAAAGAGCCTGAAGACCCAATGGGTTGACTCAAGCCTTGTGAGCGAGATTGGATAGACAGAACTTTGCTAGCACAAAGCCAGAAGTCATCCTGGCCGAGGGCTTGAGCGTGCTGGCTTTGTTCAAATTGTTGATCACGCTAGACAACACGCACTCTCCCAGCTCAGCATAGTGGCAGTATAAACCACTGGTGGGCTCTGTGGGTGTTAAGCAAAAACAAGTGTGCCTGAGCTATACTTGTGTGTGTGTATATATATATATATATATATATATATATACACGTAACATGAGAACGAATAGGGTACAATTACAACGTTTTTAACATTTAAATTAAAAGAGGGTTCAATACAAAGTAGAGCAATATTATTTATTTTAGGATATTACATCGACACCCGTCAAAATTGCAGTCGTGTTTCGATGCATCTCATCAGGCGATTGTGAATTGCAGGCGTGTGAACGGTTTATTTAGATTTAAAATGAATATATATATATATATATATATATATATATATATATATATATATATATATTAGGTTTGTGGGCGTTAATCTGACCAACCAATCAAATATGATCTAGTTTAAATTTAAACTTAATGAAAGAAGCAAAAAGTTAAAAAAAAAAAAAAAAAATTTTTTATTAGGTTGGTTCAAAAATTTGAGAAAACGACATTATTTTTTGCACCAACCTAATATATATGGGTTATGACCCGTAGATTGGCAGCTAATGGCAGCTCAGGCATTAAACAGTAGCGGATGTTAATGGATACATAAATTATACATACCAGACAATGCCATTTCCTAAGAAAAGAGTGGTAGAGAGGTAATTTAACAAAGTGCTAAACAAGTTATATGCTTTGTGAGTTTCCAGCATAATTTTTTTTAATTGTTGATAAATAAATAGCTTCTTTTAGAAACCAGTAAATAATTTAAACGTATAGAAGGTAAATATGCAACTGTTGAATATATACACGTGTACACACACGTACAGATACAGATACACAGATACACACACACGTACAGATACAGATACACAGATACACACACACGTACAGATACACACACACACACACACATACGTACAGATACACACACACACACACACATACGTACAGATACACACACACGTACACACACATACGTACAGATACACACACATACGTACAGATACACACACATACGTACAGATACACACACATACGTACAGATACACACACATACGTACAGATACACACACATACGTACAGATACACACACATACGTACAGATACACACACATACGTACAGATACACACACATACGTACAGATACACACACATACGTACAGATACACACACACACACATACGTACAGATATCACGCACACAGGTGTTGGTTGAAAGTAAAGGTGCCAATTTATAATTAAAAATTTCTAAATCATTTCAACTCAAGGTAATAAAGCCACTCAGATTTAAATGTTAGTGGGTGTGAAATAGATTCAAGGAGATAGATGTTGATTGACATTGCCATTTATATTTTTGAAGATGATAGGATAGCAAGAATCCTGAAACGAGAAGTGCGAGCGAGAAAATATTTAGCATAAAACTTAGCCGCCAATCTAATACTGCACTTCGTAAAGTTGAGATGCCAAAGAGGAAGATTCATTACAAGAATCACCAGAAAAGTATTTATAGAAAAGGTTCAAGGCAACAAAGACCGATGAGGAAGTAATTAGAACCGAAATGTAACGATCCTTTAAACAGGTTTTTATTGTATTAACCCCTCTTCCGTCTTAGTGGCTCTATCGCCTTGCTAGAATTGAAATGATTTAATAAAACAGAAAAAAATACATACCTCTCCCCATTTCGTCCATCTTACATCAATGACACAAGGGCTGAACACAAGGCATAAAGGGCAAAGGAAAGCATGGGGAATACGCCATCCGCTGCTCCACTGGATGACTCAGTCGTGGTACTTACTGTTACAGTAGACTAAACAGAGAAGGAAAAAAAAAAAAAAGATTTATATTCATGAACACAACAATATTCTTATATCTAACAAATTACCAAATGTATTTGTCATGCATAGAAATAATTTTACCCACAACGTCGATCTAAAGAATGCTACACTTATTAAAAGAGAAAATAACGGGAAGTTCTTGAAAGTGCAAATATGGTTTCTTGCCAAAATATTAACTTACACGCCAGATTTTTAAAAATATCGCTTTCCTTAAAAAGAAAGCCTTTTGTTCCAAGCCAACTTATATGAACATATTTTTTTTTAAAGTAAACGAAAACAGTTAACAAAAAACATTATTTATAATAACTACATAAATAATTAATCAAATTATCATGAATGAATATATATATATATATATGTGTGTGTGTGTGTGTGTGTGTGTGTGTGTGTGTGTGTGTGGTAAATTTGCCTTTTAAGCCCCGCGATTAAGTATCTATAAAAATTTTCCAAAATCGTCATGTTTCCGTATAAATGTACATGTTGAACTCGAATTAACAATTAAATTATGAAAAATCCTACCATTTTAAAGTTATCGACAAGAAAAAAATCTGATTTTGTCTTGGTCATTCTTCCGCCATTACTGGCATTGTTTCTACTAATTCAATGCGGAGTACTTCCGGTTATTTTCCTTGGCGCAAGCGTAAATTTTGGCCTGTTTACTTCTTTTACAGAATTTCGTCGCAGAAATCACAACGCACCACCGTAAAGCAATATATTTTCTTGGGGATAAGTGTAGTTTTATTTAATTATTGTTTTATTTTAAATTAAAAAAAAAAAAAAAAAAAAAAAAAAAAAGCTTTACTGTATTATTTAATTTGTTCTTTTTTACTTTGTCAATATTTTCATATATTTAAAACTTAAATTTTTTGATAAGTGTCGTTTTATTTATGACAAAACTTTAAACAAAAACAAATAATACAATGAAACCTTTTTTCCGTGTAGAATAGCAATAGCAATGTAAAAGAACAAATTAAATAATAAAGCATTTTTTTAATTAAAAATAAACAAAAATAAAACGAATAATAATTAATGCGCAAACTTTGAAATGAAGTTTGAAAAGACCATGATTCTTTACAAAATAAAACAAAATGCATTTTTTTATTTTGTAGATAGCCATGCTCTTAACAAACTTCGCGCGCGCGAACTTTGTAAAGAGCATGGCTATAGATAAAATATAAAATAAAATCTATAAAATAAAAATAATGCTAGAAACGAAATAATTAATGCGCGAACTTTATAAATAGCATGATTATCTACAAAATAAAAAAAATGCTAAGGTGCATTTTGTATATATATATATATATATATATATATATATACACATATATATAAGGTTGGTGCAAAATAATGACGTAATAATGTCGTTTTTTGACGTTAAAAAATACGTCAAAAAACGACATTATTACGACATTATTTTTGCACCAACATTAATATATATATATATATATATAGATAATAAACTTAAAAATGTATGTGCCCCCAAAATTAATCAAGAGAGTTCTTAAGAAAACCAGTGCGTGTGAAAATAATAGTGATGGGTGTAGACTTTGTCTAGAAGATAAAATTGAAATCTTAAGTTTGAGCAACGATACTAGACGGTTAGATAAAAAGTTGGAATTCATGAGATATCATCATAGTAAAAATACCTATTGTGTCACCTGCCATCTGACTAATGTCTCCTCGCCATTTTTTTTTTCTTCTCCCCACACCTATTACTGTAGTCTTCTTGACCTGTTCACCACATTCTTTTTTCTTTTTTTTTTTTCATGTGAGGATTGATGTAACGGGTTTTTCCAATTTTCCCAATGATGCAATAGTTTAGGGCGTGTTACAGTAATTGCGAGGTTTCTCATTTCACTTGCGTTCTAGTCACCTGAGAGGACGCGAAACTCAAGTAGTAACTCGAGCTTTCCACCGTGTGTATGCATATATACCTATACTAAATTAAAAATGTATATTTGGGCAGTAACTTTCCTTTCAAAGATGTTTCGTTGAATATGACAGGCAAGAAAAAATTGATTATATTAGTCGTTTCTTTTTCTCGTGTCCTTAAATTTTTCCGTTTGGTGGAGATAAAGAAGCTTAAAATTTTTACGTAATGTCGATTATCTCAAGCGCTTTCGGCCACTTCTTTAGTCCAAGGGGTTTGTTGAGTCTTAATTTCTTTTCATGGTTGTCTTTAAGATGGAGTTGTGCGATGTCTATATAGTAGTAATGTTTATTTCGAACCCGTGAAAGGAACGTGGTTGGAATTCAAGTTGGTGTTTTATTAAAAGATTTAAACCCCCCCCCCAAAAAAAAAAAACAACTTTTAGCACATTATTTTTATTGTTATTAGGTTGGTGCAAAAATAATGACGTTAAAAATACGTCAAAAAACGTCATTAATTTTGCACCAACCTAAACAAAATAAGCCGAAATTAATACTGGGTGTCAGATTTTTTTATGTTACATTCCCTTACCCCAACGCGAAGAAAAATGTAAAAAAAAAAAAAAAAAAAAAAAAAGGTCACTAGAAAAGCTATATATAGTCTCCCCATAAACATTTGTATCCGACAGATACGATAACAAAGAACATTTTCTTACAAGGAAATATTAGCCATTCGTTCAGTGAACAGATAAATAGATACCTTTATTGCCGCAGATGCTACCTCTTGCAGCTACCTGATTATTTTAAACTGTATTTATTTCGCCTACCGACATACGTACTCGAGAATACTTGATGGTACATTTTCTTTAAGTTTTCTCGCGTAAGCAGGCCAGAAGACGAAATAGATACGGCTTGAATTAAATGGAGCGTCTAATCAATAAGTGGCATTTAAAGTAATAAAAATGTCTAACTTGCTTTGGATATTGCTGCCACATCTGGTCTGGTGTTCCTTCTCTCTCTCATTTATATATATATATATATATATATATAAGAAATATAATTTTAGGAGGGATGCTATATTTATGAGATAAAGTGCTCAATGTCAGAGATAGAGCATATGAAAGTGAACATTAAAATCAACACTCAGAGGCGACAGACTGTTTCACGCCAAAAGCAATCATCAGACCATACATTGTATGTATATATAAGATAGATTCTTGATAAAATCCAAAGAATCTGCAATATTATTGGTTATAACCTGGCATCTCGCCTTCGGTCACTTTCTCGCCGTCGTAATATAGCTTCCCTATGCCTTTTCTATAAATATTTTCATGGTAATTGATCCGATGAACTTTGCTTTATGGTACCTAGAATTTATGAATTTAAGCGCAGTACTAGATTGGCAGTGAGGTCTCATTCCACAGTTGAAATGGAGAGATGTAACCGTAAATTCTATGCTAATATTTTTTCCTATTGCACTTCTCGCTTGTGGAACTCTTCCGGCTTTTTAGCTTCGCAGCTAGATTTGATCTTCAAAAATTTATATGCAATGTCAATCGCTATCTACTGTCTTCTTACATTCTTGTTCTTTCATTTTTCTCTCTCGTTAATAGTATTTTTATCTTATTTTCTAATATAAGATGTCTCTTGTGTCTTAGTGGCTTTATTGCCTTGCTTGAGGGGAAATAATGTAAAAAAACAAAAAAAAAAAAAAAAAAACAAAATGGAAAGAAAATCAAATTGACATAAAATTGCGGGGACTATAAATTATCGATAGAATACTGACAAATAGGAACATTAAAAAGGGACCACATAAAGGCTATGGGGAATTTGTACGAGCAAGGAAAAACAAAAGCAAGAAAAAAAAATTCCATTTTGGTACGGCTTGCCTGCCTTAGAAAAATCAGCAATCGAAATCTTGCCGTTTAATCTGGGCTCGAACACCGACCTCTAAGCACTGGTGGGGAAATTATAAATACAGATGTTGGATGTGCCTCTCCAACGCACAAAATCAACAAAAATTTCTTTTTTATTTGTTATTGGGCTAGAACAAATTGTCTCTGCTTCAGTTCACTGTTGCCTCGTCGTTAGGCGACCCCCCACCATCATGTTTGGCGTTCGAACAAAAGATGGCGCGCAAAGTATTGACCATCTTGCTGTCGAGCGGAAGTCTAGGTCTGCAGTAGTACCTGGTCAGAATATTGTCACGAAGAGGTCATTATTTATTTACTAAGCTTTGTTTAGTCTGGCACAAGGCCACAGTAGAGGGGGGGAAGATTGTGTTGGTTTACCAGACGGGATACCACGCTAAACGGTGAAAGAATTTATTTTTCAGTTTATTTTACAACAACAAATTAGAATCATAGCCAATATCAAGAAAATGATACATATATATTATGTTTATTATATATATATATATATATATATATATATATATATATATATATATATATATATATATATATATATATATATTATATATATATATATATATATATATATATATATATATATATGTGTGTGTGTGTTTATACGCATATATACACAGAAGAAATATAATTTTAAGGTGTAATATCTTTATAGGATAAAGTGCTCAATATTAGAGAGAGCCTATGTAAATATAAAAGTGGACATTTAAGTCAACACTCAGAGGCGACAGGTGGTTTCATGCTCGACGTAATCGTCATGTCTGACGATGGCATCTAGTATGAAACAGCCTGTCGCCTCTCAGTGTTTGGCTTCAATATTCACTTTTATATTTACATACGCTCTCTCTGATATTGAGCACTTTATCCCATAAAGATATCACACCTGAATATATATATATATATATATATATATATATATATATATATATATATATATATATATACACACATAGATAGATAGAGAGAGAGAGAGAGAACACAATCCTTCGTTGAAATTGTTTTTTGTTGAATAGAACAGACAGAGGATATCTTAAGCATTCTTGTGCTTTTCTCGTGGTATAATTCGTTTAACGTCTTTACAAGTCTGGTAAGCACGCAATTAATAAAACATCAGGATATTAAATGTGCAAGCAAAGGAATGTAGCCTTAAGTGGCAATGTTTTTATTGTATTAATCTGCAGTCCTCCACGTGATAGGAGTGCGTGTATTTCCAGTTATAGCAAGTATCTTCCTTCTATCTGTCGCGTCTTCGGGATTAGACATCACTTCACAACTATCTATCTCTTGTAACTTTTAGAAGTCTCCCCCTTCCGCTCAGTAACCTAATCAATCAAACATGTCAGGTAAGTGGCTTGCTGCCCTCCTCCATCTCTATTGCCCTCAATATATCCAGTGAGGGTTAAATTTTCCAAGCCCTCATTATGTGTCAAAGGAATTTCAGCTCTTTCTTCCTCTTTTCTGAGTATAAGTGTTCATTCTGTTGCCATTTTCATTAAGACTTCCACGTTGCTTACTTGTTCTGTCCATAGTATTCTTAGTATCCTTCCGTTGTCCCTAATCTTTTCTTATCCCTGGGGAGATTGGCCAGCATTCATTGCCATCTAAGAGGATGGATGTCGCATATCAGACACGCTGTATAAGAAAATACGGCGTGTTTCTAATGACATTCCTTTTTTTTTTTTTTTTTTTTTTTTTTTTACTTATTTTTTTTTTTTTTTTTTAAATGTTTTATTTTTATTTATTTATTTTTTTGTTTACAGGGGGGTTTAGCGACCCGACTCACTTCTCATAATTAGCATTCCAAGTTTCGATCTTTCAAACTGCCCTGTCATATCCTTCGAAATCTGTCTACAAGAAATAAAATAACGCAAGTAGAACGCACCTTTGCCAGTACGTGGTGCAATGGCTAGCAAGCTTTTTACGCTAGAACAATTACAACTGAGTAGTGTTTTCGATCCTTACTGGATGGCCAATATATTCGGCCTTGTGACACATCTAAGCTGGGCTTAGAAAATCAATAGACTGAAATATATATATATATATATATATATATATATATATATATATACTCTTCGGCAAAAGCGAATTGAGTCACTGTGTGTGTTTAAAAATAAATACGCTAAAATCCACCTTCATCCCTGCCGTGCGCCGACGGCTTAGTGGTAGAATCTCCGACTGACGCCAATTCAGCCGGATTTCGACCCTAGCTAGAGGCAACCGGATGTCTAGCCACACTGAAGAGCTGCGAAACAGTCTTGTGGATGACTTCATATATAACCACACTTTTTGAAGGGTCCAATACAGAGAACTGGTGCACTACGTCCCCAAACGACCCTGCGCAGGTTTTGAATTTAGAGTTGCCCTTCTCCTAAAACAGTTGCCATCCAAGGCTATACAACCCAGTCTGTCCTGCTATTTACACAAAAAATGTGGTTGGTTCTGCACAAAATCTTCCCCACTATAACCAAATCATATGTGCTGGTGTCTGGGATGTCGGTTTCTAGGAACTGCGCTGCTTGACCCTCATACGTCGAATACAACGGGAGAGTCTACCACATATATATATATATATATATATATATATATATATATATATATATATATATGTGTGTGTGTGTGTAAAATGCTGGATAATATCCTCATAGACGAATAGATTTGAAGCAACAGATATGTTGTTCTACAGCAGGATGCTGAGAATACCATGGACCAAACACGTGAGCAACGACAAAGTTTTTCAGACAATGGAAACATGCTTAACACCAGAAAACAGACAGTTGAAATCTCAAAGTCACATCAATGAGGAAAGAGAACATGGAAAATTTGACACTCATTGAACATTGAAAGCTAGAGGAAAAGACGAAATCAACGCATGACCTACATAACGAGTGTGTGTAAACGGTTGGCATAATTGGGATTAGGAGAGACAGCAAGAAGACAAAATTTACTAAGATACAAAGGAAAGGAAATTGTGGAGAGCCATAGTCGCCCACGTCCTGAAGGGACACGGCACGTAGAAGAACGAGCTTGTGTAAACGGTTGGCATAATTGGAACTAGGAGTGATAGCAAGAAGACAAAATTTACTACGAGATACAAAAGACAGGAAGTTGTGGAGAGCCATGGTCGCCCATATCCTGAAGAGACAGGACACATGGAAGAAGATTTCCTGATAGCGTAACGGATATCAGCGCAATGACTGAAATCAACATGCCGAGTTCACACACTAAAGCTCTTGGTAAATGCAGGAATCTCTTCCTCTTCCAGGTTTGCAGTCGGTCCAGGAGAAGGGCGGTGCTAAAATCCAAACCATCGAGAAAGAATCGGTAACCCGCTTCACTGCGCAAGATTAATTTGTTTACTTTTGTGGATTTTTAACCGTTTATCTACCTTGTGCAGGTTATTTAAAGCCAGAAAATATTTCTTTAGTGTAACAATTTCTTTTTTGTGAGATAACGGGTTTACTGATATAAGTCATACTAATTAACACATAGCTGTGGGGAGAAACGGTGGATTCATACCTTTCTCAACAGTAACTCAATAAAATGAATCCAACTGAAACTGAAAATCGGATGATCCGATTTTCAAGCCATTATCAATTACACCATCTGCACATCTAAGCCGACAGCACCTGGTATTGTCAATCAGTCACCCATCTAAGTACTGACCAGATGTTGCTTAACTTCGTTCAACGTGTTATAGTCGTAAGCCGCACTATCCAAGAAGTCAAGGCGATAAAAATACTTTACGTTTTGGTAAATAAAATAAAGTCTATATAGACTTTAAAAGGGCCTAACAAGAGATGTGGATTATTAAATCGAGTAAATGAACTTTGCTATGGTGGCTTTTCGTAGTCTAATTGTTAAGGTACACTTGGGTTAGAATTTGTTTCCCCTGATTGAAAAGGGGAATACAGTTTCCAGTTCCATCAAGTAGCACATTTTATTTAGCAGGATTTCTGTGTCTCTCTAGAGATTGACATTAATTTCTCATTTAAAAAAAAAAAGAACTTGGATGTTTGTTCAAACACCTGCACCCAATAAATATTAATTTTATAGGAATGGTAATAATAATGATGATGATGATAATATATATGGATGTATGTGTGATATGACCCTAAGCTCTACTATCGAAAATGTCAAGGTGATAAGAAAAAAATCAATCTATGATCGGTTGCGCACTAAAGGATGGGGAATAAATAACAAACAAGTCTATAATCACAAGATCCTAAAACAAACAAGATTACGGTCAACTTTGAAATTACGGTTATAAATGTATACATCAACCGATAATTAAATTAATCAGTGACTCTTATCAAATGGCAAAACCACAAACGTTCGTGCTGGGGTTCTTGGTCGGATTGAGAAGTTTTCAGCACTCATATTAAGTACATATTAGGTTGAGTCATAAATAATTTCCTTTTTTTTTATTTTTATTAAATTAACTCCATTCTTCCAAAAATAAAACAAATTTTACTAGTTTTGACCCGTGAAATATTCAGGGATTTCCTATTTGAAGTTTCTGCTGAATCTTAAAGTCATAAGTTGATAAGCTCATGACGGGTTCAAACAACAATAATATAGGCGTAGAAATTCCCTTATCGCGTCGTTAAATATTTGAGCCTAACAACTTTAACAAAATATTGCAATAACAATTATAAATACGAGTTTGGGTCGTGATTTTAAGAAGTAAGGGGGTACAAATGGAAAGATTTGAAACTGGCAACCTTTTTACATTTCACCCAGACAGGCATTAAACAGATGAGATTGTTATTGCCGCTTCAGTTTTCCCTTCTTTCTTTCATTTTCTCATTGAAACCAAGTAGCGTCTTTGACATGTATCTTGTCCCGTCCCGAGATCAAAACAGAATAGTCCATTAGTTATGTGCTATTGGCAGGGCGTAATGGTTGTGCGAACTAACGACGGAAAGAGAAAACAATTATGATAGGATTCTATTATACCAGGTGTAACAGTAAAATTGTCCATTTGTTAGATTAACCTTTAAACCGTTGTATCTTAGAAATGATTAAAGATATCTTATTGGAATTCTTCGAGTTTTTTTATAACGCTATTGAACTTTACTTTGCGCAATAAGAATGTATAATTATTCTCCAAGCTTAACTGAAGAATCGTGATGAAATTGATCATAAACGAAAATGTCATGTTCATTCATTAATTAATTATAGGTAAGGATCGAAAGCTCATGAAGGATTGGAATATATATAATTCCAGGATTATCTTCCAACTTATTCAAGATAATCTTCGTTCTCTCTAACCTAACTTTCTGCCCTGGAGCAACAAGATGCCTCACACGTTTCACGTACGATTTCATTTTCAAGTCTTTATTCCACTTCTCTTTTGGACTGTCATAGCTGAAACTTCTCTCTCACATGCCAAACGTCTTATGGATTGAGTTGGATCTTTTCTAATTGATCTCTTTACCTCTGAGATGTAAATGATGATCCCTCTTTCTGTTGTGACCACTTGATCCAGTTTTCCTCTCTACTGTTCCCCCTTTTTTAAAACTTATTCATCATTCTCTTGGTGGTTCTTGAATGGACTTTGAAGATGGAAGCCAGAGTATGAATGTTGGTACCATTACTGAACGCCTCTGATCTTTTTACTCTCACCATTGCTCAGTTGGGAAGACAGTAGGGTTAACACAAAACGATTTTAACCTGTTCTCTTTCTCGCTGAATAACTCAAAGGATTTTAGGATTTCTTACGAGAGATGGTATCAAGATGGCTAAATCTCTTATTTGAAAATCTAAAAAAAAAAAAAGAAACCCAATTTATTTAGTGTTTTTTTTGTTTGTTTTTTTAAATATTAAACATTCCGTTGGATGGACAAGTATCCCTTGCTGGACAATTTTGCTGCTACGCCCGGTATATTACTGTATTTTATTTAATTAATTCAGGTTTTATTTTGTTAATATTTTAAGTGTATACTTGAACTGATCATTAATTTAGCCAATAACATATCAAATGGCAAAGCCTCGAAATTTTCCGGATGGCTTCTTAGAAGGACTGAGAACTTTTCAGCACTTATTAGGTCGAGTTATAAAATAATTTATATTTTTTTTATCAACATTATTTCATAATTATTCGCAAAGACTTGTCGCTTATCAGGCATATTCTGATTAAAATTCCGCAAGTTTTGGCTTGCACTTAAATCTGATTTTCGTTAGAGAGTGTCTATGATAGCCTTTTGTAGCGATCAAAAAATGTAATAGAGATTTTCTAAGTGTAGCTTAGATGTGGCACAAGGCCGAAAGTATAAAGGACCCAGTGAGAATCGAACTCGCTACTCTGTTGTAACTGATCTAGCGAGACAAGCTTGCTAACCATGTATGTTCTACTTGCGTAAGGAAAACAAACTATTTCTTGGAGACAGATTTCTAAAGATATGTGTGTTTTAAAAGATCGAAACTTGAAGTGCCCGTAGCGATCAAAAATGTTATTGGCGGTTGGTGTAAGTTCAGGTGAATATGGCGAGTGAGAGAACAGACCAACCGAATTCCATTTTTTTTTTAAATGTTTCTTTTTTTTTTTTTTTTGCTGTACAACAACGTTTTTAGTCTGCTGTATATATTGTCACCGTTTTTACTGCCACGTATAATTTGTAGTTAGAATGATTCATTTGTCGTTGCAATTCGTTTCCAAAAACTGATATTACATCTGACAACGTAATATACAGGGTATATGAAAAATACTTTTTACAAACTTTGGGGCCAGGTTCCTCACAGAACAACAAGGACAAAAGTCCATATGAACACGAGTCAGCATGTCGTATCCGTGTCGTTTTTGAGTTAAGTTTACGTTAAATGTGCAATCCAAGATACAATCCCAAAATACTTTTATAAGCTTTGGGAGCGGGTTCCCGACACAAAAACAAGGTAAAAATGTTTGTATAAACATATATCCAAAAAGCCATAGTTGCACCTGAACACGGCAACTCATAACAAATGGTCAAAATGTCCTCCGATTGCTTCTACACACGCATGAACCCCCGTCGAATCATTGACTGGCGGAGCCTTTCAAATAATCACATACAATGTCGAGTGGTTTCACAGGCACCCATGACACATTAATATGGCATCTCTGCATTATTAATGTCTGCTGCATAAAACAATTGTTTTAAGTGGCCCCACAGATAAAACTCCAATGGATTGAGGACGCGGAAACGTGCGGGCCATAGAAACGGTCCTTTTCTAACCTAGCCATCTTTAATGGACTTTATATGGATTTTTGTTCATCCGCTTTATATATATATATATATATATATATATCATTATTGAATTAAGTAGACTACGTGACCATAAAGGAAACGCGTAATTAGAAAGTTACGTGACATCTAACGGATCGCATTTTCTACTCACTTATACTATTTCTCTATTCACATCACTATTCGGTGGTTGCTATATTATCGAGCAAGTACTATTAGTGCGAGTGATATTCGAAGGTGTCGGACACCAGTATTGTATAACGGTGTTACTATAGGGGCGATTACAAAAACTCTACTACAACGAGCATTCGTTGACATCACAATATATATCATAATTAAGTAATGCATCGAGTCTAGAAGAAACCTCAACAGAATACAAAAAAGCACTGGACGGCCGTTTCGACCTATATTTGGGTCTCATCAGCAGTGCGCATGCCACTACCGAGAATTGAAACATGAATAGTTATGATAGGAGGCAAACGCCATACCAACTGTTCCAACGGTTCTCGGTGATGAAGAGGTAACGAATTAGACTCGATATAGCGCCGCTCGATCGAGTCTAATTCGGCTTTCAATTATTGGTAGTGGATGCACACTGCTGATGTGTCCCAAATATTGCACGAAGCGGCCGTCCAGTGCTTTCTGCATTCTGTCGAGGTTTCTTCTAGACTCGGTGAATTAATTAATTATGATTATTTAAAATCCTCAAAATTTATATATATATATATATATATATATATATAGTCGATTTAAAGAAATATCTATCAATGTAACATACAGATAGATAGATAAGGGACAGAAAAAATGTCTTCCCAGACTGAGATTTCGTTTTAATTATATCTGTGGCAATAATGTTTCTCCTTATCTACACCAGAGCTGGTTTTTCGCCGGGTCGGTTGTAGTTTTCCTACCTGGAGACAGTCGGATAACCTGCGTTGATTGGTCGGCTTCGAGTGTCCATTTCCTTACTTCAGCAAGGCGTCCCCATTTTATACATTAATCGATCAGCAAAGACTGATTGGCAATGTTCAGACTTCATGTCCGAACAAGTACTGCTATCAACCTCAACTTCTTTCTCTTTAAATTAAATCTTGAAATATTTATATTTTTTTTTATTCAACATCCAGAACTTCCCCATATCTCAGAAGTAAATTATCTCTCTCTCTCTCTCTCTATATATATATATATATATATATATATATATATATATATATATATATATATATATATATATATATATATATATATATAAAAACAGAGGATGTCTGTGTGTGATACCTTTCCACTTTAGATCCATCCTACCGATTTTGACCAAACTTGGTATATACATTGTACTATGTAAGAGGTAGGTTCTTAGCATAGAAAATCGATCATTTTTACAAGATCAATCAATAAAGTCATTCAAAAATCGATAAATTCAACTTTTTCCTCCTCTTTCGTTCAAACTTGGTATGTAGGTTACTTACATCATGACGATACCTCATTTTTATTTCTATGCTACTGCGTTTAGAGAAAAACCGCTAAAAAAATCGATTTCAACATAAACTAAAAACTCCCTCAGTTTTCAAGCAATCTAATCCAAACTTCATTAATTGTAGCCAACAATAAGTTGATTGTTTAACAGTCATTTAACTTGATAATTGAGTCCACCCATATAGTGAAAACCCACGTAAATAGCGAACAATGGCGATTTTTACTGGTTTCTTTCTTATTTTTCGTTGAACAAATTTTCATCAAACTTAACAATTGCTTTATAAATTTATCCTCTTTTTCATCCCTTGTAACACACTGACAAATTGAATTTCAGAAACTTCAAAATAATTGTGGTCTGAAGTGGGTCTTCATGTTGCCTGTTTTAGCCCTTCATGTCCTCGGCTAAGTTCGATTGAATAAATACAGACTATTTCTGTTGTATCAGTAACTGCATTAATAAAAAAATTTTTTTTAATGAAAGTACTTTAAAGTAATTAAGGAAGATAGACTGTTACATCTAAGCATGATGCTGGTTTTGCTCCATTCTAATTCGACGTTTTTTTTTTCTGATCGAACATCTAGGTATGGCTGCTAGTATATATATATATATATATATATATATATATATATATATAATGTGTGTGTGTAAATTATTTTCAAATAGAGTGTATCTGCGAAGGAACAAAAATGAATAAACAAGAGACTTTGTGTCCTCCATATGTTTTTAACTGACCTTTCAACCACCTAATGAATATTCATGAACGTTCTCAAATCTAAAAGCCTTGATAAACCAATGACATCCTTGCACTTGTATATAAACACGCACAACAAAATAAATTCTTACATTTGTCTTGATTTATCCCACCCTCCCTCCCTCAAAAGACGAAACTTGTCGGCTAAGAATAGTTTTTCCTCTTGTATTTTTATTGTGTGTGTGTATATATATATATATATATATATATATATATATATATATAGCTGGAGGAGGAGAAGAGGATTCACACCTTTCCCAAGAGTATTAGCATGTAAGTGAATGTAATGGATTCAATCCAAACCGCTATCCATTACTCCACCATGCCTCCCATGGGTAAATAACAGGACAGACTGGGTTCTATAGCCTTGGATGGCAACTGGTCTAGGAGAAGGACAACTCTGAATTCAAAACCTGCGGAGGGTCGTTTGGGGACCTTGTGGCACGTAGTGCACCAGGTCTCTGTATTCGGCCCTTCATAAAGTGTGGATGGTCCTGTTACGAAACCTTCACCACTATAATCAAATCTCAAGTGCTGTTGTTGGGCTGTCGGTTTCCTAGGAACTGATCTGCTTGATCCTCATACGTCGAATTCGACGGGGAGAGTCGAGTATATATATATATATATATATATATATATATATATATATATATATATATATATATAAACGAATTTTTGCTTAAAATACACTAGATTTTCGTTTTGGTGATTAGTAAGAAGAGATTCCAGAAGTTGGATTACCGCCGATCCTTACTGTGCACATTTTATTTTTACAGTAAGGTTACCCTGTACAAGGCCCGGGGCTACTCGAGGTAGAGGGTTATGTTAAGGGGTAGTTTATATGGATAGGAAGGAAAAATAAACGTCGACTTGGACAGACTTGAACAGGCTAAGATCGTAGTGATTGGAGAAACATACATTTGGGAGTATGGTCCACAGGGCAGTGGTTCGCGTAAATGGCTGTTCAAGTGGAACTTACTTCTCACCGATGGAATACGTAGGGGAATGTGGGTGGTTTGCTACTATGTAAGTGGCATGGAGGGTTCTAGCCATGCCACTTACATAGTGGAATGTCGTTCATCCGAGCACTTTCCATGGTAGTAGCGATAGAGTAGTGAAAGACTCGCCACATCCCACCTGTGAGAAAGCGGTTGGTGGGTGGAAATAATTCTTCCCCATCAACGACTCTGAGACAGCTTTTGAACTATCAGTGAAGTCTGGGCAGTTCACGGCCCAATATGGCGGCGACAGTTCTCCATTTTCGGTCTGATCCGGCTCTTACAAAGTTAGAAGATAGCATGAGGAGTGATACAGCGAGCAGATCATTTTATTTACATCTTTAGCGATGGATCGTATATAAGAATTCCACTTGAGGAAAGGCCCGTTCATAATGACGGGCGGTAGTTCGTAGTCTGACCAGCAGTGATGGAATGTAACTAGTTTTGTTTTCGAGGCATTGAATGTAACCAGCCGGTTTTTTCCCCACTGGCAAATTACTGTTAAATCGGAAGAGAGGTCAGCTGCCAATCTCTGACCGTCAATAATTTTAGAGGTGTGCACGTATATCGTATCGGGTTGGTCCGAGAAGTGGGGGACATTTATGAAAAATGTATCTGTAAAAGGACAATATGAATGAAGACAAAAGGAAAAAAAAGTATCTTAGCTGTCGCGTTTCATCTTCTGGTGCTTTGTGATCTAATATTTTCGGTCTGTGCAAGACATTCAAAAAGAAATTGAAATGTTTGTTTATTTAGATACTGAGGATTGGGTCAAGCCGAGAACTTTTCAGCACCTCTGCAGAGTATAAATGATTATACCGTACACAAAGTGGAGGGTATATTTTATATTGTTTCAAGTAATAAATAGATCACCCATGATTTATTAATCTATATATATATATATATATATATATATATATGTGTGTGTGTGTGTGTGTGTGTGTGTGTGTATTGTAAGGTTCTAAGAGATACAAAAGAGAAGTGATGTTTGGTCGTTTAGGCCAGGGGTTTTCAAACTGTGGTCCGCGGACTACAGGGGGTCCGCAAGGACAAGATAGGGTGTCCGTGGACAGCAAACACTTTTTTATGGGTGACGTGCAACTTATAAGCGCTTATAAGTAACTTATAGGCCAATCATGAAATAAATTTGTTCAATAAACTATTTCATAGATTTGATATATTAATATAATTTGTATCTTAAATTGATAAAGATAATGGATTCTATTCATGCAGAGAAGGAACCAAAGGATTTGAAATTTGGATCTATTTTGCGATTTCCGGCTTTCTCATTGGCTGTTAGGCGTTTGCATTAATGCAAAATGATATGTTATATTCAGCAAATAGTTATGTATTAGGTTGGTGCAAAAATAATGACGTACTAATGTCGTTTTTTGACGTATTTTTTAACGTCAAAAAACGACATTATTACGTCATTATTTTTGCACCAACCTAATATAAATTTCATATGCGTTTATAAGGGGGTCCCTAAGGTAAAGCCTGAAATATAAAGGGGTCCGCAAGTCAAAACGTTTGAAAACCCCTGGTTTAGGCAAAGAGAGTATTTCGACAAACCCATTGTATTTTACGTAGGAGAACAAAAATGTCCAATATCTTTAAACAGCCTAGCTTATTATGAATGGCTTGCGAGATTTACCAGTTTTATATTAATCAAAGCGTTGGTATTTACACAGTAAAAGAAAAGAATTCTTGTTTATTCTGTTTTATTTTCTTATATTTCCTTTTTATTCTTTCAAAGCGGACGTTGCTTTGTGTTGTTAATTCGCATGCATGTCGGTGTGCGAGTACCTGGCTGGGTGGGTTGAGTATCTGCATGATGAATGCAGCTAATGTAAGAAAGTGTGTCATTAAAACGTATTACGTCATGGATTGCTTGCTTGCTTGTTATCGTGTATCATACCGACATTTTGCAGAACACACAAGACACCAGGTATCAACAATGGGTGAGGATAGGTGATGTCTATAGGCTTCTTAATTAACATCGCGTTCTCGGGTATATAATGAAATAAGTGTAGGGTGGACAGGAGGTTTCTGCAAATGAAACTGCCTACCCGGACAAAGTTAGTCATGTATTTTGAGCTCGAGGCTTTGTTCAATAAGCGAATCGTTCTACATTAAAAATATACCTATCTATATAACTATTTACTGTCAACATGGCGACGAGTTGAGGAGGACTCGGGGCGTCATAGTTTACCTTTCTAGCCACGACCCGGGCAACAAGGCGCCTATTAAAATATTTACTAGTTTTAGCTTAGTAAGGGACAAGGCCAGGAATTTAAAGCACAACAAAAAATTCGAAATCACTATAGTGTTAAAAATAATTATAAAAAATAATTAGAACAATTATAATAATGATTTATTCACTCATTCTAAACCAATGAGAATCGACCCCACTTTTCTCCTCTACACACAAAGCATGTGACATTCTCACTATCGGACAAGCAGTCAAAACACAGTGGCTGTCAACATGTGCGTCAACGAAAATTTCGGCTCCTTTTCCTTTTTCAGACCATAATAGTAGCATTTATCTCTTAGCACTCAACAACATTCTAGGTAAGAATTTACCAGACACTTCCTGTCTTTTCCGATTAAATTAATGAACATTACAGAAACATATATATATATATATATATATATATATATATATATATATATGGTTAGGTAAATCAAATGACCAGATATAGGCAACCGTATACGAGCGTGTTGGCGTGTATACACAGGCAAGCAAAACAGTAATCATCAAATTTAGTCAACAGGTGTAAACGTATTAGTGCTAGAAGTGTCTAGTCAGACCGAAGTTATATATTAATAAAAGGTACATATACAAATACCTACGTTTAGGTGTGCGACTTAAGTTTCGCTGGTTTTCCAGCTCATCGGGCATAAAATAAAAATACACAGATGACACATGGAGAGATGCTGCTTCATAGTCCCAAAATAAATTAGTGGAAAAATTTTACAAAATGAATTGTAGGTAGTGTTCACGATGATATATATATATGAAACAAACATACGTGAAAGACTGAATGCACTTTTTATCTTATGCTTCTGTCAAATTCCAATCTATATTTAATCTACATTTGACACCAAACTCACAATTTTACTCAGTATTACTGTCTCTCTTTCCTATAACACCACATAGCAACCAGATAACATTAGGTTGGTGCACAAATAATGACGTAATAATGTAGTCTTTTGGCGTATTTTTAACGTAAAAAAAAAAAAAAAAAAAAAAAAAAAACGACATTATTACGTCATTATTTGTGCACCAACCTAATAAATAATGCTTGTTTTGTTGTTTCTACATCTGTCTGTTTCTCATTTTTACGAGTATTTTTGTACATATAAATGCTAGGGTGGGGGTTATAATTATTTATTCAGGGTTATAATTCCCTTACAATACTAATAGTCTGGGAGTTGCCATGGCAACTCCAAGACCTATATTAATGAGAAATAAATTTGATACAGGATTTTTTTTTTTTCGTTTTTCTGTCTGGTATAAAATATGTTTGATAGAACCAGAGATCTTATTAATCAACCCATGTAATTTTGAAGAGAAATAAATTACATTCATTTTTATATTAGTTTCATTATTCTATCGAGTGTAAATTTAGTTTGATAGGATTAAAGCTATTAACCAATCTTTTGTTTTGTGCCGCACCCATTCAGGACATGGGCAATAATGATTCTTCCATGCTGACAATCCTTTGTGGATCTTAGTAGTCATTCTCGCTTTGCTAAAGCTCTTGCACCCCCGTTCCATACAAACTCGTCAGGTAGTTGACTCGCTGCCTTACCCGATCTCTTGCTAGTATGTCCAAGGAATTTAATCCTGGTTCTGAGTAGATCGATCTATTTTTTACGGCATATTAAACCATTACAGGTTATTTAAAGCCAGAAAATATTTTCAGATGGTAAGATTTTTTTCGGGATAATAATGATTTTTACTGATAAAAGTTCTACTGATTAACCCATAGCTGGGAAGAGACGAGGTGCATTCATTTCTTCCCCAATGGTATTTGCGTGTAAGTGAATATAACGATAAAGACTATACCATTTTTCTACAACAAACATTGTGGCATACCAGTCACAAGCGAAATATCTGACGATAGCATAGACAGCAGGGAGAAACAGATTCATGTCTTAAACGAAACCAAGGCGAAAGGGACAAGCAGTCTCAGTTCAAAATGAAACTAGTCTGGGACGATTTATTCATTTTTACCAGTATCCAAGACATGAACACGCACACACACATACATATATATGTGAACATTGAACTCAACACTCAGAGGCGACAGGCTGTTTCATGATGGACGCAGTTGTCAGACGGCTTGACTATTGCGTCCAGCATGAAACAGCCTGTCACCTCTGAGTATTGACTTCAATGTTCACTTTTATATTTATATTTACATATGCTCTATCTCTGATATTGAGCACACCTTAAAACTAAATTATATATAGAGGCACGGTGGAGTAATGGATAGCGGCTTGGATTGAGGAATTCCAGTCGAATCCATTACATTCATTTACGTCCTAATACCCTTGGGAAAGGTGTGAATCCTCTTTTCTCCCTCCAGCTATGGGTAAAATAGCAGGATAGACTGGGTTCTATAGCCTTGGATGGCAACTGATCTAGGAGAAGGACAGCTCTGAATTCAAAACCTGCAGAGGGTCGTTTGGGGACTTTGTGTCACTTAGTGCACCAGGTCTCTGAATTTGGCCCTTCAAAAAGTGTGGATGGTCCTGCACGAAACCTTCACCAATATAATCAAATCTCATGTGCCGGTGTCGGGATGTCCGTTTCCTGGAAACTGATCTTCTTGACCCTCATACGTTGAACTCGACTATATATATATATATATATATATATATATATATATATATATATATATATATATATATATGGTTAGTTAAAGGAAATAACTAAATATTAGCAAGCGTGTGCAGGCGTGCATACACAGGTAAGCAAATAAATAATTACCAAGAGGTGTAGACATAATAGTGCTTGATGTGGTTAGACAGAGCTACGAAATATATTAATAAATGCACATATACCTACGTTTGGTGTGCGACTTAAGTTTCGTTGCTTACCCACTTCGTCGGGCACAGGGTATAGCTCATTGTCTAAACAATAAGCTATATATATATATATATATATATATATATATATATATATGTATAACAACGAATGTCTACTATGTTTGCTTATGAGCCTTTCTATGCTTCATATAGTGGCTTTAGATTCGGGAGAAAATAATGACAAAAACTGTCCAACATTTGGATATGTTTTTTTTTTTTATTACGTCCCTTTTTCACTTGATTCGAAAAGTTAGACATTATTTTTAATCTGAATCACCCCATGCGAGTCATAAATCCACTAAAACCCAATAGGTTACAGGGTGTGAAAGAATTAAGATCAGAAACATTAGTAATGAGTAGAAAGAGAAAAGAGTAATCAGAAAGGACAGTAGATAGCGACTGACATTGCATTTAAATTATCGAAGATTAAAGTTAACTGAAAAGCATGTAGCCGGGAAAAGAGTTCCACAAGCGAGAAATGCAAGAGAAGAAACTTATCATAGAACTTGCGGCTGCACCTAGCCAATTCAACTCTAAATTGATGAGACCTTGTCAGTCTAGTTCTTTCTTTTTATGTCCCATGTCCTTTCAGGACGTAGGCGATCACGGCTCTCCACCTCCCTTGAAGCTCTCAACAATTTCCTTCCCTCTGCTTCCTCCCCCAGACCACGTTCTGTCATCCCCTATATCTTCTTTTCTATGTGCCATGTCCATTCAGGACGTAGGGTATCATGGCTCTCTATCTCCCTATATCCCTTACAGCTCTCAAGTTCCTTCCTTCTGCTTCCTCCCCAAGAGCATGTTCTCTCATCCCCTATATCTTCTTTTCTATGTGCCATGTCCATTCAGGACGTAGGCGATCATGGCTCTCCATCTCCCTTACAGCTCTCAAGTTCCTTCCTTCTGCTTCCTCCCCAAGAGCATGTTCTCTCATCCACTTGCTGAAGCCCGCCATGTATGTCATGCGTTGTTTTCCCTCGTCTCTCTTTCCCTCTATTCGACCTGTGAGTATCAAATTATCCAGGCCTTCCTTTCACTCGTTAAATTAAAAAAAAACAAAAAAAAAAACTAATATAATCAGTAATTTCTTTCTTTCTTTTTATCTGACATGTCCTTTCAGGACGTAGGCGATCATGGCTCTCCTCTTCCCTCTATCCCTTGCAGCTCTCAACAAGTTCCTTCCCTCTGCTTCCTTTCCCAGACCATGTTCTATCATCCACTTGCTTAAGTCCGCCATGTATGTCATGCAGTACTTTCCCTTGTCACTTTTCCCCCCTATTCGACTCGTGAGTATCAGATTCTCCAGGTCCTCCTTCCTCATTACGTGTTCCAGAAACTTCAGTTGCCTCTTCCTAATGTTAAGTATAAGCCTCCTTCTTGTTTGCATCTCCAAGACCTCATCATTTCTCACACGCTCGGTCCATGATATCCTCAGTATCCTTCTGTAGAACCACATCTCCGTCGCCTCGAGTCTCATCTTCTCATATTAACTGCAGTTAACGATTTGTCCCTGCTTTCCTTTGCTACATTGTCTCGGAGTTCCCGCAGTTTTCTTTCCGTGTCTGCTGCGTATCTGATGTGATGACTTTTTCCATACCAGTGACAACAATATAAAATATGACAAAACTAGTTCTACAGAAGGATACTGAGAATTTGTTTTCACACTATCTCTCGCATACGGTCACGTTTGAATTTATCGTTCTCCCCATTCTACACATTCCTCTGCTTCTTTTGAAGCTTTTCTCTATTTCTTCTGCCTCCCCGAATCTCGTTTTTCTTTCGGGTCTTTCCTTCTTTCTTTCTTACGCTTCCAACGATACTTTTCTTCCTTACATTGTTCTTTTTTTTTTTTCTTCTTTCAATTACACCTTTTATCGTTTCTTTTTCCTCTTTCAAAACGTACTGCATCTCAATTTCAAGTTTTTTTTTGGTGGGGGGCAGCACTATTTTTAAATTACCGAAAAATCAGGAAATTATCTAATTTAAATGAAAACTTCAGTACATATCCATTATTTACTTTTATAGTGAATAGGTTTTTCTATTTTAAAAAAACTGAGAAAATGTTTCATTGTTTTTTTTTAATAGCCACCAATATTTTCATTGCTACATTTTATTTGTAAAAGACTGTTAAAGGTTTACATTTTCATAAAGTTTAATCGCCGACACATCGCTGAAAAACAATTACAAAGATTCCAACACAACACAAACGGGATTGTCTTAAAAAATTATTTTAAAAACAGTATTTCGGGAAAATTTTTCAGGTGTTGAAATCTTTAAACGTTTATTTTTTAAGCGATCATTTTCTCGGTTTTATTTTTCTAAAAATGTAAAAAATAGGAACTAGAAATTTTAGTTTAATTACTAGCCGTGGACTGCTAGTTAGTATTACTATTAGTAAAAAAAAAAAAAAAAAAAAAAAAAATATTAAAGATCCTCCTTAGTGGATGATCTCGGAATAAAAAATGATTTTACCGAGATATATTAGCCTCTTAATTGATTAAAAAAAAAAAAAAAAAAAAAAAAAAAAAACTGTTCAGAAAGTAAATTACAATTTAAAAAATAAGCGCTACTGAGATTAGGTCTATTATTATAGCTGATGATTGACAATATAACTTAGGTAGAAAAAAAAAAGTACAAAAAGAAAACGGTGCTGAAACTAATCCTTTTGGGGGCTCTAAACTCATCGGGGGTTCCCGCGTAGTATGCACCCCACCGTCCATGCACATACACGATGTGTATTATTAGTTGATGACTGACAATGTAAAGACAACTTAAAAAAACTTTTTTAAAATGGCGGATAGCCATAAAACAGTGCTGAAAAAAAAAGGTCAGAGGCCACAACAGGGCCCTCAAAAAAAACGCACCTCCAGTCGGTGGTGGTGGGATAAGACGCGCTGGCCCTGGCTATTAACGAGAAAACGCGGCTTGTAGAATTTGACACTTACAGGACATCTCGAAGTTAAAAAGTATAAGGGGTTAGCAGGTCATCTACCTGATCAGCTTCTGAGAATGTATGCTGGAACGAGGGGTGGGAAGTAAGGAAGGCAAAAGACAAACGTTACCACGAAGCTACAAGAAATAGGAAGTAGTAGAGAGCTATGATTGTCCACATAGCTGAAGATACCCGTGGCAGCAACGTACAGGCGTGTGATATTAGACATCAAACGAGACGAAAAATAGGCAGGTCGCTTTCTCTTATATTAAATCCACACCTGGCCAACGGATTAAAAAAAAAAGGCGACGCTTCCATAGTCACAGGACAGAAAGATTGTCGAGGTTAGGGGCGGTAAGTTTTGTCAATTGTCAGTGTTATTCTTTAACCCATTCATGACTTGACCGCTCTCAAGTGTTAGCGGTCAATAATAGATGGCGCCAGGTCATTTTATCGCCTGCTGACTCATTTTAGAACGAGAAGTGAGTAAATGGAATCTTGTGGAATGGATGATTTCAGCAAGATAAATTGCAGAACATGCAGGTTGTCCGAAAAAGAGATTTGATCGATCATCATAAATACTATCTAATATTTAAGACGACCCACCTGTCTTTCCCATATATATATATATATATATATATATATATATAGATATATATATATATATATATATATATATATATATATATATATATATATATAGTCATGGGTCGTTACCTATAACTACAGAATGAACTCTTCCTAACACTATGTATACTACGCCTCTCAAGAGAGAGGGTCAAATCGAGTCGAGCCGATAGTAGTTCACTCCAAACTAACACCTTCCACATCTTGTATTATTATTTCGTGTAATATACCTTCGTTATTTCTATTCTTCTGTTCGTGTTGTTCTTCCTTGGTCCTAACCTGGACCATAACATTATATATATATATATATAAAAACAATGAATCGTTCATTCAAAAAGTAAATTAGTAATGTTAATGATATAAAAGTTTGTATCCGTTATCACAAGCGCATTTCAAAATAACGTATTTCGATTCGCATTATATTTTTTTGTGTGTGTGTCGGATGCTACCTGAATTTTATCAAAAACAAAATAATTCCCATGCTTGGTGATGACTGAACGTACAGTCGAAAGTACTGCGTATTTAAGGATGACCTAATACAGGTTATAATTTAAAAAAACAAAAACAAAGATCATAACATTCTTCGAGTGATTTGTAGGTTAATGCATCTTTAAAATTTTGTTAGCGAAGGGATTTCGCCATTTTATATAATTAACTTTATCCCTTTTTTGTTAACTGCCTTCACTATTTGTCAATGTTTGTTTTAAAAAGCAAACTGGAATAAAACCTAAACATATAAAAGTGAATTTATGCACTTTTTTGTTCTTTAGAACTGACAACAAAAATAATAAACACTATTTGATTATTTATTTACTCTGTTTATGGAAATGGTTGGCAAAATATTGGCTAATTGCCAATTGATTCAAACTTTATAAAATCGTAAATAATAAGGATTTCCTTATCGTTGGTTCACATATTTTAATAATTTAGTAAATGTTTATAAGTTTATGCATAAATACAAAGTTTTGACATTTATTTCTTTATAAATTGGTAAATGATCAATATCGCATTAGTTCAAATTCAAATTAAATTGTATTGGTTTTTAAAATGTAAATATAAAATTATTCTTGTAAATAAACAATCGTAAATAGTGCTTAATATTTTTGTTGTAAGTTTTCAAGAACAAAAGAAAATGTACAAAATTCACATTCGTCATATGTTTAGATTTTATTTCTATTCTGATAATCGCTTTTTAAAGCAATAAGCATTGCCGAAGAGTGAAGGTAATTAAAAAAAAAAGCGGTGTCATAGGAAAAACCGTCCTATTGATACTATGTCCTTTTGAAAAAAAACAAAAAAACAAAAAAAACATCGGGCCTGTTTGACGATGTTTTCCTATCTAGCTATTTCATTTATTACCTATTTTTCTGCCCCTCCATTTGCTAAATTTATCTCACACTTATCTTTTGTTTTCACATTTTCTATCGCTCGCATACGGTCACGTTCGAATTTATCGTTCTCCCCATTCTACACTTTACTTTGGGTCCTTCAAATCTTTAGTTTATTTCTTTCGCTTCCATCGAAATTTTTCTTACTTTCTTTTCGATTGTTCTTTTCTTTTTTTCTCAATTAGTCCTTTTATCGTTTTCCCTTTTTAGTTTTGTCGCTCAGTCTACTTATCTTTTGCACACATAGGATGATTTTGCAGCCACCTTCGAAATTCCCCAGCCACACGTATATTAAAGAAAAAAAAAATACACCTTCAGGCTCCGACGAGCTATTTTCGCTGGTTCCCAAACTGCATGAATTTAAGCGTGTCACTAGGCTGACATTTCAGTCCCACACTTTCACTGTCGAAACGGTTAAATGTAACCGTCTCTTCTACTCCAATAGCTTAATGTCTCGCACCTCTCGCCTGTGGAACTCCCTTCCTCTTGCTTGCCTCCCTGACAGTTATAGTCTTCAAATATTCAAATGTAATGTCAATCGACATCTTCGGATGCGTTGATTTTATTCCCAGTTCTTCTCTTTATCCTTTTCCTCAATCACATCTCTTTACTTTTGCTCTCATTCTCTGTAACCCATTGCCAACAAAGACGAGGACAACAGTCCGGACAATGTAAATAATGTGAATAATCCCTGAGGAAGTTGTGAAAAAATAGTCGGTTTCCTGTACCACTTCACCAAGTACCTGTCATCTAAGATCCTCTACAAGAGACGAAAATAGAGTACAGTTGCCATATATGGACAGTAGCATCCCAGTCTTCACTTCCAAGTTTCCTCAGAGCTCAAAAAGTGTTTACACGGCCTTGTGGTTGATTAATTATGTCCCACCCTTGGCAACAGAAGATACTTTTCAAGCCTCTCCCTACTCTGTCGCTATTGTCATGTAAAGTGTTCAGACGAACTACATTCCTTAGTCCGACCAGTTCTAACCTTTACGGGTAAATCCCGCCACGCCAGTCACATTGAAGCTAAATACCGTCATTCTCTTCGTACTCTATTGGTGAGGTGTGAGCTCCACTCGAACACCTACTGATACTTTGCCGAATCGACTCCCAAGAGGATGCTTCCCCGATTTCTATAATCTTAACCTATTCAAGTCTTGGGATAAACATTTATCTTCCCTCAAACTCTGCCCCTTCCCTCTTAATATGTAACTATCTACCACAAGTGGCTTGTGGGCCTTGTATAGGGTGAACATTATCCTTTTATATATATATATATATATATATATATATATATATATGTCATCCACAGACACTGTTTCGCTGTATCACAGCTCATAAGTGTGGCTAGACATTCGATTGTCTCAAGCTGGGATCGAAATCCGACAAATTTGGCGTCAGAAAAAGAGAGAGGGGAAAATGGAACGGAAGAAAAAGAGGAACGAAAACAGACAGAAAAAGAAAAAAAAGAGAAGGAAACGAAGAAGAAAAAAAAGAGAAGGAAACTAAGAAGAAAAAAAAGAGAAGGAAACGAAGAAGAAAAAAAAGAGAAGGAAACGAAGAAGAAAAAAAAGAGAAG
>OZ010591.1:36498398-36543398 GCA_963932145.1 Acanthosepion lycidas
ATTGAGGAAAAGACATTAACAGAACAAGATTCAGGAAGACGGAAGATGGCCTCTGAAGTTGTATTGACATTTTTGATGACTGTAGGTGCCAGAGAAGGAAGAAATCAGATGAGGGTTCCGCAGGTGAGAAATACAGGAAAAGTACGGTTGTATCTAGCTATTTCAACAGTAAACCTATGAGACCTAGTTGCCAACCAAGCAAGACGATACTAAGGATGAGTGCTCCTTATATATATATATATATATATATATATATATATATATATATATATATATATATATATACAATATATAATACAATATATAATATACAATATGTAATATAATATATAATACAATATATAATATACAATATGTAATATAATATATAATATACTATATATAATATACAATATGTAATATAATATATAATATACTATATATAATATACAATATATAATATACAATATATAATATAATATACAATATATAATATAATATAATATGATATAACATAATATAACTATTAAAGAGAAAAAACAACAGAACACAAGGGACGTTGGTGTAATGGATAGAGGCTTGGATTGAGGAATCTGTGTGCCGAGTTCGAATCCATTACATTCATTTCCATGCTTATACCTTGGGAAATGTATGAATCCTCTTCTCCCTCCCACAACTTTGAATTTGCAGGACAGACCAGGTTCTGGCAACTGGTCTACCGCAGAAAGAAATGGCAACCTACTGCGGTCATGTATCTTTCGATACATGATCGCCTAAGCATGTATCACTGAAATGTTTTCAAAATTCACATTTATTTCTTTAATAAATGGTAAATATTTCATTAGTTTCAATTGTATTAGTTTTCAGAATATTGTAAATATATAAAAATTCTTGTAATAAAACAGAAGATAACGATTGACATTACATTTAAATTTTTAAAGATCAAAATTGACGGAGGAGCCAGAAGCAGGAAGAGAATTCCACAAGCGAGAAGTGCTATAGAAGAAACTGTTAGCATAGAACTTACGGTCTACATCAAACCATTTCTACTGCAAAACGATGAGACCTAGCTGCCAATCTAGTATTGCGCTTAAATTCGTAACGCCTAGCTACCATAGAGGAAAGGTTCATCAGAACAATTACTATGAAATTATTTATAGAAAATAAAGCACTGGGAAACTACATTGCGGCGGTGGGAAAGTGACTGAGGGCGAGATGCTAGGTCAGGGCAAATAATATTGCATATTCTTTGAATTCTATCAAGAATCTATAGATACATAGAAGCACTAGACTTTTTTTTTTGGTGGGGGCGGTTGTTGAGAATCTCAAAATATGTAGTCAGAGCGCAACATCAGATATGGCAACAATACTTAAATGTACGGAGCCATTTTTTTAAAAAATCATTTCACTCCAAGCAAGGCAATAAAGCCACCCGGACGCAAGGAGTTACAAGGGTTTGAGAATGAGAAAAATACACTATGAAGTAGAGAAAACAATAAAATGAACAAGAACTGAAGACAGACGAAAACGATTGACATTGTATTTATATTTTTGAAGATCAATGTTGACTGGAAAGCATGAAAAGGCTTCCATAAGTGGGAGGTGCGTTAGAAGAAACTGTTAGCAGAGAACTTACGATTTCATCTAACCATTTCAACTGCTAGATTACGAGACCTCACCACCAATCTAGTACTGCGCTTAAATTCAAAAAGTCTAGGTACCACAGAGGAGAGTTCACCAGAACAATTACCATGAAAATATTTATAGAAAAGGCATAGGGAAGCTAGGTTACGGTGGTGGGAAATGAACTGACGCTGAGATGCCAGGTCAGGACAAATAACATTGCAGATCCTTTGGATTCTATCAAGAATCTCTGAATATTATAGCAGGACCAACAGACAGAGAAATAAAGACCAATTAAATTCTTCCTTCACCGAATCAACAGCAGTAGTTATTGACTGTTAGATGCTATGCGTACTGCCTGACTTTCGTCTTTCTCCAAATTTAATCTATATTTTGTCTGGTTGTGTCATATCATTTTATTGCGAAAAGTGATTATTGCAAATTTAATTTTGCATGCCAGAGATAGAGGACTTGAAATAAGTTTCATGTGTTTATTACATTCGGTAACATATCTGCAATCGAGTACATAGGCGATACATCCAGAAACCTAAACAAATAATGTTATTAAATGTTTTAATTTATTGTGTAAGAAATTAAATTAAACGCATTTTCCGCTAACTATCAATATATGTAGAAAATGCGACAATTGATGTAATTTTTAAATTCAGCAATAATTATTATGAAGAAAATTTTGGATACCCTATCAGTAGTCATCTTGAAACTTCATAATTTATTTTTTATTTTTTATTTATTTATTTTTTTTTTTACAGTAAGGTTCACCCTATACAACGCCCGGGGGGGGGGCATTCGAAGTTAAGAGGAAGTTTATACGGATAAAAGGGGAAGATAACGGTTAACTGAAGACTTGAACAGGTTAAGATTGTTGTGATCGGAGAAACATCCCCTTGGGAGTCGGTCCCACAGGGCAGTGGTTCGCGGGAAGAAGCTGTTCGAGTGGAACTTACTTCTCACCGGTGTGATACGGAGAGAATGTGAGTGGTTTGCTAGTATGTAAGTAAAATGGTAGGTCCTAGCAGTGAAGGTTATGACGAGCGGATCCAAATATGCTCTACATGCGCAATACTACTGAAGTGTATGATCTCCACTTTAAAAATAATGAAATCGACATTAAAAAAAAAAAAAAAAAAAAATGAACTTATTTACGACATGTGGTGGAAGCAAGAGAAATGTGGTTCTACAGAAGGATGCTGAGAATACCATGGCCCGAACACGTGAGCAACGACGAAGTTTTAGAGAAAATGGAAGCACAAACTAAACTTACACTTATCAGGAACGGGCAGTTGAAATTTCTAGAGTATATAATGAGGAAAGAGGGTTCGGAAAATCTGATACTCACAGGGCAGATTGAAGGCAAGAGGGACAGAGGAAAACAATGCATAACCTACCTAGAGAGCTTGAGTAAATGGATGGCGGAACAAGGTTTAAGAGATAACAAAAAGACAAAATTTATCAAGATGTGGCATAAGGCCCAAAATATGGTGCACCCAGTGAGGATCAAACTCACTATTCAGTTGTAAGTGGTTTAACTAGACAAGCTTGCTAACCATTACGCTTCGTAGAAGTGTCCAAAGAGAAAAAAAAAAACAACAAAAAAAACTTAAGAGCTATGAAGAACAGGAAATTGTGGAGAGCCATGATCGCCTACGCCCTGAAGAAGAAGTGAGATTAAAATAAATTATTTGTTGCACTTTTTAATAATATTCAAACTGTACAGAAAGGGATAGTATTTATACAGGGTGCGACAGAATTACCTCCCACATTTTAAACTGTCACCTGTGTGGTGATAATAAACTTAGGCAAATGACAATGGTGTCGTCCTCTAGTTCATGTTTTACCATTTCTTGTCAGATAATGTCAGTTAAGATTATGGCTTGGACTCTGCATACCGTGCGTTTACTGTTAAGATTTTTTTTTTTTAAGACAGGTGAATCTGTAATTACAATACAGAGAGCTGTTTGTGCTCGTTTCATGTTGCATCGTTATGATGCTGTTCCGGATAGAAAATCGATATTGCTATGGGCTGAAAATTTCGAGGCCACGGATTTATCGCCTGAAAGAAAACCAACTGGAAGTCCTCGAAGCGTTCAAACTTCCGGGTGATCGAAAACTTTAGAAATCGTCTGCAACAGTGTATGGCAAATAGAGGCCACCATATAAAGGATGTCATTATTGAATTAAAAAAAATATAGCCCTTTGTTTAATCAATAGTGAAATACATTTTTTTTTAATAAAAGTTACCTTGGGATTTTTTGCCAAACTTTAAAATGTGGTGGGTATTTCTGCCGCACCTTTTATATATTTATAATAAGGGATAATGATATCTACATTTTTATATATCAAGAACAATTTTAGGGTGAGGGATATATGACAAAGCGGAAAAATCTTTCGTACGACGTGTTTCGTCCTTCAGGACTTCATCAGACCTAAAGAACGTAACGTGTCACACGAAAAGTTATTTTTCCCCCAATTTGGAATAGAACTTTCCCTTAAAATATCTTTAATAAATAAATTCTGTTTCTTTATTTCTTTTTCATTTATTCTTTTACTTTCTTATTGTAAATATTAATATAGTGTTCTTTCTCAGACTTCATTCGACATGGAGATCACACGCTGAAGTCGTACCGCCATCTTAATGTTTGTTTATCATTCTTATTTCTAGCATTTCCAGATTCAAGCATTCGACAGAATTTTCTTATTTTTCTGATCGGATCAAACGCGGGAAGCTTTTGAAACCAAAGTGGCGATAATCAATATTGATAATTATCAAGAAAAATTAATCTCAGCTTCGATGAAATGGTCACTGCTTTTTTAAGCTTCGATGAAATGTTTTGCGGATGAGACGAGCTCATCAAATGCTCAGCGACGTCGAGACATGCGGTGTGAAATTTGAAGTTGAAAACAAAAGATATCATCATCTTCTAGCAAGACAAGGGCACAACATCCCGCTCAGATTTTGAAAAGAAATTCCATAAAACTGGAGAATCTTTTAATCTTCAGACGTGCGAGTAAATATATCAGTTATGGGCGCAGAATGTCATTTCGGCGAGTAGAGTTCAGATCCCAGCGTTTGTTGGGATTAATTTCCCCTAAAAATTTCTATTTACTTTTTAGTGGGGCTAGTACTGTCATATGCCAGCGAGATGGTTCTAGAACATGACAAAAAAAAATATAAAAAATTTCCTTGAATAACTTTTCCCACAATTGCCTTCGATAAAAGCCTTTTCTGATGTATATACCATAAGCTAAGATTTTTATAGTTTCTATAAGCTTGTGGTAATTCCTATTAATAATAATAATAATAATAATAATTCAAGAAAGGTAGAATTACAGAAACACCCTCAATAGATTTAGATTTTGTCACAAAGATTAGGGAATTGGAGCATGAAGAAGCTTATAAGTACCTAGGAATTAGCGAAGGAGATGGCATACAACACCCCCAAATGAAAGAAAAAATAAGAAAAGAGTACTACAGGCGTGTACGTCTGATACTAAATACTGAACTAAACTCAAAAAATAGAATATCAGCTATAAACACATTGGCTGTCCCAGTGGTGCATTACAGCTTTAATGTCCTTAACTGGACCATAGCTGAAATTAAGCGAATGGACGCCAAAACGAGAAAGCTTCTCACTTGCTATCGCATGCATCATCCCAAAGCTGATGTTGATCGTCTGTATGTGCCCAGATCCGAAGGAGGCAGAGGATTAGTTCAACTAGAACTGTCCTACAAAACTACAACAATTGGCCTCCAAAGATACTTGGAAACTACAGAAGACTGGATGATGGTATGCGTCAAGGAACATGAAAGTAGTAAGCGTCTTTACTCCGTAATGAAAGAAGCCAACAAATTCAAACTGGAGCTTCAAATGGGCGTAGAGATGCAACTACAGCACAATACACCGGCTGAAACTGCAAAATACTTGAAAAAGACAGCAAAGACGAATGCAACCGACCAGATACAGAAGCGATGGCAAGATAAACCGCTTCATGGCCAATACTCTGCCCGTATCAAACAAGCTGATGTAGACAAAACCCGTACCCATCAGTGGCTACGTAGTGCAGGGTTGAAAGCGGAAACTGAAGGTTTTATCCTTGCTGCGCAGGACCAATGCTTGCTAACTAGGAATTATCAAGCACATATACTAAAATATTGTGTCAGCCCAAAATGCAGATTCTGTGATAAATATCCAGAAACAATTGATCATCTTGTATCAGGTTGCACGATGTTGGCACCCACTGAATATAAAACCCGACATGACAGAGTGGGCCAATATATGCACTGGAAAATCTGCAACTTCTACGGGAAGGAAACTGAAAGAAACTGGTACCAACACCACCCAGACCCGGTTACGGAGATAGGACCTGTTACAATTCTATGGGACTACACAATTCACACTGACAGAACAATCAAGGCCAACCGCCCAGATATTGTTATTAAAGACCACAAACAAAAACGGTGCCTCCTTATTGATATGGCAGTCCCTGCTGACTGCAATGTATCTTTGAAGATATTCAAAAAGCTGTCAAAATACAAGGACCTTGAAATAGAAGTCTCGAAAATGTGGCATATGGGAACATCAAAAATCCCTGTTGTAGTTGGAGCCCTAGGACTGGTTGGAAAAGATTGCAGTAGACTAATTGCAGGGATTCCTGGAAGCCCATGCCTCAAGGAGATACAAAAAATTGTTCTGACAAGTACAGCCCACACTTTACGAAGGGCTTTATCTATGTAATTTTTATTTTATTTTATTTTTTTTTGTCAGTGAAAAGTGTCATGATGCCATTTCTAACCTTAGGTCCCTGGGTGGGACCCGGAAAGAAATGTGTAAACGCCAGAAAGCAAAGAAAATAAAAATAATAATAATAATAATAATAAACTACTTATTAATTTCTTCAAATTTCGGAGAGTCGTATCGTCTCTCCTCGAATTCGGACCGCCACAAATTACTGTTCTCATTTACTCACCACAGAGAACCATCCCTGCCTCTTATTAGAATGGCTGCTGCTCAACTCCAAGAGCGCACCTCTCTGCGCCTGCTTGGTCTCACGCTGGCCTAAGATGGAACAAATACATTGAATCAATAGCTTCATCTACCGCAAGGAAAGTTGGTTCTCTGTGTCGCGCCATCCTTCAAAATCTATAAATCAACCATTCGCCCTTGCATGGAATACTGCTGCCATATATGATCTGGAGACCCCGCTGTTCGCCTTAAGGTCCTCGACAAAATCAAGAGATGGATATGCAATGTGGTTGGTCTTGATCTGGCATCTCGCCTACAGTCACTTTCTTACAGACGTGCCGTCGCTTCCCTCCTTATTTTCTACAACTGCTTTCACGGTAACTACCCCAACAAGCTACTTTCGCTAGTTACCAAACTGCAAGAATTTAAGCGTGTTATTAGGTTGGCATCTCAGTCCCATCCTTTCATTATAGTCTCTTCTACTCCAATAGCTTCATGTCTCGCCCTTCCCGTCTGTGAAACTCCCTTCCTCTTACTTGCTTCCATGACAGTTATAGTCTTCAAATATTCAAATGTAATGACAATCGACATCTTCTGATTCCTTGATCTAATTTCCCGTCCTTCTCTTTATCCTTTTCCTCAATCACGTCTCTTTACTCTTGCTCCCACTCTCTGTAACCCCTCCCTCTTTACTCTTGCTCCCACTCTCTGTAACCCCTCCCTCTTTACTCTTGCTCCCACTCTCTGTAACACCTCCCTCTTTACTCTTGCTCCCACTCTCTGTAACACCTCCCTCTTTACTCTTGCTCCCACTTTCTGTAACACCTTGCGTGCTCGTGGCACTCCCGCCATGCTTGGGGTAAATTGCTTAAAAAAATAAAATTAAGAAAATAAAATAAAAATAAAAGTAAAAATACCAAAATTTCTTTGTTTTTCTCCATATCACATTCTCTGATGAAGCTTTAATAAAAGTGAAACATGTTTGATTGGTAAACGTTTCCTATTTGTACTTTATTGCAATTCTGTCGGATTCCGATCCATATATGATCTTCATTTGATCCCAGCTCATCTTGTCTGAACATTGAAACTACTGCAAAAGGATAAAAGCATTCTCTCCATATCTCATTCTCTGTTGAAGCTTTAATAAAAGTGAAACATGTTAGATTTATAAACGTTTCGTAATTGATTATTTATCTTATCAAAATCTACATGTTAATAAATAGTTCATTTTTACATGTAGCTTTATTTTTTCACCTGTAGTATACACTTCGTTTTTCATCTAAGTTCGAGAACTGACCACGATCGCTGGTGGGGCAGACTCCTCCTTCTATGCGCAGTGTCACTTCAGAAAAATATGTGATCATCGCTCTCCCCAAGGTAATAAATATATCCCTTGTGGTACTTGTCTCCCTTCGCTAAATCTCCCGTTCTCTATTCGGTCAGCTCGTTAGTTAAGCGCGAGGCAGTCGCAACTCTAAAAACCAACTAAGGAGCTATGCGGGTAGTTTTAGGGAAAGTGCTGTTAGAGTAACGGTTATCGGCGCAGAAATTGAAATCAGCGAACAGAGTTCGAATTCAAATCTAACCCGTTTCGTTCACTTTCGCATTTACTTTGAGAAACTTATCCCCCTCCCTAGTTATGGGTTAAATAGTAAAGCAGGCTGTAGAGAGCCTTGAATGTCTACGTCCTGAATGGAAATGATATAAAAAACGAAAAAACGGAACCCGGTGGAGTCGCCCACTTTAAATCCGACTTTGTGCCATATTCTATTGGAGTTTTGAGGGTGCGGTTAAATACTACTTGCCATATGAGATATTAGGTTGGTGCAAAAAATAATGACGTAATAATGTCGTTTTTTGACGTTAAAACTACGTCAAAAAACGACATTATTACGTCATTATTTTTGCACCAACCTAATACTTTATTGGTCCATACCAGAATTAAAACGGGATTACAATTAAGTATATTATGCTAGAGCCCCAGGAAGGGTCGGTGTAACGGTCTCCTGCCCCGACCCCCAATTCTATATTACGGAGTCCCCACACTCTACTACATCTCAATTTCATGAGGTATTAGGTTGGTGCAAAAATAATGTCGTTTTTTGACGTATTTTTTAACGTCAAAAACCGATATTATTTTTGCACAAAGCTAATAGCATTCATATAAAATACAAATTTTATTGTCAATTAATTATGTACAATAATGGATCGTATGAAATAGAGGTGAACAATTCATCTAGAAAAATTGAAAATAAATACATCTAAATACAAATTACAGACCTGTCATAATAGATCATTCCATCGTAAATAAATCAACGATGTTTTGTGGTAATTTTTAACATCAATATTTCTTGTTAAATAGTTGAATAATATTAACACATTATGGATGAAAATAGTCAATTTTATATAGAGTCTTTTTTTTTTTCATTTTTTTTTTCAAGACTCAGTATGAGCAAAAAACATTTTCACGGATTTGGACGAGAGAAAAAACAAAAAAGGCCCCAGAATGACGTCAAAATTGTTCATCCTCTAACAGTCAGTTGTGCTTAGTTTAATTTCTAACGTATATAAACGTAGGTAAGAAAAAAAAAAAAAAAAAAGGCAAAATGTATACAAGATAGCAAGGGTCACAAAGCACTGCCCAATCAGGCTTGCCTCTCCGTTTGAGGAGGTTCGGGGATAGTACGCACCCCAAGAAGTACTTCTCCTTCAGGAGGCGTCTAAATTTTATATATAGCGTTCTCAAAGTGGAAATGTCAAAAGTTCTTGACTAATTGTGTTATAGTTCCATGCTCAGATGTGGTTCCTATATACTTATATACTGATTTAACATCATAAAATGTAGGTTCACTTGTCTCGATTTATGGCAATTACTATAGATGATGGCATATAAAACTCACTTAGTCTCCCAAAACATATACCCCCGTGTCTTGTATGCTAATATAATGTATCTACTAGGTTTATGCTTACTCATATACCCAGTTCTTGTGCCAAATTTGTATCTCCAAGGTACAATCATTTTAAGGAACGCTTTCGACAACATCAAATGGATTAATCACAAAGGAGTGGGTATTAAGCCAATATATACAGGGTGGTCCGAATGTCTTGTCACCTCATGCATATTATAATTTTCTATTCCAACGGTCTGTCGGGTATTATAAAGGAGAGAGAGTTTCACATGAACGATACCAGAATAACCATCAGGACGGCGTTCGGAGAACCTTTGCGATAGTCAACAAAGGACAGCTTCGTAAAATATCATACAGGATATGACGCCACATCATTTTGTGCCACGAAAATGATGGTGTTTACACAGATCTTCCCGATGTGTGACATCGTCAATGAAAGTGAATAAAACTGAATCCAGTATATGTGCTTTGTATTACTCTGTTACTTGCTCTTCTATTGTTGTCATTACTTCTTCATAAGTGGTGATAATAATTTCGGACCACTCTGTACATATGAAAAAAATTTTTTTGGTGTGTGTGTGTGTATATATATATATATATATATATATATCTTAGACGCAAAAAAATAAATAGAAAAAAAAAAAAAAAAATTAGTGAAAGTGATAATTTTTTTTTCTTTAAGCCATTTGTAAATTCTGACAGATTTTTTTTTATATATGACTAAAAAGGTACTGCCTACTACATATCAGCACCAGTGACTGATGTTCGAAACTGGAGACGAAGTTATTATTTCTGGGCAGGTATCTAAGCGCCAAATGAAATGTTGGCGCAACACAATATTCCTACTCTTGTTTTATCTGGACTTAATAATTGTACTATAATAGTTTCACGTAACTGAATCTTTGATTGTAAGACAGACAACCAAAAAAAAAATAAATAAATAAATAAAAAAAAAAAACTGACAAAGTTTGGCATTGACATTAAAAGAGATACTTATCTCGCCAGAAATGATATTTTAATATTCATTAAAACTTAAATTCCTGATAAATAAGGGGAAAAATTGACTATCGTTTACCGGGCACGCTGAGGCGAATTAGTGCCCGGTTACAATTGTAACTTTTTTCTTTTCTCTTACACGAAACAACTGAATTAATTTTCATAAAAATAATAATAATAATAATAAAAATGATATTATACTCGTATATAAACAAATATTAAAAAAAAAAAAAAAAAAAAAAAAAAAATGAGATTTTTTTCTTCCTCAATTATTTCATTCCAAACAAAGCGACAATGCCACTAAGACGCAAGAGGTTACTGGGAGTGGAAAAGGAGAAAATGTCATTAAGACGCGAGTGGGAAGGGATAACGAGAGAAGAAGAGAAAAAGAAAACTTTACCGAAAAGAAAAGACTATAAGTTTCAGAAAGACATTAAAGTTTTGAAGATTGTAGTTGGCAGGAAAGCAAGAAATCGGATAGGATTTCTATAGACGAGAAAATAAACTATTAGAATCGAATTTTACTATTAGTTTGGTGCAAAAATAATGACGTAATAATGTCGTTTTTTTGACGTTAAAAAATACGTCAAAAAACGACATTATTACGTCATTATTTTTGCACCAACCTAATATAATAAATACAGACTGTTATGCAGTATAATGAATTAATCTTGGTTTCATAGCTTTTAAACTATATCTGAGTTAGCTATTATTTTTTTCATCATCTCAGAGCTGACAAGATTGACCACTGCACGGTGTGGTAATATTTACAGTATTTTAGAATTTTTAATTATTTTTTTAACAATTGAAATTTAAGAAAGTTACAGAATTGTTAGTACAAATGTGTGAAAGTTTTGCTGCAATTCTGATAGTTCAATGACAGAATTGAAATAAGGACAAAAATAAGGACGAAAACCTAACTAACCTAAAACCGGGAAGGGTTAGCCTATGTTTAACACACGAAGAGTAGTATTAACTACAATTAGGTTGGTGCAAAAATAATGACGTAATAATGTCGTTTTTTGACGTTAAAAAATACGTCAAAAAACGACATTGTTACGTCATTATTTTTGCACCAACCTAATACTACATTTAGCTATTTCAACAGCGAAACGATTAGGCCTAGTTGCTGATCTAGCAGTACGTTTAAATTTCATGCTGTCCAGTTACTAAGGTGGAGAGCGGCTATACTTTTTCTTCCAATTACCTATCTTATTCTACAATTATTCATACAAATATCCCTAGCGAAATTGTACCGGTCAACTAATGTTTTGGAACTATCTATCATAAATACTTTCTGTACAAATTCTTAGGACACTTAACCAGTAATAGGGAAGCTATACTATCTTTTCACACTTCAAATGCGACTAAGCAAACAAACTGTTTTGCTTAATAGATTTCCTAACCTTAAAATCTGTATAATATTTATAAGCTAATTTTTAGTTGAATTATCAATAATTTAGTTTTAAAATGCCGCTTGTATAATTATCTCAGTTGTTCTCCATAAAACCAGTATTTCAATTCTTTCTTTTTTTTTTTCTGGAGTCAATTCTAATTTGCTCCTCCAAGAGTTCACTTTCTGCTCGGTTTGATTTCGTTCACTTTGCGCTGATGAGGAAAATTTGGATACATCTTCCGCCGCCTATAGCAAGGCAGACTGATCTCGCTTACTTTGAGGCGGCAACCAGTCTAAGAGAATGAAAACTCCGAATTCAAAAACTAGCCTGAAGAGGATTGGGTTGCGTAAAGACATACCACTGGTTCATTGAATGCACTAAATGTGATACCTCTACGACCGTAATGGGTTACCGTGGTGTACTAACGATTTTCTTAAATGTCATTTTGTTTAAGATTTTTTATCCTATTTTTTTTTAAAATCTAATTCAAGAATGATATTAATTTTGTCATTAGGAAATTTAATCCTATGATTTCGTTAAACAAGTTTAAAAAATATAAGTTAATAAGAGGACGATAAATCGCTATTGCTTTTTCTAAGCGGGTCCTTAGCCCCAAATTAATGCAGGGTAAATGAAATGTGACGTACTGTAATGGTTAACAAGCTTTTCTCGATAGGACAATTTACGACTGAGTAGTGAATTCGATCCTCACTAGGTGTCCCATGCCTCTTGCCACATCTAAGCTACTTAGAAAATAATCAGTATTTTAGGGCACTTCAACGTGGTGTAATGGTTAGCAAGCTGGTCTTGCTAAATCAAGATTAGGGAGTTCGATCCTCGCTGGGGGCCCCATACTTTCGGCAGTGTGCCACATGTAAGCTACGCTGTATTTTCAAGCAATAAATCGCGGGTCTATTATAAGGTAATAGTGTTTCTCAACCGTAGCACGCTATGTGCCCTCGAAATATTGTCAAGGTATATATATGTGTTGGTACAACGTTAGTATTTGAATAAATGAATTAGGATTAAACTTTTTTTTTCAAATAGTTCTTTTTTTCAATTCTTCAGTTATTTTAAATACTTTGTTTTAATATTCATTTTTTAAAAATGTCCGTTTATTTGAACAAATGAATATTAACCTTTTTTCATACAATTTTATTCAATTATTTTTTTTTTTTTTTTTTTTACAAAATTAGATTGAATTATGAATTAATATTGACGAAGTTTGATATACAGCATTGAGTATTTCATTTAATAAATTTCAAATATTTTAAAAATATATACCAGGCCCAGGTTTCACACAAAATAAGCTGTTTAAATTGTTGGATAGAAACATTGAAATAAAGTTTATATTTGTGTGTTTATTTTTTTTTTTTTTATCTCACATTAGCTCGGAAGACTTCAGTTTATTTGCAATTTTCTATTAGGTTGGTGCAAAAATAATGACGTAATAATGTCGTTTTTTGACGTACTTTTTAACGTCAAAAAACGACAATGTTACGTCATTATTTTTGCACCAACCTAATACTTCTTTATGTGAATTAGGAACCTCAAACCCTAAATAACATCAAAAATAAGAAGCGAGAAAGACTATGCTCAATTGAAGAAGAAATGAGGGTCTGCTTATCGCACTTTCGACCAAATATTTAAGAAATCGTGGAAGAACATCAGGCCCAGGTTTCACCCTAAATATTAAGCTGCATAAATATTTGAATAGAAACATTGAAATAAAAAGTAATTTCATATTTGTGTGTATTTTTTTTTTTAAATCTATGCTATTATTTCATGTATAAGGTTTTAAAATTTTGCGAAGTGTATAGTGTTATTTTTATTTTCTAATAGGTGTGCTGTTGCTTAAAAAGGCTGAGAAACACTTAGGTAATTTTAATGAAAATAAATATATTTATTACTTACATTTACTGTAGCCGTGTCGTTCGTAGCATCAGTAGTAGCATCAGAAGCAGTAATATTCGTACTAGAAGTTACATTTGATGTAGTCGAACAAACCACCATCTGGATCAGGAACAGAGCCGTATAAAGGACAAGCGTGAGTGCCAAACAAACCCGAAAAGCCATTTTTAAAAATTAAATCCTGGATGTGGGTAAAAATAATCAGATTTTTCTCTTTTTCCTTCCGTTTATATGTGTTATGGATATATATATTTTTTTCTTTTCGTTCAGACACCGTATAAGATTGTGTCGCCAGTTGAAATGAACAGTATAAAAAAAGACACCTTTGTTTTTTAGCTGTTTTTTTTTTTTTAAATAAACTTTACGTTGGCGCCTAATTATGCATTAATTGATTAGCAGTTAAATCAGAATATTAAAAAAAACGAAACAAACTAAGTTTTTTTTGTTTTTTGTTTTTTGAAAAAAAAAGTAAGAAATTACTAGTTGTTTCCAAACTGCTTGCGGACGGGAAAAAAACTGAAGGGAGATTTTGCTAAGGTCTCCTTTTTTGCCTGGCCAGTTCGGCTTCCGATTGGCTGATTGCAGTTACTGAATCACCTTTCTCAACAAACCAGATCTTTCTTACCTGTGCTGACAAGGGTGTGAGTTGTATGTATAATAAGCAACTATGAATCTGTCTCTACGTGTGCTGTCACATATGTTCGTATGTTGAACAGGTATCGGAGTCCTTTCTCCGCGCCAGTGTATACGTGTTGGATCGATTGACCCGCGCAGATGTGGGTATACTGCGTGAACTATATGTATTACTGTACAAAACAAAAATAAATTGATCATAGAAGGCGTAGGACGTAAAAGATTTTACAGGAGGAGGAGGTGGATTCCCGCCTCATTAGAATTCACTACGATATTGATTAAATAAGGCCACAGCCGGCTTTAAACCACTTGGACCCGTTGCTTCCAAATGGGCACTGCGCTTAAGGGAGTCCCCGTGAGGATAATTAGCCTTTTCAGAGTACACGGGCTAATAGCAACTTTTTTTTCTTCTTCGGCGTGAGTGATCATGGCTCTCCACAATTTCTTGTGCTTTGTAGCTTTTAGTAAAGTTTATCATTTTTGGTAGAACAGGGATTTTTAGCGAGATAGCAAATAGTAGCACACATGTAAAAAGACATGAAAAAAATTAAACAAAAGACACGTGGTAGGTTTAAAAGAAAGCAATGCATTATTATTTTTTTTTTTTTTTCTGATTTTTTCAAGTGTTTGACTATTTATCGGGCCCGTTTAAGCCATTTATCGTTTCCTTATCAAGTAACTTTTTTTTCTTATACGAAACGACTGATTTAAATTTTCTTAAAATAAACTTACCTAAGTAAAATCAAAATAAAAAAAAAAAACAAAACAAAAAAAAACAAGATTTGTGAAATTTTTATGAAAATGTTTGTTTATTATTTACAATGTTCAGACAGTTTTCCTCATCTTGGTTGCTATGTTCACGACGTTTCGGTCCTTATACGCTAAGGTCTTCTTCAGGTGATTAGAATTTCGAACTGAACCCTTTATTTCTTCCATTGTTCTAGTTCCACGTACCACACCTTTCACCGGATGTATTAATATCAGTTGTCCCTCTTTGACTAAACACTCCAAGTTTTTTGATTCACCTCTGCTACAGCCAGGTATTGAACTCATAACTTTTTGGATCAAGTCACTGAATTCAGCCAACGCATTTATCCACTGGGTCATGTGTCCTTAAATAATTGCAATAACTCATCTCAGAAATATAGGCAGATATGTTTGTTTATATAGTTCATATTTTGACAAATTTTGAAAAGTTTCCAAACTATATTCCTTCAGGACGTAGGCGGTAATGGCTCTCCACAGCTTCTCTTCTTGAATATCTATTGCTATTATTTTTTGGAAGAGATATTGGCGGTTTAGGGTTGCCTTCTCCACTATTTTGAATTCGGAGGACCTTCTTCGACACCCACTACCATTCAAGTCTAGAAAGTCCTGTCTACCCTGCTATTTAATCTATTTAATGATAGGTTAAATTTATCATACGTGTTTATTTCCTCTCTCTCTTTCCCTCTCCTCTCACTCTTTCGCACACTGTTTTTTTTTTTGTTCATTCTGTGCCCCATCACAACATATGATCATGGCCCTCCACGGATTCCGTTTTCTTTATTATCCATGAATTGTCAGGAAATATTGTGGAGTAATTTCACATTGTCTTTTACGAATTGTTTACGCCCCTCTTCGAAACGCACTATTGACGGGCCTGAAAAATTACAACCCATTAATATTCATTAACGCTTGCTGAATGTTTATGTAGACCAAAGAGTGGATGTGAATCCAGTTAGGTTTGGTTTGTTTTATTTTGGTTGTTTTTGTTTAGCGGCATATCAACATCTGTATGGCAAAATCTAAATATGAAAAATCAAACTTGATAATTAATTCAAGGGAATGACATTATTTCAGGATTAAATTCTAATTACCTAGTTGCATTTTATTTTTGTTTACCAAATAATTCTTAATTCTAGTAAATTGTTTTTGTTTTTGTTTTGTTTTTTTGACAATGTATGCAACGTCTTCAGATTTACTATAAAATGTATTGCAGGTCATTTTATTATAAAATATATTGTTGGTAATTCTACTGTAAAATGCACTATTGAAAAATTTGATATAAAAATATTGGTAATTTTACAGTATGTAAAATTACAATGCAAAATCCTGATAATTTCACTACAAGAAAGTATTTGTCTATATCTCTGAGATGAGGTATTATGATTATTTACATTATTCGGATTATTATCCTCATTCGTTTTGGTCGTTGTATGCTCCGGCCTTCTTCAGATGATTGGGTTTTCAAACCGAACCCTTCATTTCATCTACTGGGGTAGATTGTTCTAGTTCCTCGTATCATGCCACTTTTCCCTTTGACTAAACTCATCAAGATTTTTGGTCCACTGGTGCTGTAACCTGGTATTGAACACACAACACTTCGTGTCTAGTCACTGGATCTAACCAACGTCTTTATCCACTGAGCCATCTGAGGTCATCTGAGTATGTATTTCTAGGATTTATAAGCCTAATGTCTCGGCAATCCTTTTTTACCAGTTCTCATGTTGCAAATTATTGTTATTATTATTATTGCATATTTTTTTTTACCAGAGCTTATATTGCAATTTTCTATTATTCATTGTTTTTCTCTAGCACTCTTTATTACTGGTTCCCATATTGTATTCATTTCTATACTTGGTCGGGTCAAGAGATTTCTGTGGCCGAAAGGCTGTGAATATGGCAATGAAGATGAGGATAACAGTCCGAATAATGTAAATAATGTAAGTAATCATAATACCTCATCTCAGAGATATAGACAGATCTTGAAGAAGGCCGGAGCGTACAGCGGCCGAAGCGTACAGCGGCCGGAGCGTACAGCGGCCGAAACGTTGTTAATATGGCAATGAAGATGAGGATAACAGTGCGAATAATGTAAATAATCATAATACCTCATCTTAGAAATATAGACAGATCCTGAAGAAGGTCAGAGCGTACAACGGCCGAAACGTTGTTAATATGGCAATGAAGATGAAGATAATAGTCCGAATAATGTAAATAAAGTAAATAATCATAATACCTCAGAGATATAGACAGATCCTGAGGAAGAACGGAACATACATAGGCCGAAACGTTGTGAATATGTCAATGAAGACGAGGATAACAGTTCGAATAATGTAAATAATGTAAATAATCATAATACCTCATCTCAGAGATATAGACAGATCTTGAAGAAGGCCGGAGCGTACAGCGGCCGAAACGTTGTTAATATGGCAATGAAGATGAGGATAATAGTCCAAATAATGTAAATAACAAAGATTTGTTGTTGGTATTTTTTATAACAAAGTACTGCTGGTATTTTTACTATAAAGAATATTTTTTATACTTTCTTAGAGTTTTGTTAGTTCGCTATTTTCAAATGACTGGACCCTAACAGGTGCTACCACCCCGGGTCGGGGTGGACAGGAGATAACAGCAGTTAAGAGGTAGTTTCAAGCTCCTCAAAACCTCTGATCGGGAGATTGGAGGCTTTATTGCCGGATGCAGTTTATCATACCCATGATTACTCATTGTGTGTGTGTGTGCTGGGGGTCTTACCCCTCTGCAAAGTTACAGTAGGCGTATTCTACAGCCCCAGCCAACAGGGTGATCAAGTTAGTTGTATGGGGAAGAGTATAGTACATTTCAACATTGGCAATATATAAAGTTTAATGGTCAGAGTTGAATTAGACCAGAAAACTAAAAACTGCTCAATATATGAGAGAAAAAATATAAGTAAAAATATATATAATTTTTTTAAGATAATTATGTAGCGTTCTTTGTGGATTTTCAGGTCGAAACCAAGGTGGCGTATTTTAATTGGCCTCTTGGTATATATATATATATATATATATATATATATATATATATAAATCAACAATTCACCCTTGCATGGAGTATTGCTGCCATATATGGTCTGCTGCCCCTTCTGTTTGCCTCGGGGTTCTTGATAAGATCCAGAGACGGATATGCAATATATTGGCCCTGATCTGGCATCTCGTCTACAGTCGCTCTTCCACAGACATGCCGTCGCCTCTCTCTGTCTTTTTTTTACAAATACTTTCATTGCAATTGCTCCGAGGAGCTGCATTCCTAAAATATAGTATATTGAATGAAATTAATTTTATTTTAATCTAAAACTTATAAAAAACTATATGTAAATTTAAATTCATTTTATTATTTTCATTTAAAGGAATTTACGAAGAATGTGATTTTTTTTTGTTAGAGAAAGGCCGATAAGGATTGATTTAAATTAAAGACAAAAGGGAAAGGATTATCCACTTCTTCTTAAAGATTAAGGAATTTAGCATTCAGTTTAAAATATGAAATTGCAAAGACTTGATCTAGACAAGAAAGCCATGTGCTTCCTGTCTTTAACTTTTTAGAAATGAAGTTTTTTTTTTTTTGTTGTTTTTTTTTAAATATAAAAATAATTCATAAATTACTCTTCTGTTAATTTGGGGCACAACTGGCTTCCATTCAGGGCTCGTTAGTGTGCCCTTGGCGCACCGGTTGAGAAACACCTCTCTTTCGATTATATTTTCATTCTCAGTCTGTTTTCTTCTTTCTATATTTTTTCCCATTTCAGCTTTCAACATCTGAATACCAGACGCTGCACACATTTTATTTATCGCCTTTGTTATTATTTTTTCTGTATTTTAAACGCCGCTGGGAAAAGTTGGATAAGTAATATTTTATAACTAAAGACTTGCTCAATCCAACGGCGTTTCTCTGCTCCTTGTATCTTTTGCCACTTTCCTGGAAATAAACAAGAGGCGAATTTAGATACGTATAGATAGCGGCTCGTATTGAGGAATAGGAGTGCCGAGATCGAATTCCAGTAGAATCCATTACATTCACTTACGTGCTAATACTTTTGCGAAAGGTATGAAATCTCTTCTTCTCCCCCGACCAGCTATGTGTAATGGGTAAATACCAAGACAGACCGGATTCTATAGCTTTGGATGGCAACTGGTCTACCGCAGAAAGAAATAGCAGCCTACTGTGGTGGAAAAGAATCTGCCTCGTCAGTCATGTATTGAAAGATACATGATCGCCTAAGCCTGTATCACGCATGGCACATAACTGACTGACGTGCTAATACCCTTGGGAAAGGTATGAATCCTCATCTTCTACCCCAGCTATGGGTAAATACGAGGACAGCGTAGAATAGAAATGGCAACCTACTACGGGAAAATTCTGCCACGACAGTCATGTATCGAAAGATACATGATCGTCTAAATGTGTATCACGCATGACACATAACTGATTGTTCTTGTTTAATGCTTTGAAAACAAGTGTGCAATTTATTTTTTTCATATGGGCTTATAGGATTTTAGAAGTATGTGATTCAAATCGGTGATCTAATTTGAAAGAAAAGTTTATGACCGGTTCTAAGGTTTTGCGTTTTTATAAGAATGGAAGGTAACATTTAAACTAGCCCCAGACTGACCAAAAAAAGATTACTTTAACTTGTAATTTGCTATAATACTACGTTGGTCACTTGGAAAGCAATTCCCCTTTTTTTCTTATACAGTGTAACCCGGATATAAGAGACCCTGATATAAGAGAAACTCTGGTCCCAAATTAGAGCCTGTGTTAATGTATATATTATAAACTAGACCAAACCCGGATATAAGAGAAACCCGGATATAGGAGACTTATTCTCCGGTCCCGACAACTCTCTTATATGCGGGTTACACTGTATCATCGGATATTAAAGCTGAGTCTTCCCACCAATAACCCATATTTTTCTTTTGCCTATTGAGTGATAAATCTGGCAAAAAAGAGACTGTCATGAAAACGTACAAAGCAGAGACGTGTCATTGAATTCCTCCATGCTAATAAAACTTTACCCATTGACGTTCATCGATGATTCTGAACGTTTAAAGAGACGAAATAATGGATGTGAACATAGTTGCTGGGTAATAAGTTTTAGCACTAGCGACACCGATGTGTAGGAGAAATCACGATCGGGCTACGGCGACAACATTTTCCTGACAGCGGAAAAAAACAGTGAAAATTTGCTCTATCCAACGGTGTTACTGTGCTCCCTGTATATGTTGTTAAAAGAGGTTTTACATTTGGGCCGAATATTCTTAGTGAATTGTCCTGAAGATGTGAACAATAGTGCTTGTAGTTGAAAACTTGTTATATTCAAAAACGCTGTTGTGCGACACCACCTACTATTTGTGGTGGTTTCTTTTAGAAATAATTAAAAAGTATTACTTTTGGATTGTCCCCTCGTATTATTATAGATAAATAATATATCTTACGAAAAGTCCGCTATCAATGCACAGCCAATTTCAGAAAGGGGTGCTTTGTAGCTGAAAGCTTGCTCTATCCGATGGTGTTATTGTGCTTCCTGTCTCAGATCTCGTTTCCATGGAAATAAGTAGAAGGTATAACCTTCTGAGTGTCTCTGTGTAGTCTTAAATTAAGAGTTGAAACGCCGAACTGATATGCAAAAAATTATCTATCTATCTATCTATCTATCTATCTATCTATCTATCTATCTATCTATCTATCTATCTATCTAGTCTAGCTTGTTCGATCTATCTATCTATCTATCTATCTATCTATCTATCTATCTATCTATCTAGTCCAGCGTGTTCTATCTATCTATCTATCTATCTATCTATCTATCTATCTATCTATCTATCTATCTATCTAGTCCAGCTCGTTCTATATCTATCTATCTATCTATCTATCTATCTATCTATCTATCTATCTATCTATCTATCTATCTATCTAGTCCAGCTCGTTCTATATCTATCTATCTATCTATCTATCTATCTATCTATCTATCTATCTATCTATCTATCTACCAAAATAAAACTATCAAGATAAGACAAATATTAATGTACAATACCTAAATACTTAACCGGGCCCAAAACTGAAATAATTGAGTGACAGCGATGATCGAACTAGTTTGTTAACCTTGCCGCTATCAGATATTCTCTGAAGATATTTATTACGCACAATTTATTTATTAGTCCTTGACTAAAACTGTCCCATAGTAATAAACAAATGCATTAGATTAGACACGATCTGTCCACATCGATGGCTAATCAGCACTTGATGCCCTCAGTAAATTGTTGTTGCTTCTACCTTACTATTGCAAATGATCGCCGCTAACCGACACTCTGCAGCAATAGACAAATAGACATAAAACAGATTGACACCCACAGATATCTACGAGGTGCATTCCAAAATTTTTGAGACTTTATCAGGAGAAACATTTATTAATTTCAAAGAAATACAAAACTTAATTTCCTTCAAAGTAGGATCCTGTCACTCGAGTTCTCTTATTATAGCGCACCAGTCACCCTTTGGAGACACCATGAAAGACATCTATCTATCTATCTATCTATCTATCTATCTATCTATCTATCTATCTATCTATCTAGTTCAACCTGTTCCTTCCTTCCTTCCTTCCTTCCTTCCTATCTATCTATCTATCTATCTATCTATCTATCTATCTATCTATCTATCCATCTAGTTCAACCTATTCCTTCCTTCCTTCCTTCCTTCCTTCCTATCTATCTATCTATCTATCTATTTATCTATCTATCTATCTATCTAGTTCAACCTGTTCCTTCCTTCCTTCCTTCCTTCCTATCTATCTATCTATCTATCTATCTATCTATCAAGTTCAACCTATTCCTTCCTTCCTTCCTTCCTTCCTTCCTTCCTATCTATCTATCTATCTATCTATCTATCTATCTATCTATCTATCTAGTTCAACCTGTTCCTTCCTTCCTTCCTTCCTATCTATCTATCTATCTATCTATCCATCTAGTTCAACCTATTCCTTCCTTCCTTCCTTCCTTCCTATCTATCTATCTATCTATCTATCCATCTAGTTCAACCTATTCCTTCCTTCCTTCCTTCCTTCCTATCTATCTATCTATCTATCTATCTATCTATCTATCTATCTATCTTAGTTCAGTTTGTTCCTATCTATCTATCTATCTATCTATCTATCTATCTATCTATATATCTATCTATCTATCTATCTATCTATCTATCTATCTAGTTCAACCTGTTCCTTCCTTCCTTCCTTCCTATCTATCTATCTATCTATCTATCTATCTATCTTGTTATTTGTAGCTCTTAATAAATGTTGTCTTTTTGTTATTTCTCCTAAACCCTTGTTATCTCATCAATTTACTGAAGCTCATCAAGTATGTCATGTATTGTTTTTTGCTCTGTTCCCCTTGCCCTCAATCTTTCCTGTGATTGTCAGTTTTTTCAAGCCCTCATTCGTCATTATGTTCGCTAGAAATTTCAATTCTCTCTACCTGATTCCAAATACAAGTTTCCTTTTTGTTTCTAGTTTCTCTAACGCCTCATCGTTGCTCGCATGTTCGGTCCATGGTATCGTCAGCCTTTTTCAGTAGAACCACGTGTCTGTTACTTCAAGGCTCTTCATCTTTGAGGAGATTGTCCAGTATTTGCTGCCATGTGGAAGGACAGACATCACGTAACAGTTTAGTAATCATTTCTTTGTTTCTAACGAAGTTTTTCTGTCTCTTAATACTCTGCTTAGCTTTTGGAAGGCATCTTTGATCACCTAATGCATCTTCGGATCTCAGTGTTGCAATTTGCGTCCTCTGTCCTCTTTCCAGATATTTAAATTCCTGTATTTGTTTGATTTGTAATTTGCAATTTGGGCTCGTCTTTTTGCTGATGAACATGCATTCTGTTTTGTTGTTGTTATATCAGATTTTTAAGTCCTTTTTCCTCATTGTGTACATTATAAATTACAACTCTCTCTTCCTGATAAAAAGTACAAGTTTCCTTTTTATTTCCGTTTTCTCTAAAACCTCGTCGTTGCTCACATGTTCAGTCCCTGGTATCCTCAGCATCCTTCTGTAGACCCACATTTCTGAAGCTTCAAGTTTCTTCTTCATCTTTGAGGAGATTGTCCAGCATCCACTGCCATAAAGGAAGATAGATATCACGTAACAGTTCAATGCTTTTTTTTATCAAATAATTTTGTAAATTAGCATTCTTTAGACACTTCCCGGGTTGCGACACTTTTCAGAAACGAAAAACATTGATTTCCTTATCGATTTAGAAGGAGGATCCTGTTCACAATATCGATATAATGTCAAATCAATCCCCGATTTGTTTACCTTAGCTGTTTTGAGAAGGTAAACATTCAGTTTGAAGTGGGGGTACAAAAACATTTCTCTTAAAACAAACAGATATATACATTTTTTTCAGTACAGAACAAAAATATTAAATTAATAAAATTATATATCCGTTCATACTTTTCGACACCTCGAGGCGGTGTAATGGTTAGCAAGATTGTCTCGCTAGAACAATTACGACTGAGTAGTGAGTTGGATCGTCATTGAGTGCCTAGTACTTTCGGCCTTGTGCCGCATCTAAGATACGCTAGGTTTGCCGTGATATTTTCATTCCCTCCTAGGTTTGCCGTGATATTTTCATTCGCCGCAAGGTGTACCGTGATATTTTCATTTGCCCCAAGGTGTGCCGTGATATTTTCATTTTCCCCCAAGGTGTCCCGTGATATTTTCATTTCCTCCTAGGTTTGCCGTGATATTTTCATTTCATCCTAGGTTTGCCGTGATATTTTCATTTCATCCTAGGTGTGCCGTGATATTTTCATTTCCTCCTTGGTTTGCTATGATATTTTCATTTGCTACTAGGCGTGTGGTGATATTTTCATTTGCCCCTAGGTTTGCCGTGATATTTTCATTTGACTCTAGCTGCGCCCTGATATTTACATTTGCCCCTAGGTTTGCCGTGATATTTTCATTTGCCCCTAGGTGTTCCGTGATATTTTCATTTGCCCCTAGGTGTGCCGTGATATTTTCATTTGCTACTAGGCGTGTCTTGATATTTTCATTTGCCTTTAGGTGTGCCGTGATATTTTCATTTGCTACTAGGCGTGTGGTGATATTTTCATTTGCTCCTAGGCGTGTCGTGATATTTACATTTGCCCCTAGGCGTGTCGTGATATTTTCATTTGCTTCTAGGTTTGCCGTGATTTTTTCATTTGCTCTCAGGCGTGCTGTGACATTTTCATTTGCCTCTAACATGCCTTGACATTTTCATTTGCTCCCTGGCGTATCGTGATTTTTTCATTTGCTCCTAGCCATACGTTATATCATCATTTGCCTCTAGTTGTTCCGTGACATTTTCATTTGCCCCTAAGTTTGCCGTGATATTTTCATTTGCTCCTAGGCGTGTCGTGATATTTTTATTTTCCCCTGGGTGTGCCCTTGCTTAAAAACGCTGAGAATGACTGAGCTAGAAGATCACTGAATGAGGTACTAGCGTAAGTGGAGGGTGTACGTAGTGAATGTCATGAGGAAATGAAATGATCTACGATGACATTTGTTATTAAGGTCATTGGGAATCAGAAACAGAAGTGCATATGATATATTTGATGTCCATATATTATTTTTAAAGTCGCATTCTTTTTAATGCAGCCTCGTTCCCAATCACCGTTAAACATGACTTCACCGAAGATTGTTTCAAACTTCCAGAAAATATGAAAAAAAGTGGTGTTTCATTGAGAGGGAACAAAAGCAGCAGTATCAGTGTTATTGGTGAAAATTTATTTATTTCTCTATTGGATCATTTTACTTAAGTCATGGCAATTATGTTTGAAAAATAATATCGCCCAAATGTGCGCCAAGTCTTTGGCGGCACACCTCCACTCGATGGTCAAAATTTTTGATGACGTCTCTGCATAATTGCTCCTCGATCTCACCAAAATGCCTTATTATGTCATCATTCTGCTGTCGAATTGTTGTTGGCTTGTTGGCATAGACCTTACTTTTGAGATGATCCCAAAGGAAGAAATCTAAAGGCGTCAAGTCGCACGATCGTGGTGGCCAATTGACTTCGCTATTTCTAGAGAAAATGCGACCTGGGAACTTCTCATTGCATTTCTGTTTGAACGTCTATTTTCGTAATAGGCTTCGATGACTTTAACACGTTGTGTGATTGTTTATCTTTCCATGGCTAAAACTGCCAAAGACTTAAGTTGTTAAATATGAAAGAAAAAGAAAAAAAAAGCATTAGACTCTTAAAATTAATTCACATTTAGAATCAGTTAAAGTTATTGGAACACCCTTATTAATGAGAATGGACAATAAAAGAACAAGAATTAAGAAGACAGAAGATAACGATTGACACTGCATTTAAATTTTCGAAGATCAAAGTTGACTGGGAATCAAGAAGACGGATGATCGTTCCACAACCGTGAAAATCTATAGAAGAAACTATTAGCATAGATCCTACGGTTACATCACAATTTCAATTGTAAAATGGTAAGACCTTGTCAATGCTCTAATACTGCCCTTAAATTCATAAAGTCTAGGTACCATAGAGGAGAGTTCATCAGAATAATTACCATTAAAGTATTTATAGAAAAGGCACAGGGAAGCTACATACACTACAGCGGTGGGAAAGTAACTGAAGGTGAGATGCCAGGTTAGGACAAATAACATTGCAAATTCTTCTTTGGATTTTATCACTCAGTTATGTGCTTAGGCGATCATGTATCTTTCGATGCATAACTGACGATGTAGATTTTTTTCCCGCAGTAGGTTGCCATTACTTTCTGCGGTAGACCAGTTACCATCCAAGGCTATAGAACCCGATCTGTCTTGCTATTTACCCATAGCTGGGGGGTGGAGAAGAGGAGGGTCTATACTTTTCTAAGGGTATTAGCACGTAAGTGAATATAATGGATAATTCGAATGGAATTCGAACTCGGTTCTCCGATTCCTCAATCCGAACCGCTATCCGTTAAAAATCACTAAATATATACCAGGGCCGGTGCAAGGTCTCGTGACTCCCCGAATCGAAGATACGAGGCCAGCTCCACATCTATGATATGCTACCCCAAGAATCTATAACACGAGGCCCCCACTCTACTGCATTTCAATTTTCAATAATGTACCATAATGTATCATATGCAATATAGGTGAGCAATTCAAGTAGAAATATTGAAAATAAATACAATGTCTATAAACAAAATTAGAGACATGTCATAATAGATGATGCCATCTTAAATAAACCAACCATGTTTTGTGACAATTTTTAACATCAACCGGAGATTTTTCTTGTTAAAAAGTTGAATAATTTTAACACATTTAACATTATGAATAAAAAAAAATAAAATAAAAATAGTGAATTTTATACTGCTTTCTTTGGAGAATTGGCATGTACAAAACAAATTCACGGATTTGGACGAAGAAAAAAAAACGCTAGAATGACGTCAAAATCTTCGACAATTTTTCATTGGTCCTCGTTAAGAAAACGGAGTGGCTCTTGCAGCGTGTCTCACTGGCGATGGTTCGAGGTAATGCTTTCTCCATTATTGTGGCTGGCAGAGGATAGAAAAAAATTTGTGTATAGTTACGTTGTTCTGGAATTGTCACCAATGGTCAGCTGAACTTGTTTTGTTGCAATAAAGTTTGCTTATTAATGTGAGCCATTTCCAATCTGAAATTTTTTTTTTCATCCTTTAATAGTTAGTTGTGCTTTGTTTAATGTGTAACGTATATAAATGTAGGTAGAAAAAAATCAAATGTTGATAAAATAGCGAGGGTCGGAAAGCACTGCCCGGGTCCCCCAATCAAGCTTGGCGCCCTCCCGATAGAGCTGTTCAGCGGTTGTACGCGCCGGCCATAGCAGTAGCACCAGACCTGATGTAGCAGCAATATTCAAAGCAAGGACGAATCGTAAACATATAAATATAAAGCCCTTTTTTTTTTTTTTTTTTTTTAAAAAAAAGGGAGTTGCTCAAACCAGTTATGTAGTTACTACTATACTGACTTAACATATCAGCTACGTTTTCCCCCGTAAGCAGTCGCAATACAATGATCTCTTTTGTGATCGGGCAGTCAGGTCAGGGTGGATGAATATTGTGTCGCCTTCCTCTTCGACGAGTATGTTTTCAGGGTGTTTTTTTTTTTTTAATATTTTAAACGCACACACAGACACAGAAAAGTGTGTTCAGATTTTATAGCCTGGCCGAATATACATGGAACGTAAGGTTCTTAAAAATATGTCGATGAAAATTACCTATCGAAAGTCATGGAAAAGAATATGCGGACATCAAAAAAGAACGAAAAATTAATCAACACAATCAATGCACTTCGTGGCCTGGAAAATAGCGTTTTAATTTTTTTTTTTAAATACTTCCACCCAAGGCAATAAAACCCCTAAGACGCAAGGAGTTACTGAGTGTTGGCAAATATGAGTGATAGAAATTGTGATAAAAAGAAATCTTAAGGAGAGAGAACTTTAAAGGAACAAATATTAAGACGATAACGATTGACACAAAAATTAAATTTTTGAAGAACAACATTGACTGGAAAGCAAGAAAGCGAGAACTGCGATAGAAGAAACTGTTAGCATAGGACTTACGGTTAAATCTACCGATTTCATCTGTAAAATGATGAAACTTTATCGCAAATCTAGTGTTGGGCTTAAATTTATAGGTATCATAGAGGAAAGTAATATTTATTTTGAGAATACAAAAATGTGGCACAAGGCCAAAAGGTGGGGTGGATAGAGGAAGGCTGGTCTACAATCGGTCTTATCTTTACTTAACTAGCCACAATTACTGACCCAAATATACCACTGTATTCCTTACATCAAAACAACACATTCTTACTTAGTTATGTTACTACAGCCACCATATGAAGTCCTAACTAGTTCCCATATGTACAATTTGTTTGTGAGGGAGGGGGGGGGGTAATAAAACTGCCATAGAGGAAAGTTCATTCGAACAATTCCCATGAAAGTATTTATTGAAAAGGCAAAGGGAAGTTACATTACGGCGATGGGAAAGTGAGTGAAGGCGAAATGCCACGTCAGGACCAATAACATTGCAGGCGAAGATGAATTGAAATTTTCGAATCCCCGACGGTTAACATACGACCGGGCTATTTTATTTTATCGCGTGTTTTTACTAAGTCAGTACCAAAAGAATGTGGGATACGTAAACCTTAAAATAAGGTAAATATGATATACAGGGTGTGGCAGAAATATCTCCCACATTTTAAACTGTCATTTGTGTGGTGCTAGGGAACTTAGGCGTGTGGCGATGGTGCATTCATGTAGCTAATGTTTTATCGTTTTTTCTCAGATTAGTTTAATTTGGTTTGTTTTAACAGTATATCAACCCATTGAATCATTTAATGCCGAAATTTAATTTTCTTGATGACCTTCCTGACGCCAAAGATTCCCAAGTTAGCATCGACGCGGACGGCACTACAAAAACAAATCTAGTGTCGCTGACAAAACTAACCTGGCCGCTGGTCTTGAAATGGACCTCCAATCCGTTGTTAATTGAGGCAAAAATTGGCTGGTCAACTTTAACGCCTCAAAAACTAAACTACTCTCTATTAATCACCATAGAGATCCTTCCCTGCCTCAGAATGTCTGATAGTCAACTTCTTGAGAGCAACTCTCTGCGTCTGCTCGGTCTCACGTTGACAGCTGACCTGAGATGGAACAAATACATTGAGTCAATTGCTTCGTCCACCGCGAGGAAAGTTGGCTCTCTAGCCGCGCCAGGAAATTTTTCTCCCCGGAATCGATACTTCAAATATACAAATATACAACAATTCGCCCTTGCATGGAGTATTGCTGCCATATATGGTCTGGGGCACCTTCTGTTTACCTCGGAGTTCTTGACAAGATCCAGAGACGTATATGTAATATAATTGGCCCTGACCTGGCATCTCGTCTACAGTCACTCTCTTACAGACGCGCCGTCGCCTGTCTCTGTCTTTTCTACAAATACTTTCATGGTACTTGCTCCGATGAGCTGCTTTCACTGGTTCCCAGACTTCATGAATTCAAGCGCCCTACGAGGCTGGCATCCCGCTCTCACCCCGTCACTGTAGAAACTCCTAAATGTAGCCGTCTCTTCTACTCCAATAGCTTCATATCACGCACCTCTCGCCTGTGGAACACTCTTTCCTATTACTGTTTCCCTGAGAGCTATAATCTCCAACTATTCAAATGTAATGTCAATTGACATCTCCAGTTACCTTGATCTATCCACTATACTTCTCCTCATCCTTTCTTCTATCACTCCTATCTGCTCTCGCTCCAAATCTTCTGCAACCCCCTGCTTCCCGCCTTGTTCAGGGCGTAAAAAAAAACAAAAAAAAAACATTAATTTCTTTTTCAAAAATGTAAACCTGGAAATTTTTTTTTTTTTTTACTTACAGAAATGTACTGCTGGTAATTTTTATTACTATGAAAATGCATTGCTAGTATTTTTATATAAACATATTTATACTTGTTTTGACCCCAGTTTTTTTTTGTGTGTGTGGGGGGGGGTAACTATTTGTTCATAGCTGGGAGGCGGTTCCACACTCCTCAAAACTTCCTGACCAGAGGCCTTGCTGCCGGATTTAGTTTATCGTCATACGAGGACTATTTTTTCAGATAGCATCTCGTTCTGTCGGCTTGAGCTTCAGATTACGCCGACTGCACCTCTACCGAGATCGAAGACCCCATCTCCCCACCAATAAGGCGTCCTGGGTATGGCGAGAAACTACATCCGGCAGCAGGGCCTCTGATCAGGCGGTTTTGAGAAGCGTGGAAGCAGCTCTCTTTTTATGGTGTTTTCAGGTCCACTCTGTTAGTTAGCATTGTATTTTATTTACGAACCCCTAACCCTAACCCTAACCCTAACCCTTTCCCAGCACCGTGCCTGTGACAGAAAAGATGTACTGAAATTCATGAAGTAGAGGTTACCAACGAAGAATGTTCATCAGAGCGATTATCATGACAATATTTCTGTGTTAGGATGACAGAACGTAGTCTTGGGGAGGTGACAGAGGGAAGGAACTTGTTGAGAGATGCAGGTGATAGAGGGAGGTGGAGAGCCATGATCGCCTACGTCCTGAAAGGACATGTCACCTAAAAAGAAAGAAGGTTTAAATTCATAGGGACCGTAGAGGAAAGTTCATCCGAACAATTACAATGAAAATATTTATAGAAAAGACACAAAAAAAAACTACGTTACGACGGTGGGAGAGTGATTGAAATCAAAATGCCAGGTCAGGACCGATAACATTGCAGATTCTTATTTGAATGTTGTCAAGAATCTTTAGATATATAGCAAAAGCACAGGACAAGATGTGACAGCAATATTCAATGCGTGCACGAATGGCGGACATAGGAATGTGTAAGGTAGGTTCTGGCGATTAAAAAAAATAAAAAGATGGATTACTTCTTTGCCAGCTGATAAAGAACGCTTTTTACTACCCATTCGTGACAAGTCATCCTGGATAATTGTCTAGGTGAAAGACAATACTATCGCAGTGACTTATCTAGCTGAGTATTGAATATTACTATCACGACTGACTCTGTCGAGTTAACTGTTGTGTTGCGCCAGACCCCACATCACAACACAAGCCATATCAGCTATTTTCCGTAGATGTGATGAAATGGTTACATTTTAAGAATGAATGCCCCAGAACACGATTATAAACAACAACAACAACAACAACAACAGCAACATGCAGAATAACATCACTGAGAATAGCAGTGAAAGGCAGACGGTTCAAATGGCCGAATTGATTTACAAATGGATCAACAACCTGTCACCAGATGGTGCGTTGAGCCAGATAAAACATATATTATTCAACTTTGTGATATTGTTTCAGATGAATGGGGAGTTTTTATATATTATTCAGGAATAAAAATGAAGGTACCAAGTGCTACTTACTTATGGATGGCAAGGAATTATTTTTGCCTTCATTAGTAAATTTTTAATATATCAAATCGTCTGTCATTGTCGTACAGTGAAAATCTTCGACCGATAGAAAGCAAAAAAAAAAAAAAAAATCTCCAAACCATACTAATTGCTATAAATAACAAACGACGTTCTATCGTATTCTTCATTATTGTGTCCCTTTAGGATGTACGAGATAATGGCTCTCCACAATTTCCTATCCTTTGTAGTTCTTAATAAATGTTGTCTTTTTCTTAGCTCTCCTAAACCTTGCTCCGCAATCCATTTATTCAAGCTCGCTAGGTAGGTTATGTATTGTTTTAACCCTGTCCCTGTTGCCTTCAATCTGTCCTGTGAGTATCAGACTTTCCAAGCCCTCTTTTCTCGTCATGTACCATAGAAATGTTAACTGTCTCTTCCAAATGTGTCATTTGTTTCCAGTTTCTCTAAAACTTACAGTTATTTAATAAATTTGTTTGAAAATTAAATGTGTATATTAAATACGTATTGACTGACTGCTTTATATATATATATATATATATATATATATATATATATATATAAATGCGAAATGTTCCCTAATTGCCTGCTCCTTCCTGTGTTATTTCTCACTCAACTGCAGACTGCTAATCTATCTATCTATCTATCTATCTATCTATCTATCTATCTATCTATCTATCTATCTATCTATCTATCTATCTATCTACTAGCATGGACGCCCCGTTCCTTCTTCGCATAATTACTGTAAAGCTGGGGTTAATAAGAGGTTCTTTAGGAATTTTTCCTTTTAAACGCTTCAATAATTCTTCTCAACCAATCTTAGCATCAAATTTTGTTTGAATGCCAATTTAGAATGGAATCATATGAAGAAACTATTGGCTAAATGGCAAAAGCCGACTTTGGACCTAATTTGTTACAGATTTCGTCCACTTAAATGAAATAATTTGAATCAAGCATTCACGCAAGTCAATTTGTGTGTCATATGTAAATCTGGAAAGCATTGGATAAAAAAAACCGGAGAGTTAATACTAAATAAAAGGGGATTTTTGAACAGTTTTTCGTGGTTTTTCGTTATACGCAGTGAAGCGAGCAGGACGAAAACCACACTATCTTATTTCTTGCACGACGGCAATTTTTTGCGCCATGTTTGAAGAAAATCGGATAAATAATTTATTATTTGCACCATGTTTTATGATAATCTTATAAAAATGGGGAAGTTATTCAAATTTTGATTTGAAATAGTACGAAAAACCTGATTTTTTTTACAGTTTTTTTTTTTTCAGTTTTTGCGTGAAGCCAATGTCGCAGAAGAAACTATCAAACACTCTACATAAACCAAGTAACATACGCTGATGTTTTGCATTAAGTGCAAAAAACATCAGTTTATTCAGTAAAAAATTTGTTCGCGTGTAACTTTGCCTTAGTTTTTGCAAAAAGTCGTACCCACCTTCAATATTATCGATTTTTCTGCCAAACCCGGGGCCTTGGAGATTGAAAAGTTGGTTTTGAAATATTATGTTAATATTGCAATATGTGTGTAGAATTTCATGGAAATCTGTTGAGAAATGTGGACGTGCATGAATAGTATACACACAGACAAACGCACACGCATAGACGACAACTGTTTTATAAATGTAGATTTGAGTATGTTCATATCTATCTACTTCATGCTCTTCATATATATCTATATATATTCTATCTATCTATCTATCTATCTATCTATCGATCGATCGATCTTTCTATCATTGTCAATGTGTTAATTATCTATCCATGTATCTATCTCAGTATGTTTCTATCTATCTATCTATCTATCCATCTATCTATCACTGTCAACGTGTTAATTATCTATGTATCTATCTCAGTTTGTTCATATCCATGTATCTATCTACTTGAGTTTGTTCGTTATCTATGTTTTTATCTCAGTATGTTAATATCTATCTATCTATCATTGTCAATGTGTTAATTATCTATCTATGTATCTATCTCAGTCTGTTTATATCCATGTATCTATCTACTTGAGTTTGTTCGTTATCTATGTTTTGATCTCAGTATGTTAATATCTATCTATCTATCATTGTCAATGTGTTAATTATCTATCTATGTATCTATCTCAGTCTGTTCATATCCATGTATCTATCTACTTGAGTTTGTTCGTTATCTATGTTTTGATCTCAGTATGTTAATATCTATCTATCTATCTATCTATCTATCTATCTATCTATCTATCAAAAATCAATTATGGCATCTCTACAAATATTCTTAAATATCTATAATTATTAACAGAAGGCATTGGTTTATACCAACGGCTTTCCATTCATACTTCTACAATTCACTCTCGTGTGGTCATGTGTGACGTCATGAGATGCGGTGCGATTTTCGCTTCTAGCGTCTTACATGCGCGTGTTTATCGTTGCTTAGAAACCATCGATGTAAACATTGACAGACTATCATCACTGTCTTGTCCGTATATTGCTTAATATGTTGTAATTGACATATTTGATAATGGCTTAAGTAAGCCGAAAGCTTAGATTGTATTAAAAAAATATGGATTACTACTGGGAATTTCTTTCTTCTTTCAACGATAATGTTATTAAACTTATCAGAAGTTACGAAAAACATTTACATAAAATAAATAGACAACACTTGTCTATATTATTTAATGAAACGTGTATGAATGAAAAGATGCTGCCTAAATACACACAATATATATATATATATATATATATATATATATATATATATATATATATATATATATATATATATACGAGATGTGTCAGAAAGGGAACAGGAATGAAGTCACAAATCATTTATGTCAAATCCAAACTACAAACGACCACTATTGTCCATCGAAATTATACCCCACGAGTCAAAAGGTCTTTCACCTCCTTTTCCACGACGCCATAGTGCACTCCTGGGACGATTCTTTCTGGATTCTCCGCAGCTCTGTAGTCACGGGCATCTTGATGTCCCTAACGCCCGGAAAACGGTCTCATTCGATGACCCCCCGCCTTCTACCAAACACACTTTACTTGGGGAAAAGGAATATATCACAAGGAGTCCAGTCGGATGAATAGGGAGGTTGCTCCAGAACACCGATGTTTATCAAGGGAAGGGGGCCCGTTTTTCGAACCTGGCTGCCATCAAGATGAGCGGGAAGACGAGAGAATCCCTTCCAGGAGTGCAAGGAGGCGTTGGGAGAGACGGATGGGAAAGTGCGTTAGACTTGAATGGGGAGAATTTCGAAGGGGAAGTCTTGTAGTTTCTAGTCTGGATAAAGAATAAATATAAATTTATTCCTCACCGTTTGATGCAGCTCTGACCTGCACGTAGCAATAATCAGATATCAATTTAATACTCACCAGTATAATATGTCAATATTTGTAACCTACGGGTTAGATAGTGAAGCAGTCCATTCAAATATGAGGAAATAAAATAAATAAATTAGTAAAAAATGAATTCATTAAAAAATAATTGATTAACATATATATATATATATATATATATATATATATATATATATATATATATATATATATATATATATATATATATATATATATATATATATATATATATATATATATATATGTGTGTGTGTGTGTGTGTGAGCGAGCGGCGCTTTATTGAGTCTGATTTGCAATCTCTTCGTCACCGACGCCCATTGGAACGGTTGGCATGATGTTTGCTTGATAACCTAACTGTCAGGGTTTCAATTCTCGGTAGTGGGTGCATACTGCTGATGAGTCCCAAATATAGGACGAAGCTTTCTGCATTCTGTTGAGGTTTCTTTCAGACTCGATAAATTAAATATATATATATATATATATATATATATATACACACACCTAGGTTTACGTCATTTCGAGTTAAGTCATTCTCGATCATATTTATATGAAAAAATATATGGAAAAGTAAAAATCAAGTTTAAGTCATTTTATTTGACTTTACGTCTTAAGTCATTTTATTTGACTTTACGTCTGTCCGCCACAAATATTGAAGTCTTAATATCACTAGAAAAGCGTTAAAAGCACATAAAATTAGGTTTCTGTATAATAAATACGAATAAAAGTATATAAAATCATATTAAATTACGTACATTTACAATAAATGTCAATATAATCATCATAAATCCTAGAGAACGAAATATGAAAACATCTGTGACTCTGTGTTGTCACCTTATTTAACAAAAAATACCCAAATGAGAAAGATGTAGAGTTTAAAGCGAGTCAAGGCTGTTTTATGAGATTTAAAGAATGAAGAAGCTATCACTCTATTAAGAAGCAACGTGAAAGTGCATCAGCTGATAAACAAGCAGCAGCTGATTTTCCTAAAGCATTGGCTAAGATCATCGAAGAAAATGGGTTTCTTCCTGAACAGATTTTTAACATTGACGAAATTGGATTATATTGGAAAAAATTGCCAAACCGTTCTTTTATTGTTAATGCTAAGCGTAAGGCTAGATCGCTGATAAATTATTTTATTCTGAATATTGTACGTACGTATCATGGATACTGTAATATGCACTGGAGAGTGCTTATTTGCGGTTTATATGTGGTTATTTTGACTTAAGTCGTTTTTCGACCTAAGTCGTGACATCTGGAACCAATTAACGACGTAGAGTGAGGTATGCCTGTATATATATATATATATATATATATGCAAGTTTCATTTAATATGTCAGACAAGGTGCTTTGATTTAGTTTTTTATACAATTTCTCATGTGATCTTATAATTTTTTTCTTTTCGGAGGATAAATTATATAAACCTATTACATGGACCATACTAAGTTAAAAATAATTATGAGCAATTGATTGGTTGATTTTTTTTTTCTTTCTATGTATTTGTTTTTGTGTGAACACACCTGTCGGTTAGACCAGCTAGCTAATCCCTGTTGCAGACGCCTGCTCAGATACATTCTGTTTTAATTGATATTGTTATGAAAAAAACTATATTTACTAATTATAAATGGAAAAGTTTATTACAATTCAGTGACCACCATGTCTTGTATTCGTCGTACTCTTGTTCAGTAGACAGCTGATTGGCGCGAATTCAATGCAGAAGAACAGTGGTGACAATGAATCTTCTTTGAAGATGTTAATGACTCGTTTGTATGGTTTAGGTTTAGTGCAGTTTTCCAGTTTTTCATGCTCGCCGTTATGAATTTGACCGTTGTGGGGCAACTCTATATTTTTAGGCTCTTCTTTATCCATGTCTGTGAAACACTGTCGAACGCCTTTCTTTAGTTAATCCAGGCTGTCGATAAGTTTCTTTTATTTGTTTTCACCTCTTCCAATATTGTTTTTATTGATAATTAGTTGGTCCTTACACCCGTAACTTTCTATTTTGAATTCCTTCTATCCTGATGGGAGTAAATTTTTTTTTTTTCTCAAGGAAGTTGTATCTCCTCTTGGTTATGATAGAAGTGTGGAGCTTGTACATTGTTGGTAGGCAGGTGATGGGTCTATAGTTCTTCGGGTTCTGCGTCTCTTCTGTTTTTGGGAGTAGGTATGTTACTCCTCACGTGACCCATTTTGGGAATTTTTCTGGGTTTACGATTATATCATTGTATGCCCGTGCGAGGTCTTAGTGGGTGCTGTATAGTTTGTTTTTTTTTATCCAAAAACTGGCTATTCGGTCTATTCCTTGTGTTTTCCAGTTTCTGGTTTTGCAGATGGCAGCGGCTGTTTTCAGTAATACTAATATTCGTTCATTTTTGGCACTCTATATGTGTATTGTTCATGTTGTTGCTTGATCCATGTAGCTCTTTCATTGTGCACTTTTCAGTTTTCCCACATTACACTAGAACTCCTCGACTTCCTGTATATTAGGTGGGTCATTTATCTATATTTTATTTTTTTTCTGATTCTCTACGCCTTCCCTTGAATTTATTGTTTCAGCTTCTCTGTAAATTTTGGTACGTCAGTCTTATTCTTTATGTCATGACTTCCTTTCAGTTGTCTCCCTTCTCCTTTCTTTCATTTTGGAGCCCTTGTCTACTTCACAATTGTCCTCGTCGTTTTATTTATTTAAGTTTCTATTTTTCATTGCAGACTGGCATTTTTCTTTTTCGTTTACGTTGTGTTTTTATTTTTTCACTGTTTTTGTGATCGTTGCCGACACTGCGTATATAAGATGGTTAATTTCTGTCAGGTTCATCGGTCTTTCTATTTGGTCCCTTATTTTTCTAATTGCTTGGTAAGCAGGGTTAGTGGTTTCCTTCACTTGACGGTTCTTTCTTACTTTTGGAACCGTCGGCCTTTCTTCGAAAGACATTTCATTTACATTCTACCATTTATAACGGATTTTTTTATCATCACTGTTTCTCTCTAATATTCGTCTTTATCTTCCACTATTTGCTCGTGTACTTCAGAGGGATTTCTATTTGTTCCTCTGCATGTGTCTCCTCTGGGTTGTTGGCATTTAGCCCCTCGATATTAACTCTTGATCTAATTTTTATGTTTTCTCAGATGCTTTTGAGTTCCATGTCAGGTATTCTTTTTTCCTGATGATGCCACGCTTCACATTGGCTAATTTGTTGGCATCGATGTCTAGTCTGTTTGAAGAGTGTTTTTCTCGCCAGATATTATAGGCTGCTTTGGTCGTTGTTGTCGTTATCGGATTAATTGTAGTGGTGTAAAAGACTATCATTATTCAACAGACCATTTATTTATTTTTATTTTGTGGGAGTTTCTTTTAATGAATATGGAGGACCTCTGTGAGTGTCATGGGTCCTTACATATAACTACAGAATGAACTCTTCCTAAAACTATGTATATACTACGCCTCTCAAGAGAGAGGGGCGAATCGAGTTGTTTCGGCTTGATGGTCGGACTCTCTGCCTCTGAGCAGAGAGGAATCTGGACGAGGCTCCGCCGAAGGGCAGAGCCTCGTTCGGGGAGGTTGACCAACCCTATTCTGTTTTTACAATTTCTACGGGCATTTTTTGGCCGAGCCTACGGACTCGGAAACCCCACGTAAAACTCGGCCTTGTGCCACATCTTTCCCTCTTTTCCGCCCCGGTCGACTAAATATCGAATCGAGTCGAGCCGAGAGTAGTTCACTCCAAACCAGACTGACAGTCATACTAACACCTTCCACATCTTGTATTATTATTTCGTGTAATATACCTTCGTTATCTCTACTCTTGTGTTCGTGTTGTTCTTCCTCGGCCCTAACCTGGACCATAACTGTGAGTACTGTCCTCGGCATGGTTTTTCTTTCGTTCGCATTGAGTAGCGTTTGTTCTAGTTGCAGACTTTTCGGTCCCAGTATGGTTCCTCATTGGGGATCGCAGTCCTTGATGACTTGCGTGACGACCGATGCGGTTTAGCAATATTTTTCGTTGTGTCAGCATTATAGTTATTTCGCATTTACCCATACGTGGGGTCTGGTTCGTGGGCGCCAGAGCATATCCATACCACGGTGAGCCATCACATTCAGGGAGCCAAGCATCCTCCTGCTATTATTATTATTATTATTATTATTATTAACGGTAACATTATTTTAAATTAAAAACATTACAGAATTATTTGAATATGCTGAATTTTTTAATTTCATTTTAACAGTATTTACCAGAAAAAAATATTGAATAAAGTATTAGGTTGGCGCAAAAATAATGTCGTTTTCTCACATAGTAACATATGTGAGAAAACGACATTATTTTTGCACCAACTACAATTATTTATTGCAGAAGAAAATTATTTTAATACGAATCTGTTGTTTAATTGATTTTTATCATTAATAAAAGCAATAAAAATTATTTCACTACATACATTTTGTCAGTTACTGAATTAAGTTTGAAACCTTTTAAATTTTTTTTCAGAACTTCTATTACGATATTTACGGTTAGTATGATCAATTAGATTGTACTCATCTGTATCGAACTTCGATGATTCATCCACTCCTGAATTAGCAGTCGTCTATTTCACACCTAATAGTGAATGCCAGGTTTTTGTTTTCCCGAATACATAGCAACCACATAATTGAAAATTGTTTTAAACTTTCTGACAAAGGAATAACAAAACAAATAAATTATTAAGTTGTTTTTTACCTCTTGCAGTCTCATACAATTACTAAGACACGTGCCGTAGAAAACTACTGAACCAAAACAATATACGAAACTTATATCCATTGCGAAATGAAACCAACACGCATGAAAGTCTAAACTGGCTAGTGATTCATTTCGACAAGAACGCGTGCGAGCGCTCGCGCCCGTCACAATACCGCCCCATCAACCTCTTCAATGGCATAAAAATTTTTGAGACTATCGTCAAGACGGTTGTCAATCAACTCAACAGAAAGAAGCTTCTGATCAACAAACAATATGGGTTTCGCTTCTCTAGGTCCACTGCTGATGTCCTAACTTAGGTATAAAATAAGTGAAGCTCTTGATGATAAATTCATCACGAGAGTGGTTACCCGAGATATCTCGAAGACATGACATGGTGGGTGGCTGCAACACAGGTTCTCCAGTTATGCTATTTCCGGTACAGTCTACACGGTTATCATATTATTGGAGAGGTCCATGAAGGTCATAAGCCCAGGAGTTCAGTGCAAACGTCCCACAAGACACTCTCCTCGGTCCTACTCTTTTATCTGCTATATATCAATGATCTATGTAAGGACATTCTCAGATCACGATTAAATATGATACCACAGTTTATCGGTACCACCAAAAATCTCGATGACTAGTACTTGGTAGTTGATCTCTCAATGGGGGGATTACGGGTTTGTGATATTTAATACCACCAAAACTCAGCGAGAACCTGTGTTATCTATAGTCACGTTGAGCGGTTCTACTTCCAAACTCCTTTCTAATGTCTTCGCCGAAGTTTTTGACAATAGTAAGTAGGTTTTTTCTGCTGGTTGTCATCCTTGGCAAACGTTTTAAGGTCATCAAGATAGAATAAGTGATTCAATTCGCCATTCTGTGTGTTGTATCTGCCGTACTGTTGTTCAGTAGGCAGCTGAGTGGCGCTAATGCAAGGGCGTAGAGTAGTGGTGACAATGAATCTCCTTGGAAGATCCCGCTTTTGATGTTAATGACCCGTTTGTATGGTTTAAGTTTAGTGTAGTTTTTAAGTTGTTCATGCTCTCGTTATGAATTTGACCATTGTGGGGCATACTCTGTATATTTTTTCTCCTTTATCCACTTGTGTGGAACACTGTCGAACGCATTTCTGTAGTCGATCCAGGCTGTTTTTGCTTTCACCTCTTCCAATATTTTTTTTTATTGATAATTAGTTAGTCCTTGCACTCGTAACTTTCTATTTTACACCCTTTCTGCCCTGATGGGAGTAAATTGTTTTTCTCAAGGAAGTTGTATGTCCTCTCGGTTATGATAGAAGTGAGGATCTTGTACATTGATGGTAGGCAGGTGATGGGTCTATAGTTCGTCGGGTTCTGTGTTTCTTCTGTTGTGGGGAGTAGGTATTTTATATGTAGGTGTATGCACATGATGCCACAGTTTATCGGTGTACCGCCAGAAATCTCGATGATCAGCACTTGGTAGTTGATCTCTCAATGGTGGGGATGTTAGGGTTTGTTATATTTAATACCACCAAAACTAAGCCAGTAACCTGTGTTATCTACAGTCATGATAAGCGGTTGTACTCTCAATGACTCCTCTTGCATAGGGCGTCTACTGGGACACAAACTCACTGCACACCTCAGGTGGAACTCATATATACGGGTCCATCGTCAAAAACGTGGCAGAAATGGTCAGTTCGTTGTACCGGTCCAGGCTTACGGCCACACCACATCGAGACACTGGTTTACGTACGATCATCAAAGTTAAGCAACGTCGAGCCTTGTCAGTACTTAGATGGATGAGCGCTTGGGAATTCCACCAGATGCCGTAAGCTTGGATGTGCGGGTGGTGTAAAATGCATACGGCCTCATCACGTCGAAACACCGGTTTCTGTACGATCACTAAACTTAAACAACGTCGAGCCTTGTCAGTACTTAGATGGGTGAGCGCTTGTGAATACCACCAGATGCCGTAAGCTTGGATGCGCGGGTGGTGTAAAATGCATACGGCATCATCACGTCGAAACACGGGTTTCTGTACGATCACTAAAGTTAAGCAACGTCGAGCCTTGTCAGTACTTAGGCGGGTGAGTGCTTGGGACTGTAAGCTCGGATGTGCAGGTGGTGCAGTGGATAATGGCTCAGAATTGTTAATCGGAGAACCGAATTCCGTTTTCGTTGGGCTCGTTATATTCACAAACGTGCAAATACCCTCGGGAAAGGTATGAATTCACCTCTTTTCTCCCTAGATAGGGCTTAATTAGTAAGACTTTTTTGTGATGTCAACGAACACTCGTTGCCACTCTTGTAATGCCAACGAATACTCGTTGTCACTTTCGTAAATGCTCTATGTAGTAGAGACTTTGTAATCGCAGATACAACTATAGTAACACCGTTGAAAAATACTAGCGTCAAACGCCTTCGAATATCACTCGTACTTATAGTATTTGCTCGATAATACTCGCTCGAATTGTAACTCGTATAGTGATCCGAATAGAGAAATAGTATAGTGAACAGAGTAGAGAATAGCGGTCCATATAGTAATAGAGAATAGAGTAGAAATAGCGATCCGAATAGTAATAGAGGATAGACTAGAAATGGAGATCGTTAGTTGTCAGCTATTTCCTACATATATACGTTTCCTCTGTGGTCACGTGGTTTATTTATTTCAATAATGAGATCACCTGTGTTTGCTCACTGGCGATCTACGTTCAAACACAAGTGACGGCAGCGACACTTTATTCCTATATAACACGTGTATCATTAAAAACCATTATTATCTCAAAAGAAAAATCTTTACAATCTAAAAATATTTTCTAGCTTTGAATAACCTGCAATGGGGGGATAAGCCGTAAAAACGAATCAATCAATTAGTTGTACCGGATCAGATTTTCTCCTATCATTCTTTATCTTCACAAGAGCCGGATCAAAATAAATGTCTTGCTGCTATATTTAGACTGGAGCTGCCCAATCGTCACTTTCAACTCTCGACAAAGTTCAATAGCGTTTGCACGAGCTTGATCCAGGATTTTGAGAATGGTGTGATCCAAAGTGAGAAAATATGTTGCCCGTTAAAAAAATGGAATGTCAAAAAGGCGGTTTTTCCCATGGCACCGATATTATTTTAACTACCTTCCCTCCTCGACAATATTGTATTGTATAAGAAATGATCATCAGAATTGTAATAAAACCTAAACAAGGGAATATATGTATATATATATATATATATATATATATATATATATATATATAAGGGAATTTATACTTTTTTTTGTTCTTGAGAATTTACGACAAAAATAATAAACACTATTTATTAGATTGTTTATTCACAGAAATAAATAAAAAAATAAATGTGAAAATAATTTTTATTCATAAATTTGTAAATATTTACTAAGACGGAGTGTCAAAAGAACAGTTTTTCCCATGACATAAAAAAATAAATATGAAAATAATTTTTATTCATAAATTTGTAAACATTTACTAAGACGGGATGCCAAACGAACAGTTTTTCCCATGACATAAAGAAATAAATGTGAAAATAATTTTTATTCATAAATTTGTAAATATTTACTAAGACGGAATGTCAAAAGAACAGTTTTTCCCATGACACCGCTATTATTTAACTAGCTTCAGACTTAGCTAATGTTTATTGTTTTAAAAAGCGATGACTAGAATTTTAATAAAACCTAAAAATATGAGAAAATCGTATTTAAACATTTTCATTGTTCTTGAAAATTGACAACGAAAATAATAGACACTATATTTTTATTAGATTGTTTATTTACATTATTTATTTATTTGATTGTTTATTTACATTATTTATTTATTTGATTGTTTGACGTTTGTCAAAATGTTCATTTGCACTTTCCCCGTAATTTTTCTTCTTTTATTCACGGAGCGCACCTACAGGGTGTGCAGGATTATGACTATCAACAATTTCCAGGCTTTCGTCGCTCTAAATGACAGTTCACTTTTAAACTCCATCTTAATTGATGCTAAAGAAACATAACTTACTTTGCAGAATCTATTTCTATCAGTTGTAACTGTACCATGTATAAACACTGCCACGGTTACACTACCTCTGTACTTGTTACGTCACACATATTCGTTCCTTTTTAGCACTCCTGTGATTCATTGTCTCTTTTAAAGGGCGTGACTGATCATGAAAAGTCTTGTCTCCACTCGCCAAGGAGCTTGATAGTAAAATTATTCTCACCTGACAAATGAATACAATATCCGTGAAACTCAGGAAAGACATAGATAATATTAACATTCAATTATATATATATATATATATATATATATATATATATATATATATATATATATATATAAGCAAATATATGGATATAGATCCGACAGTATGAAGAAAAATATACGGAAAAAACAAACAAAAATCCTAATAGGCAACTATGCTGTTTTAATGTCCGACGTTGACATTATATTTTTCTTCATATATATATATATATATATATATATATATATGTGTGTGTGTGTGTGTGTGTGTGTTCAAACATATATTTTTAAATATAACAAACAGCGAATGTCTATTATGTTTGATCATGAACCGTTCTAATCTTTGTATACTTGCTTTAGTTTCGGGAAAAAACTGTCGCACGCTTGGATATTTTTTATAATGCTCTTCATCGACCTAAGATTTCGGTTCACATAAGCTATCATCAGAGTGGTTATATGGAAATTACAACAGAGTTGTTCACTGTCAAAGATGACATCCTGCTATATTTAAATATTTAAACAAGTTTTCTATGCGACCATAACGGTCGCGGAATAGCAGACGCAGGTCATAAATTCCTAATGCGGTTCTATGACGTCGTACATGACCACGTGAGAGAAAGAAACATTATCAACAGATCCATGTGTTTAAAAGCATTTCAATATTTTGTGACTGGTTTTAAATGTAATTTTGTTGGGTGTGGGTTGCTTTGTTTTAATGTAGATGGCCTCAAACATCTTAATGTACTTTTCACTGTGTGTATGTGTGAAACTAAAGCTGCTATACGAAGCTTAGGACAGCTTATGATCAAACATAATAGATATTCACTGTCTGTTATATTTAACAATATATATTTGAATAATGGTTTGCTGCCCTCTCTCTCTCTCCCTCCCTCTCTCTCTCTCTCTCTCTCTCTATGTATATATATATATATATATATATATATATATATATATATATATATATATATAATTTTGTATAATTTTATATATCAACAAACAATATTTAGAAAAATATGGAAAAATATAGCACGTCATAAAAAACTTTCCAATTTGTCATGTTTTTGTAAATACGCACACACACACATACACATACACACACACACATATATATATATATAGATAATATTAATGGTAAATATACACATACATATGCAATCATATATCTAAAATATATAAATATATATACATACATACACATACATATATATTTGTATAAAAATAATTCCAAGAGGATAGAATCCAGGTAGAACTCAATGTCTAGGACAGAGTAAGGATATAATAAAAAGGCTTAAACACTAATATTCTATGGTCATAATTTATTCCACTGGAATCGTAAATACGACCCAATTCATCAGACCTACAAATTCAAAAAGAAAACAGAAAAAACAACTCCGGAAATAAAAATAAAATTTAGTGAGAGTGTATGTATGAGAGTGTGAGAGGAATGTTAGAGTAAATGAAAGCTATAGGGAGGGGTAACAGACGAGAGAAGAACAGGAAGGTCTAAAGATGAAGGGAGGGATTAAAATCTAACAGAGAGAAGTTTTAAAGAGAGGGGGTCAAAGACGGTTTAAGTGAGAGAAATAGGAATG
>OZ010591.1:36548398-36723398 GCA_963932145.1 Acanthosepion lycidas
CAACTGTCTCTTCCGGTAGAGAGACGGAAGTGTGATGGTCACCTGATCTGCCCAGAACTCTATAGAACTGTCGTATTAGTAGTAGAGAGATCAGTCCATTCTGATGAGAAGGTGGGTGCGCCCCAACATAATTACATAATAATATTATGTAATTAATTTAATATTATATAATTTTATCACATAATTGCCAAATTATATAAGTTACATCTTCAGTTCTATTTTTTTTCATTTCTAACAAAATCGACGGCTTTCTTAAAACTTTCTATACTCCGATCATTTGTAAATATCTATGCTGATGACACAATGGTATATAAGTGCACCACTAAAACCCTAGATGACTATAGATTGACAACTGATCTCTCATTCGATCTAGGTGTACCATCTCAGAGCTGGATAAATTGGCTAATTACATTCCATGCCTCGTAAACCAAACAAGTTATATTCCAATATCGGACCCTGAACTAATCACGATGAATGGATGGACCCTCAGGGAGGACCCATATTTTGAGCGACTACTGAGCTTTGAGCTCAATCCAGACCTCAATTTTATCTTTCTAATGCTAATTCGGTGTCCTTTTTGTTTCCATTTTCTCTAAATCTTTGTTGTTGCTCACATGTTCGGCCCAGCATCCTAATGTAAAACCACATTTCTGTTGCATCAAGTTTCTTCTCCATCTGTGAGAAACTAGCATTCACTGACATACAGGACGACTGATTTTAAAATTTGGCTGAAATGACTAAAGAAATCAGATATATAATGTCCTTCCTAATAGGTAGGTCCCTGCATTCGCAATCAGTGCAGGCGTCCCCCAGAGTATACTCTGATCGTTTGTGAATAGCTATGCTGATGATACGATGGTATATGGGTGCACCTCAAAAACCAGAGGCGACCATAGATTAACAGTTGATCTCTCCTCCGAACGAGGTCTACCATTTCAGTGGAAGATAAATTGGCTTATTATACCCAATGTCTCGTAAACCAAACAAGTTATATTCCAATACCGGACCCTGAACCAATCACGATGAATGAATGTTCCCACAGGCAGGACCCGTGTTTTGAACGACAATTGGTACCTACTCCTCAAGTTGTGGATTTACCCACGCGTTTCCCCAGTAACCTTTACGGACACGCTTTTCTTCCTGATCTTTTTTTTGTTGCTCTCCCTGACTCATGTCGTACTATGCAGCTCTGCCCTCTTGGTAACACTGACTATGCGGTAGTCTCTGTAAACATCCCTTTCCGCTTCACCACCAGCCAAGAACCTCCTACCAACAAAATATCTTTCTGTTATTAACGAGCGGATCGGTACTCGTTCCGTGATTTACTTCGTGAAGTCTCATGGAATGACGTCCTTAATCATTCTGTTCAAAAATGCGTGTCTGGGGTCTCTTGCTGTGGAAAAACCGGCATCGCTGCTTTCATTCCAGCAAGGAAATAATAAGTTAAATTTCGTTCTTCTCCTTGGTTCTCATCTGCAGGCTCAGCTGCTATAGCCCACGAGAATTATTTATTCCGGCTGTACCAGAGAGACATGTCTTATTGCATCAAAAGTCTCTATGTAAATGGGTGAACTTCTAACAGCCTAGATGACCACAGATATGCAACTGATCTCTCCTCCGATCTACGTATTAGGTTGGTGCAAAAATAATGACGTAATAATGTCGTTTTTTGACGTATTTTTTACGTCAAAAAACGACATTATTACGTCATTATTCATATTACGTCATAATTACTTCGCTACTTTCATTCCAGCAAGGAAATAATAAGTTAAATCTCGTTCTTCTTCTTGGTTCTCATCTGCATGCTCAGCTGCTATAGGCCACAGGAATCATTTATTCCAGCTGTACCAGAGAGACACATCTTATTGCATCAAAAGTCTCTTTGTGCAAGCTTGTCCTCATTGAAGCGAAGTTACTGTTTACTTTGTAGAATAAAACAACGTATAGCATTTCGGTTCTAGAGATTATTGTTGGCTCTGCAAGAATTGTGCTGAACAACAGTCTAATCTTCAGTACCTCCTCTATTCAGTTCAAAGTTCTGACTTCTACAGCATATAAGATTGAATGCTTTGCTCGGAAATTCTCTTCCAACTCAGCACTCAACTAATTCGGTGTACCAACACCTGATTTACAACAGTGGCTCTACTGGGTGATATACGCATAACCCGTCACTGGTCTCGGACATCATTTCTAAATTAGACTCTCATAAGGCAAACGGAGGTGACGGGATCCCAGCCGTTGTCCTAAATAAATGCATTCCCAAGCTGGCTTCACTTCTTTCGAAACTCTACAACTCGCTGCTTCCTGCTTTTTCAGTTTGTTGTTTTTCTGTAGCTCCTGCTTTAAGAACTCTGGATAAGCTTCTGACCCCTCTATCTATCGTCCTGTTTGTCTCCTACCGCTTTTCGGCAAAGTATTCGAGGCTTTAATCAATGCTGAGATGATTAAGCATCTTACCTCGCACGATCTACTCTCTGACAAGCAATATGGCTTCAGTTTTGCCAGGTCTACCGCTGATGTGTTAACGGCCGTCACTGAATATGTATATCATGCTCTCGATAATAGCGGTGAAGCTCGAGCTATGGCTCTAGATATCTTGAAGGCATTTGAGAGTGTTTTGCACACTGGTCTTCTACGTAAGCGCTATTGCTATGGTATTACCGAACGATGTTTAATTTAATCCAATCGTTCCTATCAAATCGGGAAATGAAGGTCGTTTTCAACATGCTCACGTCCAGATCTTTTCACACGGACGCAGGTGCCTCCGAAGGCTCTATCCTGGGTCCTACGCTGTTTCTGAACTTCTTCAATGATCTTCCTGATGTCATCAGTTCTCAAGTAGGCATTTATGTTGATGACACTGCCATTTTCTCCTGTCTCAATAGCAAATCCGTCAGTGCTGACAAAGTTAACCTGGCCGCTGCTATTGAAAAAAGGACTCAAATCAGTGGTTAATTGTCGCGGGAAATTGTGAATTTAATGCCGCCAAAACTACTCCAATTTAACCACCAGAGAGAACATTCCTTGCCTGCCATTAACGTCGAGAGCCAGACACTGTACCTTCTCGGCTTCACGTTTTCAACTGACTTGAAGCGGAACGATTATATCGAACCAACAGCTGCATCTACTGCATCTACTGCATCTACTGCAAGGAAAGTTGGGCCACTGTGTCGTGCCAGAACGTTTTTCTCGTCAGTCCATCTTGCCCATTTGTCCGTGCATTGAATACTGTTGCCATATCTGGTCTGGTGATCCTGCTATTCATCTCGGGGTTCTTGACAGAATCCAAAGAAGAATCTGCAATGTAATCAATCCTGTCTTGGCATCTCGGCTTCAGTCATTTTCTCACCGACGTGACGTGACTTCCCTCTGTTTTATCTACAAATATTTTTCATGGCAACTGCTTTGACGAGCTTTTTTTTTTCTGGTGCCCCGAGTACATTAATTTAAGCGTGCTGCTAATTTGGCATGTAGGTCCCATTCTTTAACTGTTCAAATAGTTAAATGCAACACCCACTTCTACTCATATATTTTCTTTTCTGGCACTTCCGCCTGTGGAAATCCCTTAAAAAATGTAAATGCAACGTCAATCGCCATCTTCTATCTTCTTAAATCCCGTTCAAATTTTATCATATTTCTCAATCCCGCCATATCCAGTATTTTCTCTCATTTTCACTCTCTGTAAACCTCTGCGTACTAGTGGCATTCCCGCCTTACTTGGGGTTTCATGATTAAAAAAAAAGTCTACCTTCTAGTGTAAACACAGCTTATATCAAACAACTTGACTAGTGTTAACCGAACCTATGTCTGTCTTCTCCAATCTGGTGTAAAAGAGAGAAATGTCCACTTTTACAAATCTAACATAAGAGGGACAAATGTCTACTAAAAGACTACTAAAGAGAAGAAATGTCTAGTGCATAACGGACCTATGTCTACCACTTTTGGATTCTTTGCCTCTTCATCAAAGGTGCTAGAGGTACACGATTTACTGGACTGGCGTTATTCTCTAGATAGGAACCGGAAAAGTAGAGTAACGCCAAAGGAGACTATCCTATCAGCAGGTGCATAATATCTGGGCTTCTTTTTGCTTGTCTCGGCGCCTGAGCTCCCCACTCAAGCACTGATTTTGCCGACTCTAGGAGAGATTCTGCCGCTTTAATTCCCGATTAAACCTTAAGGTTTCACCTCACATTTAATAATTTATTAATTTCTTTTCTTGTCAGGAATCCGAACCTTAGCGTAACGCCAAAGGAGCCTATCCTATCAGCAGGTGAATAATATCAGATTTATTGTTTGCCATTTGGTGAATGGCATCTTGTCCGGATATTGGTCTCCGTTGGGGCTTCTCAATGCCATGATGAAGTGCAGAGTTATTACTTTGCTTTCTACAAACGAATCCACAGATTTTTTTGCATATATGACTTGGAATTGTTACTCTTTCGATTCGGAGGTTCCTCTTCCCGAACTGTTACAAAGGTCTCCCGAGAGGATATTTCCCCAATCACTACAATCATAGACTCTTCAAGCCTAAGATCAACCGTTATCTATCCTACGTATTCTCATAATAAAGCACCTCTTGAAGTTAAGCATCATCGAGCCTGGTCAATACCTAGATGAGTGACCGCTTGTGAATACCAGGTACTGTATGCTTGAGTGTGCAAGTAGTGTAATGGATAATGGCTTGGGATTAGAAATTGAAAAGCTGAGTTCGAATTCTAGTTGGGTTCGTTATATTCACTTACACGCAAATACCATAGGGAAAGGTATGAATCCACCCTTTCTCTCCTTCTGCTAGAAATTAATTAGTAAGACTTGTATCAGTAAATCATTACTATCCCGAAAGACATTCTTATGATCTAAAAATATTTAACCTGCAAAAGGTTGATAAAACTTAAAAACAAATCAATCAATCATATAGACTATACAACGGGGTATTTTGAATACAGTATTTAAATACATGACTGGTATATGATAGTTTTATATAGAGGTTTCCTGAGATAACAAAACTATTTCCAGGGTACCATAATGGTAAAAAGTTTTAGAATCGCAGTTACAGACGATGCAAATAGGTATTTTAACGTGCATCAAATACAGGACTGTGAATCACGAACAGCTATAAAAAAAAAAAACAAGCAAAATTAAGGACACATTTGCTAAATTTGGCATTTCCCCAAATTGGCGTTAGTGACAAATGACCTGATTTCAAATCAATAGATATGAATGCCATCGTGCGTTACCCTTTTAATGCAGTCACAGAAGTGAAATCACCCCCAAAACAAAATAATCAATCGGTTTTTCTCAACTGATGATCCCGGGAAGCCTAAATTTCCGCAAGGGATCTCTAGGAGTTCCGCGAGAAACAGATATAAATAGACTAATTCAGTTTTGCTTAATTTTATATTCGTAAAATTTAGTATACAGAAGATTTTTGAAAAAATACTTGGTTATTATAATAAAATATAACAGAGATAGGTATTAATAATGTGACGAAAAATGGAACTTTTTTCTAAATATAATGCATGAGAAAAATCATTTAAAACCACAGATAAGAAGGTCATATTAAACGCGTGAAAAATTAGTACTCACTTCTTAACATAAAACATATAAAATATCTTAAGACCGAGATATGAATGTCAGTGTAAACGCTTCAATCATTTTAAATATAAGAAACATCATTTCAAACGACAGAAAAGAAAGTCATATTACAAGCGTTAATAAAATGGATCTCTATTCTAAATATAAAGTATAACAAAAATCAACTCAAACCACAGAAAAGAAAATCATACTACACGCGTTAAAAATAGGTCACTCATCTAAACATAAAACATGAAACATAATTTTATGCCATAGACAAGAAAGTTTTATTCCAGGATTAAAAATGGATCTCTCCTTTAAGAATAAAGCATATGAAACATCATGCCATACAACAGACAAGAAAGTTTTATTCCAAGCGTTAAAAGTGGGTCTCTCTTCTGAGAATAAAGCATATGTAACATCAAATTATGAGAGAGACAAGAAAGTTTTATTCCAAGCGTTAAAACTGGGTCTGTCTTCTAAGCATAAAGAATATGAAACATCATGTCAGGCAACAGACAAGAACGTTTCATACCAAGGGTTAAACATTTGTCGCTCCTCTAAGCATAAATCATATGAAATGTCATTATATGCAAGAGAGAACAACATTTCGTTACAAGTCTTAAAAGTGGGTCTATCTTCTAAATATAAAGCGCATGAAACATCATATCATGACACACAAGAATCTTTTATTCCAAGCGTTCAAAAGGAGTAACTCTTCTAAGCATTAAGCATAATAAACATTGCTATGCCACACACAAGAATGTTTTATTCAATGCGTTAAAAACGAGTCTCTCTTCCAAGAATAAAATATGATAAACATTGCTCTGCCACACACAAGAGTGTTTTATTCCAAGCGTTAAAATGAGCCTCTTTTCTAAGCACAAAGCATAATAAACATTGCTATGCCAGACACAAGAATGTTTTATTCCAAGCTTTCAAAATGAGTCTATCTTCTAAGCCAAAAGCATAATAAACATTGCTATGCCACACACAAGAATGTTTTATTCCAAGCTTTATAAATGAGTCTCTCTTCTAAGCATAATAAACAGTGCTCTTCCCCACGCAAGAATGTTTATTCCAAGCGTTATAAATGAGTAACCCTTCCAAGCATAAAGTATAATAAACATTGCTATACCACACAAAAGCATGTTTTATTCCAAGCTCTAAAAATGAGTCCTTCTTCTAAGCATAAAGCATAGTAAACATTGCTATGCCAGACACAAGAATGTTTTATTCGAAGCTTTCAAAATGAGTCTCTCTTCTAAGCATAAAACATAATAAATATTGCTATCCCACACACAAGAATGTTTTATTCGAAGCTTTCAAAATGAGTCTCTCTTCTAAGCATAAAACATAATAAATATTGCTATCCCACACACAAGAATGTTTTATTCGAAGCTTTCAAAATGAGTCTCTCTTCTAAGCATAAAACATAATAAATATTGCTATCCCACACACAAGAATGTTTTATTCGAAGCTTTCAAAATGAGTCTCTCTTCTAAGCATAAAACATAATAAATATTGCTATCCCACACACAAGAATCTTTTATTCGAAGCTTTCAAAATGAGTCTCTCTTCTAAGCATAAAACATAATAAATATTGCTATCCCACACACAAGAATGTTTTATTCGAAGCTTTCAAAATGAGTCTCTCTTCTAAGCATAAAACATAATAAATATTGCTATCCCACACACAAGAATGTTTTATTCGAAGCTTTCAAAATGAGTCTCTCTTCTAAGCATAAAACATAATAAATATTGCTATCCCACACACAAGAATGTTTTATTCGAAGCTTTCAAAATGAGTCTCTCTTCTAAGCATAAAACATAATAAATATTGCTATCCCACACACAAGAATCTTTTATTCGAAGCTTTCAAAATGAGTCTCTCTTCTAAGCATAAAACATAATAAATATTGCTATCCCACACACAAGAATCTTTTATTCGAAGCTTTCAAAATGAGTCTCTCTTCTAAGCATAAAACATAATAAATATTGCTATCCCACACACAAGAATCTTTTATTCCAAGCTTTCAAAATGAGTCTCTCTTCTAAGCATAAAACATAATAAATATTGCTATGCCAGACACAAGAATGTTTTATTCGAAGCTTTCAAAATGAGTCTCTCTTCTAAGCATAAAACATAATAAATATTGCTATCCCACACACAAGAATGTTTTATTCGAAGCTTTCAAAATGAGTCTCTCTTCTAAGCATAAAACATAATAAATATTGCTATCCCACACACAAGAATCTTTTATTCCAAGCTTTCAAAATGAGTCTCTCTTCTAAGCATAAAACATAATAAATATTGCTATCCCACACACAAGAATCTTTTATTCGAAGCTTTCAAAATGAGTCTCTCTTCTAAGCATAAAACATAATAAATATTGCTATCCCACACACAAGAATCTTTTATTCCAAGCTTTCAAAATGAGTCTCTCTTCTAAGCATAAAACATAATAAATATTGCTATCCCACACACAAGAATCTTTTATTCCAAGCTTTCAAAATGAGTCTCTCTTCTAAGCATAAAACATAATAAATATTGCTATGCCAGACACAAGAATGTTTTATTCGAAGCTTTCAAAATGAGTCTCTCTTCTAAGCATAAAACATAATAAATATTGCTATGCCAGACACAAGAATTTTTTATTCCAAACCTTAAAAATGTGTCTCACTTTTAAGTATGACGCAGTGGAAATATCATGTTATACCACTGACAATTATGTTATATTTCACGTGTCAATAAAATGGATATCTCTTCTAAACATAAAGCAAATGAAATATCTTATTACAAGCATTAAAATTGGATCTCTTTTCTAAACATTGTGCCGTTTCTTATTTTTATTTCCACACACACATACACACAATAACAATTAATTCACACCACGTGTATCCAAAAAATACAATTGCGCGGGAACTCTATCCTTACCATACCCTGTGGGGTCAAAAACAAGGACGGCGCACCCAAAAGTGCGGACGTAGTGGAAAGCACACCACGTGATCAAAAATATGATTTATTGACCAATCAGGACTCGACATAAGAAACCCATTTCTTAATCTCCCCGGAGCCTCATCATTCAGATATAAGGAAGATAGAAACTCTCATCAGACCAGACGGAGTACAGCGACAAGCTGACATCACGGCTTTACGGACAATTCCATTGTGTACAAAAAAATAATTCTTATATATTTTTTTTTACGAAAATAAACAAAAGTTTATTTTACTTTATTTGTAGTGTATTTTCTTTTTATTATTTGTTTGGGGGACTTCTTTGCACCCTCTACAACATAAAGCTTAGACGTTATCCTGTCGTGCCACAAACAAAAAAGTCATATTACACGCGTTCAAAAATGGATCTCTCTTCTAAACATCAAACTTTAAAAATATTATATTAATTCGCAGACAAGAATGTCATATTACACGCTTTATAAATTCATCTCCTTGCCTAACATATAAGATAAGAACAATTACGTTCAGGTACAATGGACAATAAAATCATATTACACACGTGAACTGGCTTAGCTTAAACCGAATGAGAAAGAATTTTTTTCATGCAACATTTGCTTAGAAAAGGAAACATAATAAGGGCACCGACACAGGTTCTTTCCTATATTGTTCTAAAAGGACGTAACAAAAAAAAAAGAAACATACCTCGTCTTTATCTGAAGACCAATAAACTATCAGAAACAAAAACATCCATCGACAGTGATTATGAAAATATACGAAGCCCCACATTACAAAACGAACCATTGACCCCATCAGCACCAACTCCATATCACAAAAGACTTCTCGACAATATACCTCCCACTAAGACATACTGAATAAAATTATCTATCAATCTATCTAAAAATAATTACATTCATAAATTAAATTCAAACTGAAAATAAATGTAATATAGGTAGAAAGATGTTTTTTTATGGGTGTGTTATTAACAGTTACATAATTTTGGAGCTTACAGTGTCCTAACGCTAAAGTTGTAATTTGAATATTTTAAGTGAGAACGCTTTTTTAAAATATAGTAATGTGGCAATTCCACGAATTTTTTATTGTTTTTCAATAAATTTATTACCGATTATTTTTCAATGAAATGCTAAGTTTTTTCCTTTGATATATATATATATATATATATATATATATATATATATATATATATATATATATATATATATATATATAACATGTTACCTTAATTGTCTTTTACAATATTAAAAAAGTACGATTGGTCGGCGGGTAAACACACTGTTATAGTTTAAAACTTTTTTAATGTGTTCTCTATGAATGTGTTAATAAATACAGTATTTAACTTATATTAAATCCCTAAATTATTTGTAAAAAAGTTAAATATTTAAATTACTAGCAAGCATCAAATTAATTCCTCCGTGGATTTTTTTAGACATCTAACTTACTATCAAACATTAAAATCTATTTTTTTACATAAATTCCTAAAACTTACCACCCCTCTCCTTCATATGTAAAACCCATTTACAGGCTTTTCTCTTTACTTCCCGCTTCTTTCTTTTTCCTTTTTCTTTTCTCTCTTCTCCCCTCCCATTTCAATATATCACTTTCGCTAAGTTAACCGTTTAAATAAGTCAATGCCTGGTCACTCCTCCGCCCCCAATACTAAGTGTGATTGAGAGAGATATTAAATTAATCCCTCTCTAAACCCTACCATGTCTCTATAAACACTCCTTATTACACACTCTGTTAAATTACAAAAACTTACACTACCCATCAATTTTCATTTCATTTTTCGTTTCATTTTTGGAAGTGCTATCTAATGATGCGGCGTCCTTTAAAAGGGCTCTGGTGAAATAAATTATTATAATGGAACCTTAAAGTGGTCTGTTTTTCTTTAATATATATATATATATATATATATATATATATATATATATATATATATATATATATATTAGGTTGGTGCAAAAATAATGACGTAATAATGTCGTTTTTGACGTTTAAAAATACGTCAAAAAACGACTTTATTACGTCATTATTTTTGCACCAACCTAATATATATCCATTCGACCATACATGGCTCAAAAACTAAAAAATGTTAGAAATCACCAGACACAAACACGCACATCGCCCAAAATCCAAACAATCTCAGCGTCAACAAATTCACACTCAAGCATTCAGAGAATTTTTTTTCTGAAGTGACACGTGTTTGACTTCGTCTTCTTTCGTTATGCATTACTAAACCAGGAGTAACGGGCACGTGACCGAGTGATTAAAACGTTCGCATTCTGATCATGAGACCCGGGTTCGAATCACACCATGGTCGATTTGTCAGAAAAGTCCCTGAAAACCATACCACGGGTTGACCTAAGCCTATCTCTACCAATATAAGCAGAGGCAAATTATCACCTCACCTCTGCCTCACTCGTCTAAAGCAGAAGATTACAACAAGAATAAAATTTGCCTACTGCTAGATCTTTGTCTCGTGTTTTTATTTCGTGAGTGACGAAGGTGTCATTTTGCGTTCGACTAGAAAAACCGCACCTTGCGAACGAACCTGTTGTATGGTCTGAGCTGCAACGTTACATTTCTTCGGAATAGAAACCGTAATGATAATTCTTCGTTTTCAAAATCTGACATAATTCACAAGAATTACATGTCTACATATTTATATTTTTTTGCGTCGCTTGCTACGACGCAAAAACAAAGGCGTACGCCCGTACACCGATTAATATTCGGCCAATCAAACGGAAGGTAGAGTAAAATTTTGATTGAATTGAGTCTATCTCTACCTATATAAGCAGAGGCGAATTAGCACCTCACCTCTGTCTCGCTCGTCTACAGCAGAAGGTTACAACAAGAATAAAATTTTCCATCTGCTAGATCTTTGTCTCGTGTTTTTATTTCGTAAGTGACGAAGGAGACATTTTGCGTTCGACTAGAAAAAACCGCACCCTGAGAAGGAACCTGTTGTATAATCTGAGCTCTAACGCTACACTTGTTCGTAATAGAAACCGCGTATAGTAATAATAATTCTTCGTTTTCAAAATCTGACATAATTTACAAGATTTACATGACTACATGTGTCTCATTTTCATTTCTTTTCTGTGAGCGTGCATTTGGTGATATTCGAGTTCAGCTTACAGTGTATTGACTTTACTTTTCAGCTAACAAAATAATCCGTGTAGAGAAACAGATGTCGATCAACTCTGATGCAATTTTCGATAGAATCTAGTGTCAGGGTTTTGTAAAGGACTGACATTAAACAGTTTCATCAATTGTTCGATTTTTCTTCGTAATTTTAAGATATTGTGCAGCTGCGTCTTATGAAAGGGCAGGTCGATTGTTTCTTTTACAAAATTGACAGATCGCCTTCTTGCTGAATGGAAAAACAAGTGTACGCATAACGATTTATTAAAACACTCAATGCCAAAAGATGTTAATTAACGTCCTTTTTTTAAAAGCTTTTCACCCCAAGCAAGGCAGGAAGCCACTAGCACGCAAGGAGTTACAGAGTTGGAGCGAGAACAAATAGGAGTGATAGAGGAAAGGATAAAGAGAAGGATAGGGGATAGATTATAGCATCTGGAGACGTCAATTAACATTACATTTGAATAGTTGGGGATTATAGCTATCAGGGAAACAGGAAAAGAGGATGGAGTTCCACAGGTGAGAAGTGCGAGACATGAAGCTATTGGAGTAGAAGAGACGGCTACATTTAACAGTTTTGACAGTGAAAGGGTGAGAGCGAAATGCCAGCCTAGCAGAACGCTTAAATTCATGAAGTTTGGGAACCAGCGAAAGCAGCTCCTCGGAGCAGTTACTATGAAAGTATTTGTAAAAAAAGACAGAGGGAGGCGACGGCAAGTCTGTGAGAGAGCCACTCCAGACGAGATGCCATATCAGATTTTTTTTTTTTAATTTAGCGTCTTGTCTACATTTTTCCCCCGTCGTGTTATTTAATCTCAGTGCAATCCCTGTAGTTATAATATTGGTCAAGACAAAGTTGTGCTAATTTAATGTTGGCACAAAAGGTTTTAAAAAAGTAAATTACGTTTTTGTTACATTATTTACAATTGAACTAATATCGTTACGGTTCTGGCCAAGGTTGAAAAGATTTGTGCCAACTATTATAAAAATCTTACATGTCATCTCATCCTCATCAGAGAAGACAAATATCTTCGCCTAGATCTTTGCCTCTAACTCAACATTAGATGACATAGACCATCCCCTTCCCTAATTTCCTCATTTCACTGAATACATTCACAGTAGTATTTTTTATTACAGCCCGGTAAGTCTCAACACTTATAAAAAGTCTTCACGCTAAGAAAGGCAAAATCCCTGTGGTTGTCATTAAGAATATCGATTTTGGCGAAATTATTTAACCGCTGCTTGAAGGAGAAATCCCTCTCAAGTCTGTAAAAAGTGTCAAGTGTATGCCCACTTTTCAAGAACGTGAGTGAGCTCTCATCCCCATCTCATTATAGACCCATCAATCTACTTAGCGTCATTAGCAAACTTTTATAAGAATGTTATTGATCACCTAAATAGGAACAACCTCTTGAGCGACAAACAGTACGAGGTTGGATCGGCCCGATCCACTGCTGATGTTCTAACTACCATTACTCACAGAATCAGTGAGGCACGAGGTAACAAATGTATCTCAAGGACTATCGAACTAAATGTTCCAAAAACCTTTGACAAGGTGTGGCATAAAAGTTTACTGCACAGTAATTAGGGAATCAATAGAAGAGATTTTTTTTCAGTTATGAAGTCCTTCCAAACGGATAAATCATGGAAGGTATTTGCTAACGGCCCTAGCAATCAATGTAGGCGCCAACCAGCGGTCGCTTCTCGGACCAACCTTCTTTCTACATAAATGATCAGCCTATACTCCGATTATGAACAACGGTATATGGGTGCACCTCCAAAACTCTTAACGTCTAAGACCCACCATGCCACGCACATTTTAGCGAACCGCCCTTATCTAGTTCGTGTTCAATTAGTGAGATGTAAGTTTCAATCGAGTTACTTCTTCCATCGAACTGCTACTTTGTGGAACCGACTCCCAAAAGGATGCTTTCTCGATCGCTACAATCATAACCTGTTCAAGTCTAGGTTTAACCGTTACCTTTCTCACGTATCCACATAAACTGTGCCTTTTACTCTGTACCACTCTTGCTCGAAACGGTCCTTGGGCCTTGTTTGAGGTGAACATCATTCTAAAAAAAATCTATATGGAGTCTTTCTTTGCATTGTGACCTGTACAAAATTTTGGTGTTATCTACTAAAATTTGTCTTGTCGGAGTTAGCTCCCAAATTGTCACTAGGGGGTCTCTCTACCCATACTATAAATACTGGGCGACTTCTTGCCTCGATTTCTTTTTCCCTCAGGCCTCGTGCCGCATCCCACCTCGCGTGGAGGTGAGGTAATTCTTTCTCTTATTTCTTCATTTCAGCGAACACCGCTACTATGTGAGCCCTCACAAAAGACAGCGTTTTTCATTTCTGGGAAGACGCTATGAATATTACAAACAGATACGGACGTACGAACATTCACCAAAGAACAAACACAAATGTTCACACACAAATACAATGTTGACTATGTGCTTTGTAATTTGTTGTTAATACATACATATATATATATATATATATATATATCAGTCTTGTTTGTCTTCTTTATCTTCAGTTGAACTTAATTCAAGTCCGACATTCCTATGTAGCTAAACCTTCTTCTAGCAGGAAATTTAAACGCACGTGTTTTCTTTACATCTTTACTCCTCGGGTCTTCTACAGTCTAATGTTAATATTATTTTGTTTGTTTGCCATATATTCATATATATTCTGGGGGTGGTTGTAAGTAAATAACAGGTGAGGAGACAATTTATTGAGATTTAAAGACAACATACACACTCTTTTCAAAAGAAAAGGGAAGAAAAAGAAAAAAGACTAAAAGTTTTTCTTTCTTTTCTCGTGAAAAGAGGGGGTGTATCTTGTGTTTAATTCTCTCAGAGCACAAATACACGTACGTACGAACATTCACCAAAGAACAAATACAAATGTTCACACACACACAAATATTATTTTCTATGTTCATTGTAAAATTGTTTTGTTTAATATATATATTCTTTTGTATATATATATATATATATATATATATATATATATATATATCAGGTCATCCCATAAGTTCTGTCTGAATTTTGAATAAAGAAAACAAGTGACCAAATGTTACATTTAATTACAGATTCAATCAACAATGTATTTTCCCTGATTATCTATGACTTCCTTCCATCAACAAGCTTACTAATTCCATTACTGTAAAATTCTTTTGGCTTTGATTCGAAGAACTCACAAATGTCAGTTTTAACCTCTTTCTGCGTTACAAAAGCTCTTTCTTCCAAATGATTCTGTAAGCTACGAAACAAATGGTAGTCTGAAGGAGCAAGATCGGGAGAATAAGGTGGATGAGGAATTTTCTCCCAACCAAGTTCTTCGATCTTTTGTGACGTGATTCTTGCTGTGTGGGGTCGGGCATTGTCCTGATGAAACATCACCTCTTTTCGATTCACTAGAGCAGGTCTTTTTTTCCTCAAAGCTTAGTTCAAACGCTCTAATAGCTGACAGTATATTTGAGCATTAATTGTTGCATTTGGTGGTAAGAATTCAAAGTGGATCCCACCAGATTGGTGGTAAGAATTCAAAGGCGATTCCACCAGATTGAAAGAACCTTTTTCCCATGAAGTTCCCTTCTCGGCTGTGGCTGGGGTCCTTCCCCTTTACCAAGCCACTGTCTACGACGCTTAACATTTCAATAAAAGATCCATTTTTCGTCAGAAGTCTATCCAAAAAAGGTGAAACAAGTTGGCGAGAATGGAGAGAAGAGCAGATGTCAACTCGGGATTTGAGGCACCCATTTTCCAAGTTTAGGAATTTTTCCAAGTTGTTGAAGATGACGATGAACAGTTGTATGGTTTGAACTGAGAACTACTGCCAATTCATCAACCGATAAAGCAGGATTTTCTTCAAGGGCTGCTTCAAGAAGCTTTTCATCAAACTCAACTGGACGTCCACCTGAATTTTTCAAACCATCTTCTGCAAGTTCTTTCATTCACACATTCCTCTCCATAAACTGAGTGAATGTTTCTAGCCGCTTTGGCTGCTGAGTTTCCTTTCTTGAACTCATAAAGCATTATGTGCCTCAAATAATTCTTGGGTACTTCCATGTTAGCAGGGTTCTAATCAAACAAAATTTAATTTTATTGTTCTCTGAAATAAAATTTGATCAGTTTAAATGCATCTAAACATAAAAATAATGTTCAGCTCCATTAGACATTATAAAATACTCTTTAAATTGCGTTCATTTTAACAAAAAGTTAAAATTCAGGCAGAACTTATGGGATGACCTGATATATATATATATATATATATATATATATATATATATATATATATATATATATATATATATCGGTTTTGTTTGTCTTCTTTACATCTTCAGTTTGACTTAAATTGAGTTCGGCAATTTTCTTGTAGTTGCATCTTATAATATTCTACCAGGAGTTACGTATTTCTAATACTACAACACATAAATACACACATGGTTCTCTACAGAATAAGTGCTGTAAGATTAAGAAGAATCATTCTTGTCTTATGTCCTTTCTATTTTGATATATTTACTGAATTCATTTTTTATCCGTATGCGTGCGGTTTGCTTCCAGGATAAATTCTGGATCAATAGCGTGCAGAAGCGAGAGGCAGGGGGTGCGACGGACCCGAGTATCCTTATTGGAAGAGCTTCCAATCAAAGAGTGAAATAAAAATTTAGTTTGTGTTTAATTGGAATAAAGTGTTTATTTCATGTTTTATTAGTTTCTACGTATTTAAAATGCCTTGTTGGAATTTAACTTGAGAACAACAATTTCACAAGTCCACATTTTCGCTATTTTTTCTATCCTCACTTCAACCTCTTTTTAATTTCAAAACCGGCTCCCAAGGCCTTCATTCTTATCAGAGATAAGAATATATTTTCTGACTAAGGAGAGAGCTGGAAAATAAAAAGGAATTCCACCACCATTATTCTTTCCATGGAGCCATAAAGTCTGGGAGAAACCTCACAGCTTCTTCACTTCAACCTGTCTTCAGTACCTTCGAAACCGGCTCCCAGGGCCCTGATTCTTATCAGAGATAAGAATGTGTTTTCTGACCAATAGAAGGACCAGGAAATTTGTACAACGATTTTGGAGGGAAAAGTCCCCGATCCATCGGAGCCTACCAAAACTCCATAAATTTGGAGAATCATGCCTATTTCGACAGTGAGATTTCTGCCCACCGTCTTTGCGGTCGACATTAGGAATCTCCAGCACCTCTCTCACCAAAGAAAAACTACTAAAAAGGGCTGTCAAACAAAAACGAACGTCGGTCCACTATTCAAGACCACTCCAAAGCTGCATCCCTTCACCACTCCTTCTGACTAGCCGACTGGACTTCTGTCGTCGACCTAAAAACTCACTCAGCTGCAGGATTGCTTCATCTGCAAACAAATTTCCAACTCTACAAGAACTGTGAGTGTATCTATTATTTGAACCTTAACAATAATCGCTTAAAGAACTCTTTAGGCGCTCAGAGAAATATTTTGAGCAAGCCTTTTTTTAAGTTAAGAACATTTTCTCTTTTCCCTTTCTTTCTCTCCTAATCGTCCTTTCATCCTTTTACCTTTTTTTTTTTTTTCTGTAAATAAACACTTTCTTCTTTTGTTGTTACTCACCGAGCAGGAGTTTTTTCTTTATTCGTACGCGCCTAAAAGAGAGAGTTTGTCCGCTCTAATCTTGCTTTGAGGCAATTTTTTAAACTTCAACCCTATTTTTAACCTCAAGCCTGTGATGCGGGAAAGTCGGGACAAATTCCCTAGCAGCCTTCCTTTCTCACGTTTCTCAGTAGTATAGCCCCTTACTTAGGTCTTTTAGAAACATACAATCAAGGACTTGGCCCTGGGCATCACCAAACCACTGCACATTACTGTTACAGTGTTCTGGATAATTGTATCCTTTCCTTAAGTTTGTGCGTAACAGTTCAAGCCGTTTGTGGTCCCAAAATCTTGTGTATTAGAAATTAACAGTTATAACGATGAAATTCGTTTTAATTATTATATTGTGAATTAAAAAAATAAAATAAAATAACAGTAATAAATGTCCCCCAAAACGCAATATTGATCAGGGGAAGCTATTTTTCATGCCCGGTTTCGTTTATCTGTAACCGGGACGGATGTTTTTGTACACTTTACGCACGCGCATTAGCAAGAAGGAAGATGGCGTCCTTAGCAACAAATCGGATTTTAGGTGCCGTAATATTTTTTATTTAAATATTAACTTCTTTTTGGGGCGATTTCCCCACTTTTTTTTCTTCCTAGAAATGCAGAAACGAACGAAGTATTAACAACGATAAAATAAAGCATTCATTTACTTTTTAAACACAAGATGAGTTCGCCTTTTTCTAACTTGAAAAGACCAACAAAAGCCCCGCTGCCTGGCTACATAAGGTAATATAAACAATCCATCACAAGAAAACGTTGACGGTTTCGTTTGATTCTTTCTTTCTCTCTTTCTTTCTTTCTTGCTTTCTTTCTTTCTTTTCATCATCATCATTATCATCATTATTATTATTATTATTATTTCCTGGGCTTTTCGCATTCGTAGTACAGTGTAACCCGGATATAAGAGAGATTTTATATCTGGTCCCAAATTAGAGCCATACTTACCTAAACAAAATAGACCAAACCCGGACATAAGAGAAACCCGGATATAAGATACTTCTTCTCCCGACCCGACAAATCTCTTATATCCGGGTTATTTGTTTTTTGTAGAAAAGAAATTTAATTCACATCTTTGTTTTTCAATACTCCAGGACATTCCTCGGTGTTCTAGCTGATTTTAACAGAGCTGTTGTCTCTTGATTCTTTAAAATTTGTCTCTGATTCCTCTCTCCCGTCTAAACTTTTCCTAGACAATTTTGAGGCCACTCCTGACACTCCAGTAACAATTGGTGTGACTGTCACTTTTCATAATTTCCTGAATTCCCTAACAAAGTCGAAATAATTGTCTTGCTCTTCTTCTTCTTCTTCTTCTTATTATTATTATTATTATTATTATTATTATTACTATTCACTGACTGACTGATACTTAGTAGTATCAGATGGCTTACAATTGAGACCAAGTGGCAGCAAGTCTCATCAATATATATTTTTTTCAGTAATGCTCTAATTTGGATGGTCTTGACTCCTCCCATTATTCCCAGTTGTTTCTCATTGGTTCTTTCATATTGCTCCCATTACTCCAATAATAACTAGCACAACAGTCACCTTCATCTTCCACAACTTGTTCAGATCTCTGACGAGCTCAAGATATTTATCCACCTTTTCAGTGGCTTTCAAGATTATCCTGTGTCTTTCAAGAGAAATCAAGTACACTGTCATGCATGTTCTGGCTTACGACTACCGAGGCTATGCTCCTGTGTGTGAATCTCCAATTCCCACAGGATTCTTTGTTATATTCTTTCAAACAGCTTCTGGTCCAAGTGAATCAACTTCCCCTATCAAGTCGTGCTTATTCTTATATTCTTTTATGACCAATTTTCTAGATTCATTTATTATTAGTAGCCCATCTTATGAGTAGAGGAAAGTTAACTTGCCATGAAAGCTCTCTTGCCTGTTTAAAATTTCTGTATAAACCACATTTTCAGCCAGACACCTATTTTATGGATCTTTTTGTCCTTGTGCTAAGTCAACTTGAATTTACTACTCTGGACAAAGCTACATAAAGCTGACCATGAGAGACATTTTAATAAGTTTGTAATGTTTATATTATTATTATTATTATTATTATTAATAATAAATTCAGCAAACTGAATATTTTTTTCACTTTTTTAAATAATTAAATAAATTATTTTAACTTATTTAGATAATTCCATAAAATGTTTTTCAGTTCCATTCAGTTAATTTGTAATAATGTGAAATGACAAATGACAACAATATTTATTATAAATAACACAGAAGATGTATTTATTAAAAAATTTTTATGCAGATTAAATTTTACTGTTAATGTTACAAATGCCATTTGTTGATAAGAAGACTCGTACAACACAAGCAGTTGAGCACTTTGATATGATAGTACCTTTCCTTTGGGCTGAGGTTGGGTAGGTTTTATCATCCCTCATTTGCATCTCTGTCTTCAGGCAGTGTGTTGACTCGGTTATGGCTCTGGAGAAAATAGCACTGTGAGGTGTCCAGCCCTGGGGAACAGCTGCCTGAGGCTGCACCCTCTCATGGCACTAGAGAGAGGGATCGGTGCTTGCTACTGAGGCTAATGCAACTGATAGTTGCAGGGGCTTAGGGAATTTTTGTCCTTGAGAGAGAAGCTGGATTTATTGCCCAGTGTCTGTAGTGTCCCCAAAAGGGAAAGTACTAAGGGAGCTTGGGCAATTTTTCCACTATGTTTCTGTTAAGCCCACTATAAACCTTAATCTTGTGTCGCCTTTAGTAGTGACATCTGCACACTGAAAATAAACCTTTGGGATGGGGTCATTGACAGGTGCCCAGGGGGCTTGAGCAATTTTTTACACTACTGCTGAAAACCCATATTTAACTTTGACATTTGCATCACATTCTGTGATCACTCCTTTCAGTATTGTTTCCTTCTGAACCTTTTATTTCAAATGGTGTAGAATGTCAATATATCATTATGTCATCTTTGATATCCATTTTAGTTGTTGCTGTTATTGAAAGTCCTCAAGTGATGTGGTATCTGTTATTTAGTACAGTTCTTTGTTTGCAATTATGTAGCGCCAGTTTGCAATGTCTGAAGAAGAATGGTCTTCACCAAGGCTTCACTCACTCAAAGCCGTTTTTAATCATTGATCTTAGAAAGTAATTGTATACGGCTGACAATTTAGATATTTCTGAATGGGCTTAGGGCCATGCATGACAGCCATATGAAAGTCTCATTCTAGTGGACTATTTAAGTATATGACTCGAGTTTCCAGATTGATGTTTTGACTATTCTTATGTTTGGGAAAAAGGGACAACCTCAATTGTATACAATTGTCAATGATGTAAGCACAGTTTCAAATTTGACACTTGTAAATAAAAACTAAGTACTGATAATTCTTTAAGAAGTCTGGGATCAATTTGACACTGTATTTATATTATAAACAGGACCCCATGTTTGGAATGGTGAAAAATAGTTAATATTTTTCAATTCTGTTACTTGGTCCTGTTCTTTGTGATTATGAGGTACAATTACACAAAGCCTAATATACCCCTCATGGCACACAGTCTGATAAGGATTTGCTAGACACATGCATCATTACCAAAAAGGCACAAAATTGTGACATATTCTGATAAAAGCAATGGATAAGTGTGGCTCAAATAGAAATACTTTCAGGTTGGGTAATCTGATCTGCTCAGATGATCTCCAATTGTATGTACTAACAAGTAACTACATGTAACTTTCAAGCCACTTTCACTGACTCATTCTTAAATTATTTACAGTATTTATATTTGGACTATTCTCCTCATCATTGTTGTTGTTATCACAATATTTTGGCCATTGTGCCCTCTGGCCTTCCTCACGTTTATCAGGTAACATACAAGAAATTCTTAACTGTACTGTTTTTATAATTTATGGGAATATACTGTTCTATCCCACTGCTCATGTCTAGACAGGGCATGTGTGTACTATGCCAAACCTCCTGACTGGGTCCAAGCCTGATTGGGGGTCCAGGGCAGTGCTTTTTGACCCTCATTGTCTTATCAATATTTCATTTTTTTTCTACCTACATTTATGTGCATTACAAATTTAACTAAGCACAAATGACTATTAAAGAATGAAAAATTTTCACAGATTCCAATGACATTCTGGGGGTTTCATTTTTGTGTCCAGATCCGTGAATTTGTTTTGCTTATGCTAAACCTAAAAAAAAAAAAAAAACTCTATATGAAATTCACTATTTTTAATCCATAATGTTAAATGTATTAAATTATTCACCTTAAGAAAAATCTGATGTTGAAGTGAAAAATTGCAGCAAAATTTATTTAAAATGGAATGATCTATTATGACATTGAATTTCTAATTTTTAGATACATTGTATTTATTTTCAATTTTTCTAGTTGAATTGTTCACTTATATTGCATATGTTCCATTATTGTACATAATTAGGTTACAATAAAATCTTATATAAATACTATCTCATGAAAAGTGAGATATAGTACAGTGGGGGCCCCATAGATTGGAGTGGTGGAGGGATATTATCTAGTTCTTTATTTAGTATTTTTATTTAGTACTGTTCAGTTTTTGCTTATCCATTTCCACTAAGTGCAAGTACACACTGCCTGATCCAGGAATTGAACTCACAACCACTATATCACCAAATTCACAAACCATAGTACAAATGTAAATAGTGTAAACAATGATAATGCCTCATCTCAGAAATTCAGACAGAAATCATTGTTAAATCTTACAAAAATCAACCCTCTCGACACCTGGCTATGATGGTTTCCAACTACTCCCGCTCATGAACAAGCGATGCAAAGTTTGTCAACCCAAAGTGGACATGTCCAAACATTTAAAGATCATATTACTGAAAAGTGTATCTGTAATATTGAAGTTAAAAGGATATTTACAGTAAGCCAGTACAATCTGCACCACACCAGAATATAACTCATCAGTGTAGAGCAGGTCATCTCACAAAAGGAAAATCAACCCTACCTTAAACACCGCTTGCAAATTGATCACTGGGTTTATCAAGCCAACCAAAGTACATCACCTCTACTTGCTCCCCTTTACATAAGAGTGACAGTTCGCGCCTAACTCAAGAAGTTGAATCCTCATCATCCATTCCATAGCTGTGAACCAATGACAAAGAGGCTCAAATGAAGGCACAGCTTTTTACACTCAGCTGAACTGCTGAACAACATAGGGTCCCAGTCAGCATCTGTCCCTGTGGTGCAGTCATCTTAACAATGTAGAACACAGGCTCTCTCTCAGCCCTACAGAATCCCTTTCTCCTGGCTCCAGTACTGCCTAGCCATTCTTGTCCTGCCTAAATTGTCTTTGAACAGCTGTTGGTCACTGAAGAGTCAACTGCCAGAAATGGAGATATGCTAATGATGATGATCCCAACAGTTAATGTGGAAAATCACAAACTATGGGACATCTTCTAGTTTGCCCCAGTCTTGTCATATACACCTTATGACCTTGAAGCCTCAACATCTCAAGCAAGGCTGTGTGCAACACTGGATGGGTGTGGTATAGTGACTCGATAAGAGGAGTAACCCATCTTAAATTTACCAAGACAAAACAGGTACATTTTATACCCTTCAACAATGATCAGAAGCCATAAGAGCACTTATTATTATTTTTTATTTTCTTTGATTTCTGGCGTTTACACATTTCTTTCCGGGTCCCGCCCAGGGACCTAAGGTTAGAAATGGCATCATGACACTTTCCACTGACAAAAAAAAAAAAAATTACATAGATAAAGCCCTTTGTAAAGTGTGGGCTGTACTTGTCAGAACAATTTTTTGTATCTCCTTGAGGCATGGACTTCCAGGAATCCCTTCAATTAGTCTACTGCAATCTTTTCCAACCAGTCCTAGGGCTCCAACTACAACAGGGATTTTTGATGTTCCCATATGCCACATTTTCAAGATTTCTATTTCAAGGTCCTTGTATTTTGACAGCTTTTTGAATATCTTCAAAGATACATTTCAGTCAGCAGGGACTGCCATATCAATAAGGAGGCACCGTTTTTGTTTGTGGTTTTTAATAACAATATCTGGGTGGTTGGCCTTGATTGTTCTGTCAGTGTGTATTGTGTAAACCCATAGAATTGTAACAGGTCCTATCTCCGTAACCAGGTCTGGTTGGTGTTCATACCAGTTTCTTTCAGTTTCCTTCCCGCAGAAGTTGCAGATTTTTCAGTGCAGATATTGGCCCACTCTGTCATGTCGGGTTTTATATTCAGTGGGTGCCAACATCGTGCAACCTGATACAAGATGATCAATTGTTTCTGGATATTTATCACAGAATCTGCATTTAGTATATGTGCTTGACAATTCCTAGTTAGCAAGCATTCGTCCTGCGCAGCAAGGATAAAACCTTCAGTTTCCGCTTTCAACCCTGCACTGTGTAGCCACTGATGGGTACGGGTTTTGTCTACATCAGCTTGTTTGATACGGGCAGAGTATTGGCCATGAAGCGGTTTATCTTGTCATCGCTTCTGTATCTGGTCGGTTACATTCATCTTTGCTGTCTTTTTTAAGTATTTTGCAGTTTCAGCCGGTGTATTGTGCTGTAGTTGCATCTCTACGGCCATTTGAAACTCCTTATTATTATTGTTATTGCTATTATTATTATCATTATTATTATTATATAAGGGTATATTTCTTTCTTCTACAGACCTTTACTTCAAAGCTCATTTCCTGTACACAATTAACAATTCCACTATATCGTTATTATTATTAAGATATCATCACGCCAATAAAATGGGATACAATTATACAAAGCACAATATACCCATCATGACACACAGTCTGATAAAGGTATACCAGATACATGCATCACAGCCAAATATGCAAAATATGGTAACAGCTTTTGATAAAAGCAATGCATAATCTCACAGGCGGGACATCATCAGAAATACCTTCAGGTTGATAATTGGTTTTTGTTTAGCGGCATAGCAATCTCTATCTGCTGAAATCTAAATATTTTATATGCAATTTTATTTTATTTTTTGGAGATCAATATTGTTTTAATGATACAAATCTTATTAATTAACCCATAGTTGGGGACAGAAGAGGTGGATTCTGCATGTAAGTGAATATAACGAACACAACTGGAATTGGAACTCAATTCTCTGATTAATAATTGCAAACTCTTATCCATTGCACCACCTGCATATCCAAGTTTACATCAAATGGAATTCACAAGCAGTCACCCATCTAGGTACTGACCAGGCTTGACATTGCTTAACTTCAGCAATCGTACTGGAACCGAAGTATCAACATGACATAGCCACAAGCCTTAATTCCATAGGAAATAATTAATGTAAATATTTGTGCTATCTTGGTAATAGAACTATTCATCTGTAATATTTATCCTAATTACTAACCCTCGACTACCCATTTTATCTTGTCAAAAATTATGATGTTACTTTAACAGAAACTAGCAGCGTGGCCCGGCGTTGCCCGTGCTTGATTAAAAAATCGTACGACTCATACAGCAATCGCTATCATTTGACTTAAAATATTTTGGCCCTTCCTTGCCTTTAAAGGAGTTCCCTTTGCTGTGCTGATGTTGCTACATGCCTTACTTCTTGCCTATCTCACACTGAAAATTTTTTCTAAGCTCTATACTAAACATTAAATCTGTTACAAAAAAAGAACTAAACAAAATGAACACAAAATGATCAGCTTTAAAAAAGAACTCGTAACTGCAAAAACCAAATGAAAAAAGAATGTTAACAACAAATACTTTTTCACACCCAACCCAGTTCTGCGGAATCAGAATCAACGTTGAGTTTAAGAAAGTGAATGAGCCAATTGGAGTAAAGTGCCATGCAGATTTAAATTTTTCCCACTTGTGACGAATGCAGCTATCGATTTTTTTTGCATTCTAGCATGCTAGTTAACATTTGTGTCATTCAGCTGTTGGCTCTCTTGCTGGCCAATAGAATCTTCCTGCCTATTCGTGACAGCTAGCTACAGGCTCTCACTCTGGCCAGTAGAAAATGGTCACAAACTACATGAAAACTGCCGTAGAAGCATGAAAAAAAATTGATTATTTCCACTATCGATGGGAGTTGTGAAATGCACAGTCGGTCTTGGCCTTCCCGCTAACTTGGAGCATGTGCATGTAAATTTTGGTGCAAATCCATCGAAAATTGCAGCCGTGCATTTGTTACACACACACACACACACACACACATCCTGCCTTTTATAGATAGAGATAATGCCTTTTTAAATGAGAATTAACTACAATATATTTAAATTAAAGATACTAAAAATTAATAAAGACATATTTATTAAATTATAATAATGGTTTTAGTGATACAAGTCTTATTAATTAACCCATAGTTGAAGGCAGAAGAAGTGGATTCATACCTTTCACTAGGGGATGTGCGCATAAGTCAATATAACGAACCCAACTGGACTTCAAACTTGGCTCTCTGCTTTACAATTCAAAACTATTATCCATGGCCCTGATATTCTGGTCAACTTTAATGCCTCAAAAACAAAACTCCTCTCTATTAATCACCACAGAGATCCTTCCCTGCCCTCAATTAGAATGTCTGATGCTCAACTTCTCAAGAGCACCTCTCTGCGGCTGCTCGGTCTCACGTTGACTGCTGACCTGAGATGGAACAAATATATTGAGTCAATTGCTTTGTCCACCGCAAGGAAAGTTGGCTCCCTGTGCTGTGCCAGGAAATTTTTCTCCTTGGAATTGATCCTTCAGATCTACAAATCAACAATTCGTCCTTGCATGGAGTATGGCTGCCATATATGGTCTGGTGCCCCTTCTGTTTGCCTCAGAGTTCTTGACAAGATTCAGAGGCAGATATGCAATATAATTGGCCCCGTTCTGGCATCTCGTCTACAGTCGCTCTCTCACAGACGCTCCGTCGCCTCTCTCTGTCTTTTCTACAAATACTTTCATGGTAACTGCTCTGCGGAGCTGCATTTGCTGGTTCCCAGACTTCATGAATTCAAGCACCCTACGAGGCTGGCATCCCGCTCTCACCCTTTCACTGTCGAAACTATTAAATGTAGCCATCTCTTTTACTCCAATAGCTTCATGTCTTGCACCTCTCGCCTGTGAAACCCCCTTTCCTAGTCAAGTTTCCCTGATAGCTATAATCTCCAACTATTCAAATGTAATGTCAATCGACATCTCCAGTTGCCTTGATCTATCCACTATCCTTCTTCTCATCCTTTCCTCTGTCACTCCTATCTGATCTTGCTCCAAATCTTCTGTAACCCCTCACGTCCTAGTGGCTTCTCGCCTTGGTTGGGGTGAATCGCTTAAAAAAAAAAAAATTCCCATGTGATCACCGTTCTAGCTACTGATCAGGCTTAACTTTAGTGATCATATAGGAACTGGTGTTTCAACGTGATATGGCCATAATCCCACCTATTGGTCGAATAACCATGTCTATTCAGATGGTCTCCAATTGAAAGTGTTCATAAATATCTAGATGTGACTCCCAAGTTGCCTTAGCTCCCTTATCCTTCAAACTTTTAAAGATACAACCAACCAGACTTGAATCATTTCCTTCATATTCCATTAGTAAGGAGGAAGTTCTGCTTAGCTCCTTCCCAAGAACTTCTACTTTCTTCTGTTCCACAAGGTTGCAGTGTCCAGGGGAAGACTAGAAGAGGTTAAGATTGTAGTGATTAGAGAAGCATCCTCTTGGGAGTCTTGTTCCACAAGATAACAGCTCTTTGGAAGAAGTGTTCAGGGAAGCATCCAGAACAAGAAAGTTTAACTCAGACAGCTTCCTCCTGAGAACTGCTACCTTGTAGAATAGGCTCCCGAGAGGATGCTTTCTTAACTTCTGCAATCTTAACTTCTTCAAGTCTAGGTCAACTATTATCTATTCTACATATCTTCAATGTCTACACTATCTTGCCTCCTTTACATCCATACAGCAACAACATTCAGTTACGCTCTACTTTGAGTGGCTCTTTGACCTTGTATTGAGGGAACATTTAGTAAAAAAAAACCTGTATGATTATTTGTTTTTTTAATAATAATAATGATAATAATAATAAAAAAACAGGAAATTGTTTAAATGTTTCTCCCATTTCTTTAGAAAGAATCTGTACCTGCCTTGTCAAAATTCATTTGTAAGTTAGTAAATCTGCAGTGTTCATAATAATAAGCATTGTTGTCATCTGATATTTCACATGATTAAAAATATATTGAACAGAACAAAAAAAAACTTAGGTATTATAAAAAGTTGTCAAAATAATCTGTTTAATTATTTTTTCTTAAAACTGTACTGAATAATTTAAACAACTGAAAAAATAGCAAGTTTGCTGCATTAGCTATTATTATTATTATTATTATTATTATTATTATTAGGTTGGTGCAGAAATAATGACATAATAATGTCGTTTTTTGACGTTAAAAAATACGTCAAAAAACGACATTATTACGTCATTATTTTTGCACCAACCAAATAATACAATTCAAATTCACTTTTTGACCATGACACCTTGGTTCAAATCTCACCATGTTCAATTTGTCAAGAAGGTGACTTCTTGATGTCATTGGCCTGGAAGAGGCAATCCCAGCGTGTGGCACCTTTGGAAAGTGCCTGAATAACCATACAACCACGGGTTGACCCAAGCTTTGTGAGTGAAATTGGATAGACAGAACCCTTAGGAGCTGTCAGTGGTTATACTAGCACAAAGTCACAAGTTATGGTGACTGAAGGTTTGAGCATGCTAGCCTTGTTCAGGCTGTTAATCATGCTAGATAACACTCTCTCTCCCAGAAACTATAACTAAGGTCAGCTCAGCATATATTCAGAATAAACCACAGGTGGGCTCTGTAGATGTTGAACAAACTCAAATGTGCCAGAACAGGCGTCTGCCATGGGGATTAGCTAGCTGCTCTAGTAGACTGGTATCCTTGGATTTGAGTGGCTGCATCATTTACATTTATATTAGTACAAACATGAGAAAATTATTCAAATAAGTAAAATACCATTGTCTGCTAAATTATTTTGAATTATGACTTATAAAATTTGCCAGAACACGCATGTTTGGCTAATTTAGTCTTTCATTCTGAGATAAATAATTATCAGTATTCTTGTATTATTTCAAACTATTGATCTCATCTGGGTTGATATAGATGTTATTATAGACACAATGTTTCGACCATATATACTCTGGTCATCATCAGGTGTCCACTGATTATCTGATATGGGATATTTTTTTTTTTGTGATATTTTGTCCCTGTGATGTCAGAAGATATGATGGAGTAATGGATAGCTGCTCAGACTGAGGAATCAGAGAGCCAATTTTGTGTTCCATTTGAGTTCAGTGCATTCACTTATGTGCTAATACACTTGGGGAAAGTAAGAATCCATCTTTTCCCCCCAGCTATGGGTAAATAGCAGGACAGACTGGGATCTATAGCCTTGGTTGGCAACCAGTCTAGGAGAAGTAAAACTCTGAATTCAAACCACGTGCTACCTTGTAGGTTTTGCCTCTTTAACTTCTGAGAGGAGGGATGGGGTAACCTCAACATCCCCAGTACAAAATAAACCATCAAGCCATTGCACTATTCTACTTTGAATATCACCATGAACCACAATTGTGAGATGGAGGTGAGTGATGACCACATCAGCACAAAATGCAAGTACTGAATAAATGATGATTTCAGTTATTGGTCATTTATACTGAATAGGTGCTTCACTATTTTATCCCGGGATTGAACTCACAAACACTTGATGCAGTTACAGATGTATAATGAACTCTAAAATCCACTATGATACTGTACCAAAAGACATTAGTGGTGTGTTTTTGGAGCCTATGTTCAATGCCTGATGGCTTTGGCATTTGATCATAATGGTGGATTTGTACAGTTGATTATACAAGTGTTACTGTCATCTGTTAGTCATGAGTTCAATCTCTGGATCAGGCAGTGAAGAGATACAGGGATACTAACAATTACTCATCTCAGAAATGAAATGCTAAATTATGACAAGTGGTATGAACCTGTTGCCATCAGAACCAAATGTCGAAACCATTCTTGGGGTAGAAGAGCTGGATCCATGTCTTTTCCAAGGGTACTTGTGTGAAAGTAAATGCAGTAGATTAAGCTAGAATTTGAACTCTGCATGCTGATTTCTCTTTCCACTCTGATAACGATAAAACTACCAACATATTCTACCAATGAAAATGGTTTTCCAAAGTGATTTCATGATACATTTCAGCTATTTTCTGAATGTAAATTATGACTGAATATCAAGAAATAATTATTTTACTTATTAATTCACTTGATTTAAAATTCATAATTATGTTATTTTTTTCCCTATCCAGGAAATTCCAACTTCCATCTTATCCTCAATCAGAAGAGAAAGGTAAGTAAAAATCTGAGGATTTTGTTCTTAATCCAATCATTCCAAACAAATTGTGTAATGGAGGTCATGTTGAATAAGCACACTTCTTGGTCATTTACTTCTAATGTAGATTTCTTTTTGGGTTCAATCCTTGGATCTACACTCTTTCTAATTTATATCAACAACTTTCCCAATATCATCAGTTCCCAATTAAGTGTTTGTACAGACGACACAACAATTTACTCCAATCTTAGTAGCAAGTCTGACAGATCCGACAAAGTAAACCTAGCAACTTCTCTCAAAAAAGACCTCCAGTCAGTGTAAATCTTAACACCTCCAAAACAAAACTGCTTTCTTTTGATTATAACAGAGAACTTTTTCTGCCTGCCATCAGCATGGTTGATGCTAAACTCCAGTAGAGCAACACTGTTCACCTTCTTCTCATGTTTTCCACTGACATGAAGTGGAGCAGTTACATTGAATCAATTGCTAGTTTTACTGCTAAGAAAGTGGATTCACTTTGTCGTGTCAGACAATTCTGATCCGTCTGATCTTGCACATTTATATATCTACAATTTGTCTATGCATTGAAAACAAAAATTACTTATTAAAGAATTGGCAATTTTTTTTTTAATTTTAAAATTCACATAATTCAAGGCTCAAGAGCCGCTCAGGGAAGGTGTTTACAGTTAGAAATGATAAATAAGGTGTGTGATATCAATGGAAGAATGGGTAGATGTAAGTGAGGATTATGAGGATAAGGAGGATAGATAATGATTGACCCATCACCTGAAGAAGTTAATATTGTAGTTTTGAAGGATTGATTGATTGATTGATTTGTTTGTTTCAACTCTTTATGGGTCATTTAATGCTGAAATTTAATTTTCTTGGGAAGTTTGATTAGATTTGTTTGTTTAATGGCATATCAACACCTTATGGGTCATTTAATGCTGAAATTTAATTTTCTTGGGAAGTTTGATTAGATTTGTTTGTTTAATGGCATATCAACACCTTATGGGTCATTTAATGCTGAAATTTGATTTTCTTGCGAGCTTTGAAGCATTAAAAATATGATGTTATTCTGCTTTCACAATTGAATACATGGCAGGTGATACTCAGCTTTTGTGGACATGCATGTTTACGTGAACATGATTACTACAGGCAGATGATATATGTATTTTATGTTGTAGTTTTGCTGAAGTTATATTTTGGAATACAGTTTGATTTCTTTGAGAAATTGTTAGATATTATTTGGCTTAATGTTATGAAAGAGTTCTTTCAGGTTGAGACGTTTGCAACATTTCATCTTTGGGAAAGGGGTTGTAGTAACTGGGGAAGCATAATCTTGGAGGTCTGTTCAGTTGTTGGGGAGAAGCTGCCTGTGTGAAACTTCCTCCTTACCAATGGAATATGAAGGGAATGATGATTAATAAACTTGGCATACATGGCCTGGTGGGTCCTAGCTGTGTAGGTCTGAACTGGTGGAGCCATAGAATGTATTTTGGATACACATTTGCCATGGAAATAGCAATAGAATAGTGAGAGACTAGTAATATTTTTTCTGTGGGAAAGGAATTGTGAGATGGAAAACATTTCATCATTCACAAGGCCGCAAAATAGCTTTAGGACACTGTTGAGTTTAGGAAGTGTCTTAGTACAAAATAGATGTAACCAGCATCAGCTACAATTTAAACTTAGTCAGTTCATTTTTCTGAGTTAAGAACTGCTACCCTTACCCTGTGTCCTTATTCACCACATTATTCTATGATACAGTGGCAGAATCACAGATGTAAATTTTTCGGACAAGACATATTTTAGGAATTCAGAATTATTCAGATTTTCAGAATTTGTTTCATTCATGAATTTTTTACCGACATAACAAACTACTTGTTTGTTTCTTTTTAAATGTCATTTGTTTTTCCTTTCCAGAAACTGAACGTCTTTTGGAAGAAGTTGCCACTGATATTGCCAACAGGCATTGTCATTCCCAAGAGAACCTTCCTGAAAAACTGAAACTTCCTCAAACTTCTGTATTGTCAAAGGCTCCCAACATATCCACAATTCTACCACCAAGTAATCCATGTTTCTAATATTTTCTTATGTCACATTAAAGTGCACCAATATATATATATATGTGTGTGTGTGTGTGTGTGTGTGTTTGTGCTTGTGTGTGTATAGAATGTATATGTTCTAAAAATAGAAATAGACAGAAAATATAACCTTAGAAAAATACTAGAGGAACATGAAGATAAATGGATTTTGCGTCTCAAAACAGTTTGTTCAGATGGACTTAACCACAAATTTAACAACACAGAATTAATATATAATCCCATAAATCAAGCCCTAGACACATTTCTCACCCGCACAAAACAGAAATACTTGCAGAGGTGTTGAGGTGTCACACATATACACACACTCATACAAATATATGCACATTCACACATCACACACACTCCCAAACAACTAAAAGATAACATACACTTAACACACACATCTCCTTCCCAGCAACCAATAAAACTGTCAAAATGACCAAGGAGGGAAATCTGAGACTCGGGATTCTCCCATCCGCTATCTTAAAAACAACTTGAATGCGGCCGTTTAACCAATAAAAAGGACTGACTAAAATTAACAATAAAAAAACAAATGAAAATCACAGATAATGTTTACTTTCTTCACAGACAGTCATTCACTCATGCAGTTCACTGCTACTAACAAGCAGGTATTTTTTTTTCTCTTGATGATGGCCATAATTGAAATAATAAAACAAAAAAATATTAATATACAACCCAGTGTGTCTGAAAATTTTAATTTTTTGATATTTCTTATTATTCAAAACATATATATATATATATATATATATATATATATATATATATATACAATAATAAAGGGTGTTCCAATAATTTGGATTGATTTTAATGTGAATTAAGTTTAAGAGTCAAGTGATTTTTTTCATTTTCTTTAGCGGATATTTGGGTGATATTATTTTTCACACATAATTGCCATGACTTAAGAGAAATACATAAATTATCACCTATAAAACTGATTTATTTGCTGCTGACTTTGATCATCTTAATGAAACATCTTTATATATAATCCATCTTAATGAAACACCCTTTATAAAGAACAAATAGGAAACGTTTATCAAACTAATATGTTTCACTTTAATTAAAGCATTGTCAGAGAATGAGGTATGGATAAAAAGAAAGAAGAAATTCTGGTACTTTTACTTTTGTGTTGTCTGATTTTCATTAGTCACTCATGTATCACATATATCCGACTCTTTAAACCAACTTTAGTATAATTATTAATGAAAAATAGTGCATATTTTTTTAGTAAGGTTTCTCAAATATTCAGGCCTGCAGATGAAAATAAATAAATATATTGTTTAATAAATGTCTACTCAAATATGAGTATCTATTAAAAAATAATTTTTAAGCACACTTGGGCAAAAGTGCTCAATACCAAAATAGCAGAGCATTATATTTTAGACAATAAAGTCAGGTATATCTATAACTGCCAGTTTCATACATGCTGTTGTATACAGTCATCAGGCAGCCAATGTTCAGTTTTTTGGGAATATGGGCATTTATACACCCCCCTCATCTAAGGGTAACTGTTAGATACATATAATGCATTCACCAACTGAAATTGTTCAGAGAGAAAATACCCTTACTATGAATGATGGAATTGTCAAACATCACTTTTATTTGAAGGAAGAAAAATAAATCTCCCCCAAAATACCAAAATAACAGATTTATCAGAATGAAAGAAGTTGGTAATGTTAATATTAGCTGTTTCCTTATTATTCAGAAAACATTCAGTATTCATTGACTAAGCAGCAAGTACTGCTTCTGGTTGAAATTTAAAAAGTCTTTCTCTTAAAACAATTTTTCAGGAAAATATGTTTTTCAAGTCCAGTAGCAATTATCGCTCTTTCCAGTATTGATGCAGGTTTCCTTCCTAATGTTTTACTTGGAGTAATGTGGAATGTCAACATCTTGATTATGTAACTATTTTCTCTTCAAGTTATATGTAATATCCATTTTAGTTGTTGCTGTTGTTGAAAGTTCTCAAGTGATGTTGTTTCTGTTATTTAGTACAGTTCTTTGTGATTCTGTAACACCAGTCCACAAGAATCAAAGGGGTGTGGTCTTCACTAAGACCCTCAGGCTTCACTTGCTCAAAGTAATTGTATACGGCTGACAATTTAGATATTTCTGAATGGGCTTAGGGCCATGCATGACAGCCATATGAAAGTCTCATTCTAGTGGACTATTTAAGTATATGACTCGAGTTTCCAGATTGATGTTTTGACTATTCTTATGTTTGGGAAAAAGGGACAACCTCAATTGTATACAATTGTCAATGATGTAAGCACAGTTTCAAATTTGACACTTGTAAATAAAAACTAAGTACTGATAATTCTTTAAGAAGTCTGGGATCAATTTGATATTGTATTTATATTATAAACAGGACCCCATGTTTGGAATGGTGAAAAATAGTTAATATTTTTCAATTCTGTTACTTGGTCCTGTTCTTTGTGATTATGAGGTACAATTATACAAAGCCTAATATACCCCTCATGGCACACAGTCTGATAAGGATTTGCTAGACACATGCATCATTACCAAAAAGGCACAAAATTGTGACATATTCTGATAAAAGCAATGGATAAGTGTGGCTCAATTAGAAATACTTTCAGGCTGGGTAATCTGATCTGCTCAGATGATCTCCAATTGTATGTGCTAACAAGTAGCTAGATGTGACTTTCAAGCTGCTTTGGCTGACTCATTGTTAAATTATTTACACTATTTTTATTTGGACTATTCTCCTCATCTTTGTTGTAAATAAAAAAAGAATAGTCTTTTCCAAGGCTTCACTCACTCAATACCATTTTTAAGCATTTATCTTAGAAATTGGTTGTATACAGCTAACAATTTAGATATTTCTCAACATGTTTGCGGCCATGAATGATATATATTGTTAATGTCTTGATTTGATGAGACAAGTTAATATTTTGACTACTCTTATGATTGGAAAAAAGGACAACCTCAATTATACGCAGTTTTCAATGATGTAAGCACAGTTTCAAACTTGACACTTGTAAATAAAAACAAAGTACTGATAATTCTGACACTAATGGATTGCCATTGCTTAAGTTTTGGATATAATACCAAAATGGTGCAAAGTCGGCAGAGGGTTACATGAATTTTGAAGTGTCAATATCCTTTCTGCACCCAGATTCCTTAATGAGGTTAGGCCCCATGTGGAATGCTAAGCCAATAAGCATGTGTTCCCCTGAAGTTTTTCAACTCGAAATTCTCTGAAGCATACTGGAATTGACAGACACTTAAAGAAGGTCAGAGGGCATAATGGCCAAATGTTGTAGATATTAACAACAAAGATGAGGATATTAGTCTGATTGAAAATAATATACACAATGCTAATTCCTCATCCCAGAAACTCAGACAGAAATCCAGAAGGCATCAAAAGTTTGTCAAAATATAATAAATGCAAGAAAGAATTAATTTGAAAGAATCAATGTATAATAGTAAAATTGATTTGTCTTATCAGCTCAAGTCAAGATAATAACTTGAGTAAAATGAAGTAAAATTAGACTTTGCAATGACTGGTTATCAATTTTACTGATAATTGACGTATTTTAAAAGTAATAATTATTTTATGATATATACTTCTCATTATTTATAGGCTTTAAATAAAGTTAACTCTTGGGGTAACAGCTTTTTTTTAGTTGCAAGTTGGGTAATTATGGTATGCTCAGGTGCTTACTCATTCTTCTCAGTCAACCATGGATGAAATATCTATTCTTGTTCATATCTATTTTAACCTGTTGACATTTATATATGTATGTCTGTATGTATGTATGTATCTATCTATCCATCTATCTGTCTGTCTAAATCTGTTAAAATCCATCACAGTCTGTTCACATCTATCTATACATCTACCTAGCTCAGTCTGTTCATATCTATCTATCCAGCTAGCTAGTTATCAATCTTGCAGTCTGTTCAAATTTATCTATCTATCTATCTATCTATCTATCTATCTATCTATCTATCTATCTATCTATCTATCTATCTCAGTCTGTTCATATCTATATATCAGTTTATCTCAATCTATTCAAATCTATCTATCTATCCATATTCATCCATCTAAGTCTGTTCATATCTATCTATCCATATATCTATCTTTTCATATTCATCTATCTCAGTCTGTTCATATATATCTATCTCCAACTATTCATATAATGACAATAACAATAATTGATCATGTGTAGACAACATGTGGTCTATTTGGTAGACTGACTCAGTAGACGAATGTTGGCAAAAATAAAGAAATACATAGAAAATGGATATGAACAGACTGCTCATTTTTTTTTTGTTTTAAAAAATATTGTTTGTTTTCTATTTGCAGAAACTGGCCATCTTCTGAAAGAAGTGTCCTCTGATGATGCCAGCAGGCGTTGTCATTCCCAAGACAATCTTCCTGAAAAACTGCACCTCCCTTGCACATCAAAGTCATCTTCTGGCATGCCACTGGCTCCCAACAAATCTGTGACTCAACCACTAAGTAATCATTCTTTTTGATTCTCTAATATCATGGTTTTCATGAAATTAATTTCCCTGTATTTGTTCTTAGTTTTTACCATAATGTTTCAGTTGCCTACATTCTGGTCTTCCTCAGGAATTGTTTTGGAATGTTGTTGACTCTTATTCTATGTTTACATGCACTTCCTTTCTCATATAAAAAAAAACTGGACATGTTACAGATGAAAGGTGTGTGCATATTCTGCACAGAATATTTGCCAACATGTATGGCTGATATCTTATATTTGAATATACCTATCTTCTAGGATGGGTAACTAAACCCTATTGCAGACAACTGCTCAAAAACATTTGTGTTTATTTAACAACCCCAGAGCCGACCTGTAATTTTTACTGCAACTAAGCTGAGTAGACTTTAATTATAGTTTCTCTAATTAACACATGGTATGGTTTTCAGAAACAATTTCCAACAGTGTCACAAGCTTGGATTGTCTCCCTTGGTCGATATCCAGGAGTCATTTCCCTGACAAATCAGCCCAGGTCTCAAGGTCAGAAGGCTGATATTCTAACTTACAGGGTGGTGAATGATTGGGCAGATTATGTTATGAGCATGTAATTCTGACAGTGATGAATTGTCTTTGTCTAAGTTTTGGAGTCGCAAGATTTTTCAAGTATCTATATGCTTTCCACACACAGATTCCTTAAAGACACTAGGCCGCATGTGGCAGAATACTAAGTTCATACACCCACTACCTCCTAGAATTGATGCTACCACATCCATCCCTCTCATATAATAAAAGAAACCATTTTAAAGATAATAAATAAAAGAAACCATTTTTTATTGATACAGCCTAAAGGATGGCATTGGAATCTGAGGGGCTGAAGCCAGTGATGATATGGGGATTTTTTAAGTGTAGCTTAGATGTGGCACAAGGCCAAAAGTATGGGGCACCCAATGAGGATTAAACTCACTACTCAGTTGTAGTGTGACAAACTTGCTAACCATTAAACCATGTTGAAGTGCCCAAATGATTTTCTAAGCATATCTTAGATGTAGTAAAATGTTGAATGTATGAGACACCCAGTGAGGATCAAACTCACTATTCAGTCATAAGTGATCTAGCAAGATAAGTTTCCTAGCCATTATGCAAAGACAAAGTGCCCAAATCAAGTGATGAGGATTAAACTCACTACTCAGTTGTAGTGTGACAAACTTGCTAACCATTAAACCATGTTGAAGTGCCCAAATGATTTTCTAAGCATATCTTAGATGTAGTAAAATGCTGAATGTATGAGACACCCAGTGAGGATCAAACTCACTATTCAGTCATAAGTGATCTAGCAAGATAAGTTTCCTAGCCATTATGCAAAGACAAAGTGCCCAAATCAAGTGATGATAAGGAATGCAGCATGACCACTCAGCTATGTGTTCCCTAAACAACATAGCAAATTGCAAAAGACATCTGCAGAAGTGAAGAGGGACAATTGTTGAAACATTAGAATATTATCTTTATTATTTAAATTTGTTTTACACCAATCTCCCAAATTTGGAAATAAAATTCAAAATCCATACCTTTATCTGAAAAAATGGTGGTGGGGGAACTTTATAGTATGTTATCGAGAAATTCCTCCCATTTGGGAACAAGCGACACCAAGTCCAATATGAAGGTTAACAATGTAAACAAGACAGTGAAGGAAAACAAATGACAAAAATGCTCGATGTTTATAGAAATAAGAAAGAGAAACTTTATTTTCTATATAAACAACTGTTTGATGTAGACATATAAGAATAATACGCAAATGGCACTAATAGTTGGTTTAAGTGCTATGGTATTATCCCCAGTCTTTTAACATCCAACATGTAAGTAAAATGATTTTTTGGTACTTACTAGCAGATTGAAAAGGATATCTATGCTCTTTTCATCAGAGCTATTTTTTTTTTTTTAAGTTTCATATGACCACTAAAGGTCTTAATAACAGTTTTAAATTTAACCCTTTAAAATCTCAGCTTACACTGCCAGATATTTCAGTTAGCTATGTGCTATGCATGATACATATTAAGATGATCATGTATCTTTTGATACATGACTGAAGTGGCAGATTTTTTCCTGCAGTAGGTTGTCATTTTTTCTGCAGTAGGCTAGTTGTCATCCATGGATATAGAACCCTGTCTGTCCTGCTATTTACCCATAGCTTAGAGGTGGGGAGAAGAAGAGGATTCATACCTTTCCCAAGGGTATTAGCACGTAAGTGAATGTAATGGATTTGACTGGAATTCGAACTTGGCTCTCCGATTCCTATTTAAAAATGCATTATTTTAGCTCATGAAACCACTATCTTTGTGAAGAGATCTTTCACTCGATTCTGTGGTTATCGGTCGTCATGGAGATGCTGATGACAACTGCTGTATTGTGACATACCTTCTTGAGTTGAAGGAAGAAGGGTTGATAATTTCACTCTACCTTTTGGCTAAAGGGGCTGACCAAATCCCCTGAGCCACTACTAAAAAAATCTTCCTGAAAGATGCATGAGTATCTCTAAGCATGGCTAAACTTAAATGAGTCAATTTGCATATGCATGAGAAGACCATATATGGGAAAAATAAACAAATCAGTTACCTTTACAACACTAAAGCAGGCAATAATAAACGTCTCATATTTAAAAAATCATTAAACTAGCAGCCAACATGTCTGCTAATATTTTATCACTTGAATACATTTTTTTTTAATTTTAAATTAAAATACAGTATTACGATGTGAAAAATAAAAAAAATATTTTATTGTCTTAATATCAAACATATTTTTTTAGGTGAAACCTATTTTTAATGGGTGATGGAAAGTGCATCACAGAAGTCTAAAGACATATTGGAATACTGAAAGATGCCTTCCAAAAGTGGAAGTATAAAGAATTAGGAAAATTTCATTAAAAACTATGAAAAAGTGATGAATTGGTATGTAATATCAGTCCTGCTATATGACAGTGAATGCTGGACAATTTCCTCACAGATGAAGAGGATACTTAAGACAACAAAGAATGCTGGGAGTACCATGGACGGAGCATGTGGACAATGAGGAAGTTTAAAGGAAAACGGAAACAGAAAGGAAACTTATACTTAGAATCAGAAAGATACAGTTGAAATTTCTGGGACACATAATGAAGAAAGCGGTTCTAAGAGAATTTGACACCCATAAGTTATTTTGAAGGCAAAAGAGACAGAGAAATTCAACGAGTATCTTATTTAACAAGCTGGTGTAAACCAAGCAGTCGGAAGGATATTAAAAAAACAAATATTGCAAAGAGCTACAAAAGATAGGAGCCACAATCTAAAGAGACATGACATATAAGAGAAGAAAAAGAAGAGGTGTTTTTAGACAAAACTTTTGAGGTTGCAATAATGGTCTTTTATCTGCACGCCTAATTGATCAAAAAAAAAGGAAGTGACGCTTTCAAAAAATTATGCCACCTGTAATTAATTGATGTGCATTTAAACAAGAAACTGGAAGAAAGTTCCACAGGTCAGAAGTGCAAGAAAAGTAGCTATTAGAATAGAACTTAGGGTTACATCTAGCTATTTCAAGTGTAAAATAATGAGACCTAATTTCCAATCTAGTAGTATGTTTAAATCCCTGCAGTTGAGGTACTAAGGAGGAGAGCTCATTAGAAAAAGTTCCATGAAAATATTTACAGAAAAGACCCAGGGAAGCCAGGTCAAGACAGATAACATTACAGACCATTCTTTGGATTTTGTCAAGAATCATGAGATATATAACCAAAGTATCAAGCCAGATATGGCAGCAATATTCAATGTTCAGATAAATGATACATTTATAAACATGCAAGATAGATTCTAGTGAGAAAAATTGCCTGGTACAATTGTCTAGTAATGAACGTAGCAATTGATTCAATGTAATTATTACTCTTTGTGTCAGTGGAAAATATGAGACAAGAAGATGCAATGAATTTCTCTCCTAGACGTTAGCATCAGCTGTACTGATCATAAGCAAAAAATGATTCTCTAAGATGACTAAAAGACAGCAGTTGGAGGCACTAAAATTTACAAGCTATTTCTTGCCCCAGTTAACAATTGATTGGAAGTCACTTTTGAGATCAGCGACCAATTTTATTTTATCCACCTTAATGGACTTACTATTAAGAGAGGAGTAAATGTGTCATCAGTATAAATGCCATGTTGGAAACTGATGACATCAAGAAAGTCATGAATGAAGGTAAACGATTTAGGTCCAAGGATTGAGCCCTGGGCAGGAACCTGCATTAATGTGAAAGGAATTAGAAGAGTAAACATGATTGGACCAAATCAAAAATTTCAGCACAGACACCATAACCCTTGAGCTTGAGCTTGATATATCTAAAGCCACAGCACAAGCATTGTCATTCTTATCTAATACTTGAAAATGCTGTTTTAATTCAAAGACAAAGTAATTTGCTAAAGAAAAATATATAGAAAGTGCACTGATTTCTGAGTCTTCCCTAGTAAATTTGCTTGCAGGTTCTGACAACATTTTTAAAAAATCTGTTGTCATAGCATATTTAAAAACAACAGCGATAAAAACAAAATCTTAGCTGTTGGGAAAGTGGATGCTAAGTAGAGTAACTGAATGTTAAGTCTTCGAACACTTAGTAGAGAATATGACTCTTTTGTTCAAGATCATTGTTATTCCAATTATGAATACCTATTTCATCAGCATAAGCCCTCCAGTAATATCAAATCCCCAGATAAAATTCCTGTAGTGATAAAGTACTTTCATGCTACAAATATATTTCTTTGTATTCTAAGAGGTAAAAAAATTGTCTTTTTCATGGTTGGCATAAAATAGAGCAAGGCTTTCAAAAATTGTTCTGCCTGTAATTCTAAGCCAGGAGAGCTAATCCAACAGTGTTTTAGTTTAGTTTTTTTTTAATTGATTTTTACTCCAAACAAGGCTGTAAAGCCACTAAGACACAAGGGGTTACTGTGTTTAAAAGAATGAGAAAACCTTATTAAGGAGCAAGAACAATAGTAGAATTGTCAGGAAGACAGTAGATAATGATTGACTTTGCATTTAAATTTTTGAAGATCAAAGTTGATTAGAAAGCCTGAAGCTGGAAAAGAGTTCCACAAGCGAAAAGTACAAGAAAAGAAACTGTTAGCATATAAGTTACCGTTTCATCTAGCGAACTCAACTTTAAATTGATGAGACCTTGTTACAAATCTAGTAATGTGCTTAAATTCATAAAGTTTAGGTACCATAGTGAAGAGCTCATTCAAACAATTACCATGAAACTATTTATAAAAATAGCACAGGGATGCATCTTTATGGTGGTGTAGAAGTGACTGAATCCAAGATAATATAATAATATTGCTGATTTTTCTTTGGATTTTATCAAGAGTCTCTAAATAAATAGCAGGAGCACCAGGCCATAAGTGGCAGCAATATTCTAAGCATAGATGAATGGTAGACTTATAGATATGTAAGATAGATTCTGGAGAGAAAAAAAAGTGTAGCACGATGCAGTGAACCAACTTTCTTAGCAGCTGACCTAGCAGTAGATTTATTGTGGTTTATCCAGATGCAACAATTCACCCTTTTAGAGTTTAGCATCAGCCATGTTGATGGAAAGCAGAAGTATTTATAGAGAAAAGGCACTGGGAAGCTACACTATGGTGGTGAGAAAGTGACTGAAGCTGAGCTGCCAGATCAGGACCAATAATATTGCTGATTCTTGTTTGGATTTTATCAAGAGTCTCTAAATATATAGCAGGAGCACCAGGCCATAAGTGGCAGGAATATTCTAAGCATAGATGAATGGTAGACTTATAGATATGTAAGATAGATTCTGGAGAGAAAAAAAAGTGTAGCACGATGCAGTGAACCAACTTTTTTAGCAGCTGACCTAGCAGTAGATTTATTGTGGTTTATCCAGATGCAACAATTCACCCTTTTAGAGTTTAGCATCAGCCATGTTGATGGAAAGCAGAAGTATTTATAGAGAAAAGGCACTGGGAAGCTACACTATGGTGGTGAGAAAGTGACTGAAGCTGAGCTGCCAGATCAGGACCAATAATATTGCTGATTCTTGTTTGGATTTTATCAAGAGTCTTTAAATATATAGCAGGAGCACCGGGCCATAAGTGGCAGGAATATTCTAAGCATAGATGAATGGTAGACTTATATATATATATATATCTAGCACGACACAGTGAACCAAATTTCTAAGCAGCAGACTTAGCAATGGATTCTATATAGTCTTTCCACTTCATGTCAGCCGAGAATGTGAGCCCAAGAAGGCACAATGAGTCACTTTCCTGGAGGTTAGCATCAGCCATGCTGATGGAAAGCAAAAAGGGTTGTTGGGTTGACAGATTCTTGATTGTTAATTTAATATGCCAATTAACAAAATACATTGGCTTACTTTTTCAGAGGGGACTGAGCTGATGAATTTGGATAGAATTTTCTAAAATATATTTCTGTTCTGTATCTTGCAGAAGAAGCACCATCTGACAAAGAACTAATGTCGCTGATGATGGGAAGGATTTCTGCCTTAGAAGCCAAAGTGTATAGTCAGAATAAAGAACTTATTCAGAAGGTAAGTAAAAATATTTCTCTGGTTTGTCTTTCAATGTTGGAGGCTTGAGAAAATTTGGTTTTAATTGATTGATTTGTTTTCTACAGTTTATCAATGCAAGTTATTTAAAGCCCGGACGCTTTTTTTGAGATAATAATGGTTTCTTAATACAAGTCAAGAAGAAGTACGGTGGAATAATGGATAGCATTTTGAATTGAGGAATCAGAGAACCGAGTTTGAATTCCATTCAAATCCATTACATTCACTTATGTGCTAATACCTTGGGAAAGATATGACACCATTTCTTCTCCCCCCAGCTATGGATAAATAGCAGGACAGACTGGGTTCTATAGCCTTGGATAGCAACTGGTCTACTGCAGAAAGAAATGACAACCTACTGTGAGAAAAACCTGCCTCGTCAGTCATGTATCAAAAGATACATGATCGGCTAATCATGTATCATCCATGGCACAAAACTGACTGAAGTAAAAAAAAAAATCACCTTCTTTGTCAGGAGGCATGGTGGAGTAATGGATAGTGGCTCAGATTGAGGAATTGGAGAGCTGAGTTCAAATTCCATTCACATCCATTACATTCACTTATGTGCTAATACCCTTAGGAAAGGTATGAATCCTCTTCTTCTCCTCCAAAAGGTATGAATCCTCTTCTTCTCCTTCTTCTGGGTAAATAGCAGGGCAGACAGTTCTATAGCCTTGGATGGCAATTAGTCTACTGTAGAGAGAAATGGCAACCTACTGCAGGAAAAAATATCTGCCTCGTCAATCATGTATCGATAGATAGATGATCATCTAAGCATGTATCACGCATGGCACATAACTGACTGAATACAAGTCTTCCTAATTAACCCCTAGGTGGGGGGATAAGAGGTGGATTCATACCTAATCAGAATTTGTTAAACAAACAAGAAATTATAATATGGATATAAAGTGAGAGATCAATTCTGTATTACAATCAATATGTAAACTTATCCCTCACTTTGTGGCCAATGTACTTTGCATACATTTATATTCTAGCAAATGTAAATAAATCCTGTGTAGCTGATAAATATTTCATTGATGGATTGATTCGTTTTATATGAATTATCAAACCATGTCTTGCTAATTAACCCATAGCTGGGAGAAGAAGAGGTTGATTCATACTTTTCCCAATGGTAAGTGACTATAACAAAGCCAACTGGAATTGGAACTTGACTGTCCAATTAACAATTTGATTCTTTATCCATTACTCCATCCGTATACCCAATCTTACAGCATCTGGTATTCCCAAGTGGTCACCCATCTATATACTGGTGAGGCTTGATTTTGCTTAACTTTGATAACTAGTTTTTCAATGTGATTTAGCTGTAAGCCCTTGACTTTTCAATTGTGATAGGCTGAGGTGAGGGTGAGAGTTTTGGCCTCGTAAAAATATTCAACTCATTCACAAATAAAAAAGAAAGGAGTGAAGAAATCAAATAAAGTATAAATCCAAAACTTTTTATGTTCTAGAAAATTGTTGAGGTGATTTTTGCAAAGATTGTTTTTTTTTACATTTTTTTTAGTTCACTTTCTTCTTATGAAAACAGTTTTCATACAACACGAAAGACACTAGGCACAGGAAGATTTTTTTACTGACTTTCTCTCGGACTGTTACCCCCATTTGCTACTCAGGCTATCATGTGGATTCACTACTTGATATGTTGTCCCTTTACTTATAGCAGGCACATGGACATAGTAGGAGGCACAAAATGTATGTGACTAACAGAAAAATGTGCAGCTCTTTTTAAAATGTGTTACTTGAGTATAAAATTTGTAATAACTTAATAGCTATACATGCTAAAAACAGATTTTCAGAGATGTTTTAAATGATGTGAGATCTTTCTCCGTAAATTGTGATTAAATTGTATTTTAATGCAATATCCATCTCGTAGGGATTTTGTATCTTAATAATTTTCAATAAAAATAATTTTTTATTTTCAGTGAAACTAATTAACACAACATGTTTAAATAATATATCTTCGATAATCTAAATATGTTTAATTTGTTCAAGTTTTTCTTCACAAGCACAACATATAAACATATATATATATATATATATATATAGCTTTGAAAATGATGGAACACACCTTTTACCTTTTTCAGTTTCGCCGTTAAAAGAATGCGTTCCATCATTTTCAATGCCATATATAAATTCTGTGCTCTATATATATATATATATATATATATATATATATATATATATGTATATTAATAAAAAGAAAGAACAGTAAGATATTTTTATAATATATATATATATATATATATATATATACATTAAGAAATGGACAAAGTCCGACAATTTATTTATTAAAGACATTTTTTATGTTTAACGTTCTTTTTATAGATACAAGTATTTAAGTAAATGCTCTTTTTATAATAAACAGTATTAAATAACATTTACTGGCCTGAATGTCCTAGAAATTTTCATAGAAAATATTTGTCCTTTGACAGGATTCGAACCTCTTGGACATTCAGTCCGGTAAATGCTATTTAATACTGTTTATTATAAACAGAGCATTTACTTAAATACTTGTATCTATAAAAAGAACATTAAACATAAAAAATATCTTTAATATATATATATATATATATATATATATATATATATATATATATTATAAATTTGTGCTCTGTAGATTTGCATTGAGCACTGCTTTGTAAAAATAAAAATATTAATAAGAACACTGGATTATATATCTTACTGTTCTTTCTCTTTTATTATAATATATATATATATATATATATATATATATATATATATATATATATACTGGTGGTAAAGCAAAATTGTCCAATTGTTAGATTAAGCTTTGAACCATTGTATTTTAGAAATGATTAAAAATATCTTACTGGAATTCTCTGAGGATTTTATAAAACTATTGGACTCTACTTTGTACAGTAACAATATATTTAGTTCTAAGTTGAAATGATGATCCCTCTTGTTATTGTGATCTCCTAATCCAGGTTTCCTCTCTACTGTTCCCTCTTTTTTAAAACTTATTGACCATTCTTTTGATGGTCCTTAATGAACTTTAAAAATGGAAGCCAGTGTATGAAATGTTGGTACTATTACTGAAGGCCTGAATGATCTTTTTCCTCACACCATTGCTCACTTGTGATGACATTGTGGAGCTGACACAAAATGATTTTAACTTGTTCTCTATCTAACTGAATAACTCAGTTTTCAGTTGATTCTTATGAAAAATGGTATCACAATGACTAAACATCTTATCTGAAAACTTGGAAAAAAGAAACTCAATTAGTTTAGAGTATTTTTATATATTTTGTGGGATGGACAATTATCGTATGCTGTTACACGTTTTGGACAATTTTGCTGTTACACCTGGTATATATATATATATATATATATATATATATATATATATATATATATATATATGAAGAAATATAGTCTTAAGGTATGCTATATTTATGGGATAAAGTGCTCAATATCAGAGATAGAACGTAAATATAAAAGTGAATATAGAAGTTAACACTTAGAGGCGACAGTCTGTTTCATACTAGATGCAATTGTCAGGCCTGACAATTGCATCTAGCATGAAAACAGACTGTCGCCTCTAAGTGTTGACTTCTGTTCACTTTTATATTTATGTATTTATATATATATATATATATATATATATATATATATATATATATATATATACATATTGTCATCCATAGACTGCTTCGCTGTATCACAGCTCATCAGTGTGGCTAGATGTCCGGTTGCCTCTAGCTAGGATTGAAACCCGAATATATATATATATATATATATATATATATATATATATATATATATATATATATATTATGGCCAGATCATGTGAAATACTGGTTCCTGGACAATCACTTAAGCAACATCAAGCATGTCAGTACCTATATGGGTGACTGCTTGGGAATACCAGGTGCTTGGATGTGCAGGTGGTGTAATGGATAATGGCTCAGAAATGTTAATTAGAAACGCAAGTTATCCCCCAGCCATGGGTTAATTAGTAAGACTTGTGTTATTTGTAATGGTCAACCAGACTATTATGAGGCACCTACAAGTTTTGGTCGGTTGATTTTATGATATGACAACTCTTGTTGACGTATTCACTGTTGAATTTTGTATGGGGTACCCTGTGAGAATTGAACTCAATGCTCAGTAGTAATGGTCAACTAGACTAGCTTTGCTAACCACTAACTGATACTGATATTTAGTTTGTCTTATGACCTTGTTGTAAATCTGTTGTGGGATGTGAACTAATAATAATGTTAGGTTGGTGCCAAAATAATGTCGTTTTCTCACATAGTAACATATGTGAGAAAACGACCTTATTTTTGCACCAACAGTGTCTTAACTCAAATAGAATGAGATCTGTGTGTTACGTCAAAATAGTCTCTCTATGTTGAATAAATCATGGAGGCGGCAGCAAGAAACCCCCTTATTATCCATACCAGGATGTCAGGGCCTTTCCCAAAAGAGTAGGACTACACTGAAATCAGAAACCATTGAGAAGGCTATAGGTAATCACCTTACTATCCCTTCCAGGAAGTCATGGTAATTTCCATGAGAAAGAGAATGACTACTCAGATTTCAGAACCATAGAGATGTCAACAGTGAAACTACCATACTATCCTTCACTAGAAGTCATGGCAACTTCCAAAAGAAAAATGACTGCTCAGGATTCAGAAATGAGTGAGAAGACAACAGAGAAACCACTCCACTATCTTTTGCTTGTTGTCTCCTTCTTCTGTATGGCATGTACTTTCAAAACCTCAGCAGTCTTACCTCTCCACAACTTACTGCCTTTTCTAACTCTGCTTAAGGTTTGTCTTTTCATGGCAGTTCACAAATATCAATGACAAGGTAAGTATAGAGAGCCATGATCTGAAGTTGTGCTTTGTTCCGCTTCTCAAATATTTACCTGTTCAACACCTCATCTTTCAAACCAAAGATCTTTTTGAATAACTTCTCCCAATCTCTCATTTCTCTACCGAACTCCCAACCTTGTGAAAATCCAGTAGTTCAGAGAGAAGAATCACCTGGTCATCGTCACAGCAACAAAGGATCAATACATAATCTATTGTGGCAATTAAATGTGGGAAAAACAGTTCTTGCTTTGCTGCTGATGACTAAGTGACTTGCTTTATTCATTAGGCTTTAGCACATCTGTGTCCCATCCTCACCCCAGGGAGAGCCTCCCACCTCCACCATGAAAAAGAAGCATTAAAAGCAAATAAAAAAAAATGCTTGTGGGCGTGGAGCAGCCAAAGGAGGAGAGAAAAAAATATAACATTATATCTTCTTGTTACTCGGATGAGTCATCCAGAACTAAAGCTGTTGCTCCTGCAGTAACAAGATTACTGGTAGGACAGATTGGTTGATAAAGTTCATTTACTGTTTTTATCAGTTAATGGATTTTAATTTACATTGGGGTAAATGTGTTGAGCAGACAAATAAAAAAAAATTGAACGATTCAAATGCTGAGAATGTAAATTTAGCATGCAAACACATTTCCTGTTATATGAGAATGAAACATGCCACAATATTTCCAATATACTTTTTCTCTTGAAAATAAATTTATTTGTAGCAATAAAAATTCAAAGATATTAGGTTGGTGCAAAAATAATGACGTAATAATGTCATTTTTTGACCTTAAAAGATACATCAAAAAACGACATTATTATGTCATTATTTTTGCACCAACCTAATAGTTTCTTTGAATAAAAAGGAAAAAAAAATGGCAATGAATTTCCTGTTTTATAAATCCAGAATAAACTATTTGTATCTGTGTGTTTGAAAAGTATTTACTTTATATATTTCTGCATATAAGAGAAGCTTTAAATCCCAAGACTCACTCTTAAAATTAGGGGTCATCTTATATACTACAATTCTAAAAAAGAAACCTTAAATTCTGAGTGATGTTTATTGGTAGGCTAACCTTGGCGCGATGACCAATAATGTACATAAAAAGATTTACATTATCAAATAAACTGATAATGAAGTAATAAAACTATTTCTACATTACAGACTAGCAGCATGGCCCGGCGTTGCCTGTGCTTGATTAAAAAATCGTACGACTCATACAGCAATAGCTATCACTTGACTTAAAATATTTTTGCCCTTCCTTGCCTTTAAAGGAGTGCCCTTTGCTGTGCTGATGTTGCTACATGCCTTACTTCTTTCCTATCTCACACTGCAAATTTTTTCTAAGCTCTATACTAAACATTAAGTCTGTTACAAAAAAAGAACTAAACAAAATGAACACAAAACGATCAGCTTTAAAAAAGGACTCATAACTGCAAAAACCGAATGAAAAAAGAATGTTAACAACAAATAATTTTTCACACCCAACCCAGTTCTGCAAAATCAGAATCAATGTTGAGTTTAAGCAAGCGAATGAGCCAATTGGAGTAAAGTGCCATGCAGATTTAAATTTTCCCATATGTGACGAATGCAGCTATCAATTTTTTTTGCATGCTAGCATGCGAGTTAACATTCATGTCAGTCAGCTGTTGGCTCTCTTGCTGGCCAATAGAATCTTCCTGCCTATTTGTGGCAGCCAACTATAGGCTCTCACTCTGGCCAGTAGAAAATGGACGCAAACTACATGAAAACTGCCGTAGAAGCATGAAAAAATCGATTATTTCCACTATTGATCGGAGTTGTGAAATGCAAAGTCGGTCTTGGCCTTTCCATTAACTTGGAGCATGTGCATGTAAATTTTGGTGCAAATCCATCGAAAATTGCGGCCGTGCATTTGTTACACACACACACACACACACACACACACATATCCTGCCTTTTATAGACAGAGATTACTGACATAACTTCATAATAAATTGCCTACCCAAAGTATAATTCCATATCAATGAAATCAACTTGTGTCCATGAAAACTCAGCTGAGAAAATGTAAACATTGAGTTATGACTGCATTCACAGCAGCCTTTATAATTTGCTAAACTTTCAATAATCATCATGGTATTGTTAATTACAACAGTAATAATATTTATAATAACATAATATTCAAAAACTTTTGAATGCACTATTATCATACTGTTGTTAGCAGTATTTTGTAATTGTTCATGAAGTATAAGTAAATGGCCATTAGTACACCAGGCTACTTGTTACTATTTAGAAATAGGAAAAGAAGAGAATGAAGAAGAATCAGTTTTCACAAGAGATCACACAAGCAAAACGATGGTTTCCCTTTTAGGGGATGTATGTAAGGAAAACATAATATAGAATTAGTTTTGTTATTTTGTTTATTTTTAATTTCTAAGGATACAGGAAGTAACATTTCCAATAAAATCATCTTTATATGATCAATAATCTTCTGCTACAGGTATTGGATGAATTCATAGGATGAAACTCTGCTATGTTTTTTGAAACTTGTCTTATCTAAAGGTTGCCTTATATGCGGAAATATACAATATGTATTTCACCAAGATGAATTATGTGCCAAATAATCAAGGTAGGAACGACCATGAATGGTAGGAAACGTCATGTTGAATTAGTTTATCATCTCTTTTCTTAGGATATGGATGTGTGGATGCAATAGATAGAGACTCATAAATGTGAAATTGGAGAGCCAAGTTCCAATACGGTTGTGTTTGTTACATACACTTAGGTGCAAATACTTTTGGGAAAGGTGTGAATCCATCTCTTCCTCCTTCACACTATGAGTTAGCTAGTAAGTTTTGTATCAGGAAAAAAAAATCATTGTTATTTTTTCAATCAATTCACCCCATGGTGATAATGCCAGGAAGATGCAAGAAGCTTCTGGGAGTGGGGAGAGAATGAGAAGATTTTAGAAGGAACCGGAAACCGAATCTGAAACAAGGGATAAACCTCTACTCAAAAAATTGTTCATGCAATATTCCTCCACAAAAAAGAATTATTGTTACAATCCAAAATATGTTTTGGCATTAAATAGCACATAAAGGATTGATAAGCTGTAGGTAAACAAATCAATTAATCTATTAGGTTGTTTGGAATGTAATTATGTATTTCACCACTACAAATTATGAGTCAACCGTCTAACCAACCAAGGCTAAACAAAAGGTGACTGGTAGGAAACTGAGTATAGAACTAGTTTAGCCTCACTACTATTAGGCAGTTTGTAATTTATAGTGCATTTTGGAGTTTAATTGAGAAAACTTGCAAAGAGAGAATTTCATTTGAGAAGCAAACACAATGTTCTACGATCTGCAACCGGGTTTTGCATGTGAACAGAAAAAGCAAAAAAAGATAGTGGTTATCCCAAAATCAGAAGCCAATGCCAATGCAAAAACCACACTCTTGCTTTGTATCTGGATGAATATAAATGGTGCTGTCCATTATGAGCAACAGGAACATGGAAGGACCATTTCTGCAGACATTTATTGCCTGAAACTTGATCCAGTAAATGAATCATTACATTAAAAGTATCTTACTTTGGCAAAGAGAAAATGGCTTATTCTCTAGCATGACAATGCAAAAGCACATTCTGCAAAACGAACCCAAGAAAATTGTCAGGTTCTTCCACACCCAGCATACTCACCAAATTTAGCCCCTATAGATTTTCATTTGTTTCATTCACTACAATATCTCATAAGTGGTGGAATCTTCAGAAACAAAGCAATTGAAAACAGTCTTTTAAAACTTTTTGGAAGACAAACTTAGATTTCTTTAAATGGTGAGTCAAAAATTTTACTTTTTTTTTTAACTTACATTTCTTATTATTTTCTTTCTAGTGAAATATAATTACTTTCTGAACAGCCTAATATGTCTGCATTATCATGATTTAGTGTAATGCATGAGGATTTATGAACAAAAGGCTGTCAAGCAATGTGGAAAAGACATGCCTTCCCGCATAGAATTATAGGAAAAAAGTCTGGCAAGTGGAGACAAGCTACTGACTTGCATCACCAACTCTTATCTTCTTCTCTGCCTTTGTTTGTGGGAGAAGAACCAGCCTTGTACCCTTGTGTTTTCCTGATGTCTGCTTCTGTTACCCACTGATAAATGAAGTTGGGGAAACATTTGCAAAATTAACTTGCATGCTGTTACTCTATTTTTATATACTAAATTTCCTGCAATATAAGGCTTGAGAGCCCCTCAGGACAGAGGATTATAGTCACAATAATAAAGATGAATGTGATATGAATGAAACAGAAGGTAGTAGGAAGTGAAGACTACAAGGATAAGCAGGATATATAATGATTAAACCATGACTTGAACATGTTAAGATTGAGGCATTCAGGGAAGCATCTACACAGGTGCCTGTTCGACAAAGTGGCAATTCTTCTGAATTAATAGAATGCAGTTTATTTTTGGAAGCATTAAAATTAACAAGCCATCCTTTACACCAGTTAACAACAGACTGAAGGTTGTTTTACATATCAGCTGCCATTTTGACCTTATCAAACTGATCAAACTTACTATTGAGACAGGAGTAAATGGTTGATACCAAGTTGAGAGCTGATACCATCAGGAAGGTCATTAATGAAAATTAAAAAAGTTAGGACAAGGATGGAGCCCTGGGGTACACCTGCATCAGTATGAAAGGAACTGGAAGAGTGGCCATTCAGGTTTACTTTTCTTTCAAGATTTGATAGGAAAGTTTGGGTTAGTTCAAAAATTTGTTTGGAAATACTGTAACTTTTCAGCCTGTGAAGAAGACCTACATGCCAGGCTCTGTTAAAAGCTTTTGAGCTGTCCAAGGCTATAGTCTCGGCTTTACCATTTTTATCTGGAGCTTGGTAGATGTTTTCTGCAATTATTGTTAGTACATCAGCAGTTGACCTGGACAAACAAAAGCCATGTTGCTTGTCTGAAAAAAGGCTCTGTGATATGAGAAGATTAACCAATTCAGAATTGATTAGTGCCACTAGGCGTTTCCTAAAAAGAAATAGAAGGCTAACAGGCCGATGGTTGGAAGGGTTCGATGGTTCACCAGAGTTCTTAAAATCAGGAACAACAGATAAGGACTTCCAGCAGGCAGGAAAGCAAGAGACAGTGAGGCACTTATTATACAGTTTAGAGAGAACCACTGTCTGTCATCCACTTGCTTAAGTCTGCCAGGTGTGTCATGCATTGTTTTCCCTTGTCTCCCTTTCCCTCTATTTGACCTGAGAGTATCAGATTCTCCAGGCCCTCCTCCCTCATTATGTGTCCCAAAAACTTCAGCTGCCTCTTCCTGATATTAAGTATAAGCCTCTCCCTTTTTTTGCAACCTCTCTAAGATCTCATCGTTGCTCACATGCTCGGTCCATGATATCCTTAGTAACCTTCTGTAGAACCACATCTCTGTTGCCTTGAGTCTCTTCTTTATTTTTGAGGAAATTGTCCAACATTTGCTGCCGTAAAGAAGGACAGATGTCACGTATCAGTTCAGTATTCTTTTATTTGTCACCAAAGATATCCTCCTGTCTTACAGTACTCTGCCCAATTGGTGATTAAATCATTCTGGTGGAATTGCAGATATACCAAGAAACAATTTACATTGAAGAAAATATGGTATGACTAATCTATGAGAAGATAGATCATATTGACTTTTAACTTATACCAAGTTCTGATGTCTCCTTCTCCAAAAAAGGAGGAAATTAATTCAATGTAATCCAGTAAGAGTGAAACTTAGACATGCAAAGTTAATTTTTTGGCAGTCTTGACCAAAATTTTGGAGAATAGCAAGAATATTTAGCTCAAAGTTTACAGAATTGGATTTAAATTTCCCAGACCAGGTACCAATTAGGAGAGGCAGGGCAGCATTTGGGTCAGACAGACCATACCTGCCAGAGACATAAAGTACCATGACAGGCTTATTCTTATACATGAGGACTAAAAGGCCCATTAGTGAACAGTGAGAGCAAGTAGGTTTGATTTGGGAATGGTGAGGTTAGGTGTATTATAACTACACTTGTCACAGTCACCAAGTAGATGTTTACAATTGGTTAGCTATTTCATTAGAACCAGCTATCTGAGGTTTAAGGTTCTGAGTGTGGACAGAGAGGTAAGTTGTGAACTGGGAGAGTGAAGCATCTGTAAAATTGTAACTTAGTATAAGTCCAAATACCTACTCTTTGGGAAAGTGTCCAGAGAACTCATGGTCAGTTTACCATGCTGAAAAAACTTTGATTAAATGACATAAAAAAATAATGTGCAAATAATTAAAGCTGATGTGAGTGTATATATATATATATATATATATATATATATATATATATATATATATATATATAGTCGACTATCCCGTTGAACCTCGACGTATGAGTGTCAAGCAGATCAGTTCCCAGGAAACCGACAGCCCGACAACAGCACATGAGATTTGATTATAGTGGTGAAGATTTCATGCAGGACCATCCACACTTTTTGAAGGCCCAAATTCAGAGACCTGGTGCACTACGTGCCACAAGGTCCCCAAACGACCCTCCACAAGTTTTGAATTCAGAGTTGTCCTTTTCCTAGAACAGTTGCCATCCAAGAACCCAGTCTGTCTTGCTATTTACCCATAGCTGGAGGGAGAAGAAGAGGATTCACACCTTTCCCAAGAGTATTAGCACGTAAGTGAATGTAATGGATTTGACTGAACTCGGCTCTGTGATTCCTCAATCCAAGTTGCTATCCATTACTCCACCGTGCTATATATATATATATATATATATATATATAGAGAGAGAGAGAGAGAGAGGGACACATGTGTTGGAGTAAGCAATAAAATTCAAAAATTAATGTGAAAGAAAGCAAAATAAAAGTTAAAAAATTAATCCTGCACATGACAAAAAGAAAGTCAGTAAAAATTATAATCTCAAAGTTAACAATAACTGGCATTAAGATGGTTGAAGTTGATGGCAGATTCTTGACTGAAACTGATAAGAGGCTCAAATTTGTTTTTTTTTGGGGGGTGGGACACTATGAAGAGTAGGGGGTTTCAGACCCTGATTTCTGTGTTGACATGAATGTGAAGTCACCATTGTTATTTCCCTGTCATTTCTATTTTTTTTTGTCTGGTTTTACATTTTTACAAATGAAAATACATGTGAATGCTTTCTTTTTGGGAAAATGTCCATATAACTCAGTCAGTTTACCATACAGGAAAAACTTCTATTAAATGTAGCTACATCAAGAATTGATATTAAATTAATGTGCAAATAATTAATGCATATATGAATATATATATATATATATATATATATATATATACAGAGAGAGAGAGAGAGAGAGAGAAAGAAAGAAAAAAAGAAAGAAAGAGAGAGAAACACAAAGAACCAAAATAAGTTAAGCCATCATCTCTAATGGCCCTTTAATTAAAGACTGTACCATATTTACTGCAGAAAGTTATGAAATTTGACCCAGGCTGACATGTGTACTCTTTATAACTGCCAACTGTTAATTAGAATGCTATTAATATTGTCTAAGATAAATCATTGTTATTATTTCATGAATAGCTTGGACTCCAAGTATCCTTTTTGGTTGGGCTTATTGGTACTTTATCAAGGTGTCAGTAGAGTAATGGATATTGGTGAAGAAAGCAGATTCAGTGAGCTGAGTTCAAATTCTGGGCTAATCTGTGGTGTTTACTTTCAAACACAAGCAAGACAATAAAGCCACTAAGACACAAAGTATGAGTACAAGTATGAAAGAGTACATTAAAAAGTATAACATTTTTAAGAAGAGAGCATAGTAAAAGAACAGGATTTGCTCTATTTATATTTGGATTATTATCTACATCTTTTTTGTTATTACTACGTTATCAACTGTTGTGCCCTCGAGCCTTATCATTGTCTTCATTTTTGTTGTTTTGTTATCACTACCTTTCGACCATTCTACCCTCTACCCTTCTTCAGGTGTATACTGATCTGGGTAACCCATAGGGAATTCTAAAGTGAACTGTTTATTTAATCTACCTGGTTCAGTTCAGAATTCCCTGTACATTATCCAGATCACATCCACCTGAAGAAGGGTGGAGGGCGCAATGGTCGAAACATTGTGATAACAACAACAAAGATGAGGACAATAGTCTGAATATAGATAGTCTAAATAATGATAAATCCTCATGCAAGAAATTCAGACAGCAAAGAAGAGGAATTAAGAAGACAGAAGATAACGGTTGACAGTGCATTTAAATTTTTGTAGATCAAGGTTGTCTGGGAAACAAGAGCCTGGAAGAGAGTTCCACAAGTGAGAAGTATGCGAGGAGAAATGCCCTTGAGAAAAGCATAAATCTCTTCCCCTCCCAGCTATGGGTTAAATAACAGGACAAAATAGGTTCCATAGCCTGGGTAGGGCAACCATCCTAGAACAACAACTCTAAATTCAAAACTGGCATTAAAAAAGATTGACTCTAGAAATGACTACATTATGGTACATCTGCGACCCTAATGGGCTGGGATGTGGGTGCTTGTGATCATGTATCCCCACTTTGAGATTAAGCATTCTTTTTTTTTACCATTAATTTTAGAATTTCCTGCTGTAAAATATTATTTACTCTCTTGGAGAGGGTCTTCTATTTGAGCTTCAGGCTTGATGCTATCAGATCTTCTTCTTGGTACCCACACAGGGATGCAAAATGGTTGGAAAACTGCAATTCGATATGACCATTCCTGTTTGTCATCATTTCAACCCTACTTCAGGTTTGTAATGACATGACACAAATTTATATACAAAAGAATGTTAGGTCAAGTTGGTTGATTTTACAAAATGTCAACCCTTGTTGGGTTATTTAAAGTTGAATTTTGTATGGGTGAGGATAGAACTGACTACTCAATAGAAATGGTCAACCAGAGAAGCCTCATTAACCATTACTCCACGCCAAGGTGTCAAATTTAGTTAGATGATTTTACACGTTCGACATTCTTGGAGTATTTAATGTTGAAATGAAATCACTACTCAGAAGCAATAATCAACCAGACTAACCTCATTAACATTACCCCAGGATAAGGTACCTATTTAATTAGGTTAGTTGATTTTATGAGATGTCAACCTTTGTTGGGTTATTTAATGTTGAATTATTGCATCTGGCACTCGCTAAGGATTGAACTCACTACTCAAAAGCAATGGTCAACCAGACTAGCCTCATTACCCCATGCCAAGGCACCTATTTAGTTAGGTTGGATGAGTTTGTATGTCAGACTTTCTTGGGTTATTAATGTTTTATTTTTATATGGGATACCCAGTAAGGATTGAATTCACTATTCAGTCGTAATACGAACTAGACTAGTTGATGTTTATTCCAAGCTCAGATGTCTTATTAGAAAAAGTCTAGAAACTGCTACAAGACAGAACTAAAGCTGACCATTCAGTCCTAGAAAACCCAGGTTGTGTGTGTGTATCTGTACGTTTATATATTGGATCGGATTTCCTACATTTTTCAACCGATTTCAACAAAACTTCACAGGACTACGTAAAATTACCTTGCGGTTGTTCTGACAGTGCCAAAAATTGGAAAAACACAATTGTTTTTGCATGAAATCAATTTGAAAACACGATTAAGAGGCATCACGAGAATGAAAGGGGGACAACTCATATCGAGTTATACTTATTATAAAATCCAGGTTTTTCTTTTTTTGTGCGTGTGTGTGTGTTCATTTATATATGGGATCGAATTTCCTACATTTTTCAACCGATTTCAACAAAACTTCACTTATTTTTGGCAGGTAGTGTTTCTTATTGTCTTGCACACTTTTTTCTTTATTTTTACATTCAGAATGCTTTAAAAATTCCATTTACAAGACAATTGTTTATAATAAAATTCTATTCAATCGATAGACTCATAACGATTGAAAACAATGTTTTTGTTTGAGTCTGACCAATTCGTAAAAAAAAAAAAAAAAAACTAATTAAGACATGCATGTCCATCAACCTTAAACAATAATCTTTGTCAATTTTATTTTTCAGTCTTTATGATGGTCGATACTTGATCTATCCCTTACTGTTACATCCCCGGGCAATGCCGCGCTCTACTGCTAGTATTTTAATAAGAGAAATAAGAAGTAATAAATTGTTGAAAAGAAAAAGGGAAAACTGAGGGAGGAAAAAAGTATCAAAACTGAAAATCAATTAACAAATCACGACAGCTATTAGGAAGATGTGATTAAATATACTTTAATGTTTAAAAAATAATTATTCAGTATTATTATTGTTTAGGTAATAAGCGTTATAACATAACACAAATAGCTATATTGTGGAATTTTTGATAATATACGCATTTTTATGTATTTATGGTTATTTTTTAACTTTTATCAAAAGACGACATTCTTGTATATGTAGTTATGGATAATATTATACATTAATTATTAATTTTTCTAATTAATAACTATTTGTGCTCAGTTGTTGGCATTAAAAGCTGATGTGTTAAAATTTTGGAATAATGCAATAATAAAAATTTAAATTTCCTCTCTCTGATAAATGTCGCGATCTGTAAAAAGAATTATTTTTCTTTAATAGATTTTGCTAGAAACTGAAAAATCGGAAAAAAGAATCAAAACTTTTTTGTCTTAATTTCTGGGATGAGGAGTTATCATTATTTACATTACGTATATGTGGTCAATTTTCTTCATCTTTGTTGTTGTCGTCACAGCATTTCAGCCAGAGTGCCCTTCGGCCTTCATCAGGTGTATTTGACATGCTGTAATCATTCCCAGAATTAAATTGTCACACCTTGAAAATAATTGTAAGCAACAACAACAAAAAAAAAAAAAAAAAATAGATGCACTGTCCAGACAAACCAAAAGTAGAAAAACAAGGAGCTTAAATTTTTTGTCCAAAGTTGCTAAATATTTTTCTTTGCCATTAGACAAAGGAAACAGTTAAAAGTATACAACTGCTGCTCAGCAGAAACATAATGTCTACTTACTGGGGGGAGTAATTATCAATACTTACACAAAATATTAATATACAAACAAAAATAAGTAACCCTCTATTTAATATGTAGAGCATAGATTAGTTTTGTTCCATTATACATGTCTAGGCAAAGCTCATCTTGTTAAACTGCTAAACTTGATGGAAAAAAACAGAGCAGTACTAAATATTAGATTGGTGCAAAAATAATGACGTAATAATGTTGTTTTAGACGTTAAAAAATATGTCAAAAAACGACATTATTACGTCATTATTTTTGCACCAACCTAATAAGAATTAGATGAGGTATCTCTGAACGTGCAAGCAGTCTACCCTCATAGATTAAATAAAGGGTTCAATATGAAATTCCATATTGGTTACCCAGATCAAGAAATACCTAATGAAGATCAAAGGAAACAATGATTGATAGTTATGAGAAGAACAACAAAGATGAGGATAACAGTCTGCATATAAATAGCATGAATAAAAAAAAAAAGAAAAAAAAAACTTGTTTAGAAGATCTCAAGTAAAAATCCTGGAAACTTTATCGCAGCTATACAGTCTTCAGCCTTCCTCAAGCTACGATCTCATTCAGAACTATCAACTAGTTCCCTTTATTTGATTCCTCAGAGAGAGAAATTTGAATAACTTCTATCGTGTCAATGCAGAAGCATGGTCGGAACATGGTGGTCAACTGAGTCTCTGGACTTAGAGCGATGCCTTTTTCTTTGCTCTTATTCTACAGCTTAATTTAGCAAAGGCAGTTTCTTCAGAGACCCCAAACATCCATGTCAATATATCAGATGCTTCTGTTTCATGAAGTAATAATGGTCCTATTCAAGTGTGTTTGTACCCATTAGTAGAGTCCCTATTCTCTGTAGACCAGAGACTAGTTCACCAAATAGGAAGGTCTTTGGACAATAATACTACAGTCAACCAGGCCACACCTGTTGAGGCTCTTGGAGCATAGTTTTAACACTTCAACTATATGACCAGAATTCCCTAACACCTTGTCAAGTGTCACTTGATCCCAAAAGTTATGATTTATTTATTTGTGATCCTGGTTGGCATGGTGGAGTAATGGATAGCAGCTTGGATTCAGGAGTGGAGAGCCGAGTTTGAATTCCAGTCAAATCCATTACATTCACTTATGTGCCAATACCCTTGGGAAAAGGTATGAATCCTCTTCATTTCCCCACCAGCTATGCATGAATAGCAGGACAGGCCGGGTTCTGTAGCCTTGGATGGAAACTGTTCTACCAGAAAAAGAAATGCCAACCTACTGTGGGAAAAAAAATCTGCCTTGTCAGTCATGTATCAAAAGATACATGATTGCCTAAGCATGTATCACGCATGGCACATAACTGATTTTCCCCCTCCCCCAGCTATGGGTAACTAGCAGGACAGGCCGGGTTCTATAGCCTTCAATGGCAACTAGTCTACCACAGAAAGAAATGGCAACCTACTGCGGGAAAAAAATCTGCCTTGTCAGTCATGTATCAAAAGATACATGATTGCCCAAGCGTGTATCATGCATAGCATATAACTGACTGATCCTGGCTGAATCCAGAACCCCAGAATTTGTAAACAAATCATTCCAATGTACTTTTAGAATAGGATGGTGAGAAAGCAATACTAATACAAGTGCTTGATTATGTCGATGTATACAACCCAAGATACAGCACCGTGTAGATAGACAGCAGGACGGCTTTATAGACTTATTTGTTTCTTTTTAACAGAGAGTAAGATCTAGAGAGAAACCTACATGAATAGAAAAGGAGTTGAATATAGAGAGATGCGAACTGAGAGAATGACATACATAGAGAGAGAAAGAGAAAGTAAGATGCAAACAGAGGGTAGAGAGTTATGAAGAAAATTAAATAGATAGATGCTTTGGCAAACATGAACCGTCATGTCTGCCAAAAAATAAACAATCTAATAAATAAATAGTGCTAATTATTTTTGTTGTAAATTCTCAAGAACAAAAAAAAATGTATGAATTCATTTTCATCATATGTTTAGGTTTTATTACAATTCTAATCATCGATTTTTAAAACAATAAACATTGCTGAAGAGTGAAGTTACTTAAAATAATAATGGTGTCTGGGGTTAAATCATCTTTTTGACAATGAGTTTTTTGTGGGCATACTTTCTTATTGCTGTTACCTTCACAAAATAGGCAAACATGGCTCCCTATATTTTCTTATTTGATAAATGCAAAATGTGTTGTGATGACCACACCTGTTCATGAGGTAATTAGTGGAATAGTTTCTTGTTGCATTGCCATGACGACGCACATAAATTCTAAAGCCCATGAGATCAATGCTGGTGTCCCCTGAGACTCTCTCCTTGGTTCTACACGTTTTTTGTCTAAGAACATTCTCAGATCATTAGTAAATATATATGTAGATGATACCATGGTTTATTGGTGAACCTCCAAAAATCTTAATGATCAAAACCTGGCAGCTGATTTCTCCTTTGAACTAGCTTACACTGCCCAATGGGAGAGGAACTGACTTGCAACATTCAGCACCTCTATAATAAAGAAAATACACTTTGAGCCTTCTCCAGTCATAATAAGGGTCCTTGCCTCAAACATTTACTGGGACTAAAGCACACCAGACCTTAATTAGAACTTGTATATATGATCCATTGCTAAAGAAGCTGGAAAAATTGTTGATTCTTTGTACCACTTCAGAAAGTACCTGACTCTTCCTGCTCTGCTGTATCTTTACAACAGAACAAAATTCATGTATTGCTACCATAATCGGTCTAGAGTTGCCCAATCCTCAGGTTCCATCACTGACAGGGTTCAGATGCATTTATCTTGTCTTGTGGGAGATGAGTTATTTTCCGGCTGGCAATCCTTTCCTCATAAATGAAATTTTGCAAGCCTCTTCCTATTCTATCAATATTTTTTCATGGCAGATGTTAAGATAATTTACATACCTTAGTTCTACCAGCTTTAAACCTTCACACTCACAGATAGGACATGACATACACAGTTGACTCATCCACATTCATGTTGTATTCAATTGATAAGGAAAGAGTTCCAGATTCTTTCCCAGAACTGTTACATTATTGAACAGACTCCAGAGAGGATGCTTCCCAGACTGCCATAATCTTAACTTCTTATCTATCCTACATATATCCTCATAATATGCACCATTACTCTCTCCTTCTGCAACTACATTCGGTAATCATCTACCTTGAGTTGCTCTTGGGCCTTGTTTTGGGTGGACAGTAGTATAAAAAAAGAAACTAATAAGATTGATTAAAATAGTAATAATGGAGCTGATTGTTTGAATTATCATGACTGTTTTGGGGAAAGGTCAGGGAGTATCTTCCTGTAATCTTCTTCATTGGATTGATAGTAAAAAAAAAAAAAGACAGAGAGCAATAAGTATACATATATTGATATATATATATATATATATATTTGACTATTGGTGTAAGGATAGAAGTGAAGCATCTTGATAAGTATGCAACACAAAAATCTTGTTTGAGGTTTTAATAAAAATGGCTTCCAACTTAGCTAGTCTGTTGTTGTAGTCTGAACAAGTTTTGATAAACTTGAATGCCATAGGTCTGACAGCTTATCACAGCGCTATACTTGTTAGGAATTTTTCCTCATAATCCTCGACATAGTTCAGAAAAACTATACACCAAAGATACCATTCTTTTGCTGCAGTGAGTAAACTAGGATCAATGCCTAGGTTTTTAGGTTGACATCCTATATTCGAATTAGATTCAGCCACTAGACTAGAGTGAGTTGTCGTAAGTCTTGATAGTTGAAGCGAGACTTGAAGTGAATCCAAGCCTCACTCAAATACTTGTCAAGTACAAAATGCTAGAACCACTGACCAAGTGACTATTCATAGAAGGGAGGAGAGAACGTTAACTTACATTATATTTAAATAGTTTACAACACTTGCTATACACAAAATTAAAATGGCTTCCTAAAATAAAAGTGGCCTTTTAAAATGAAAGTGGCTTTCTAAAAGTCCTGGAATCTCTATGTCATTTAGCTCATCTGTTTGACTCATGTTTTGTTTTTAAGGTTACAATGTGGCAGCAGGTGTCTATTAATTATCATGCAAATGCTGACAATGTCATTGTTGTAGGTACATTGGAATGAAAAGCAAATCAATTTGAGTTTTATAAGGCAAAGAGTACATGGAACACATAATGATAATTTTTCCAAAAGATAACTTCTTTTTTTTTTTTTTTTTTTTTTTTACTAATGTTCACCCAATACAAAGCCCGAGAGCCACTCAAGGTAGAGAGTTACTGTGTGGAGTTGTATTAGCGTAAGAAAGGGCTATGCAAGAAAGATATTGGCTGACTCTAGACTTGAAGAGGTCAAGATTATTGTGATTGGGAAAACAAGCAAATGAGAAGACTTTAGAAGGAACTGAAAATCCAATCGTAAACAGGAAACAAGGGATAAACTTCTACTCCTGTTCAATAAACTTTACGATATAACCTTAGAAAATAGTGTTGGGACTATTTTTTCCTGTCTTTAAACATTTTCTGGATGGAATGAATTGAACATTTCTGCTGCATCTGGTCTGGTGTTTCTGCTATATATCTTGAGATTCAAAACAAAACCTGAAGAAGTTTCTGTAATGTTATCAGTCCTGACCCGACAACTCAATTTCAGTCACTTTCCCATTGCCATGATGTGGCTTCCCTCTGTCTTTTCTATAAATATTTTCATGGCAATTTTTCTAATGAAATCACCTTTTTGGTACCTTAACCTCATAAATTCAAGCAGACTACAAGATTGGCAACTAGGTCTCATTGTCTCATCATTTTACTGCTGAAATAACTAGATATGAGTTCTATTCTAATAGTTTCTTCTTTGTCACTTCTTGCCTGTGGAACTCTCAAATTCTTGTTTCCCAGTAGGCTACTATCTTCAAAAATTTAAATCCAATATCGATCATCAATTTGTGTCTTTCTGATTTCTGTTCTTTTATTGTCTTTTCTCACCATTAATGTTTTCTCATTTTCTTTCCTTATCAGTTATCCTTTGTATCTTTCTGGCATTATTGCCTTAGATTAAATAATTAAATGAAAAAAAGATGAGAGACTGCTTTCCCTTTTGACAGACTTGATCTCATCCACTTTTCATTTTCCCTTTCTCTTCACTGTTGTCATTGGTGGAAATGGCCATGAATCAAAGAGAGTCTGATGAGGCTATTTGTGTAATTTTGATTTTGGTGGATAACGCTGCACAACAGAGAAACACAGACACCTGGTCTGAAGATTGTGTTTAACCATGTTTAACAGACTGTCAACACTGGGTGTTCACATCAATGTCCACTTTTATATACATATATATATATACATATATATATATATATATATATATATATATATATATAGATAGATAGATAGATAGATATGGATATATATAGTTATAGATATGGATATATGACAATAAAATTACAGCATATCGCACATATAGTGCAGGTGTTAGTGAAACAGTTCTCAATGAAAAGAAACTCAGCATAGTGCTAGGGGTGTGAAGGTGTGAGATAGTATGCACATTTATTAATATATATATATATATATATATATATATATATATATATATATATATACAGTGCTGTTCGATAAAAGTGACTCACCTGATTTTTTTACTAAATGTTCTCTTCTCCGATTAAATGGAAGTTGAGCTAAATTCAAAGGATAAGCGATCTGAAATCCGAAGAAGAAGCTTTGAAAGCTCTTTGAATTTAGCATTAAGTACTGTCAAGCATCCGTTCAGTATAATATTCTGGGGATACCTTTCTTTTCATGGAACTGGTTTCTTAAAACCTATTGAAAAGACCCCCAAGAGCGAGCAGTACAAGAGAATTTTAGAGTCTTGTCTGCTCCCTTCTGCTGAAAGGGTGCAAATCGACCCCACCAAGCTCATTTTTATGCAAGATAATGCTCCCTGTCACAAATCAAAATTGATGAAGGAATACTTTAATGAGAGCAGGTGAGTGTTATGACAAGGCCGCTCCAATCTCCTGACCTGAACCCCATAGAAAACTTATGGAGCATAACTGCTTTCTTGAGAGCCTGTACTTTATAATGCTCGGAGAAGAGAACATTTAGTAAAAAAAATCAGGTGAGTCACTTTTATCGAACAGCACTGTATGTGTGTGTGTATTTATATATATAGTTGTTAGTACGATATAGAATAGTATTCAAACAAAAGTGGAGTTAATGTGAAAAAGTAGTTTTGATAAATTCATTTTACCTTTTTATGGCAGGCATCTTCAGGTCAGTGAAGTGGAAAACACATGTGTAAGGGAAATACGTTAGAATTTTTGTGAAAGAGGTAATAAATATTTTTATCAGATGCTACGGTCAGAACCCTTCTTTCTTTTTTTTGTATTGAAGCTTTTAGCACCTGCTGGATTTGAATGGATCTCTGCTTTTTTTCTGTATAAGTTCAAGAACCACTTTTGCAGTGATTAGTGATATTGTATATGAGCCCAGTTTGAGGTTGACCATAGAGAATTGTGAGATCAGTGTATTTTCAATGCATTTTCTTTTGGTTAATTCTCTCTTCTAATCAAACTGGCACTCATTAGGTAAAAGTTATGGTCAGATGTGTTCAAAGTGAACTACTGATGCATTTAAAGTGTTATTATGCAATAGATCCCTACAATGTTCATATAGATTTTAGGAAGATTTCTGATCGTTTCGCTAATTGAGCATTTTGTGCGAATTATTTTGTATATTTTATTGTTGCCTTTAAATAGGGTATAAATAACAACAGTGACAACTCTTTGCTAAGAGGAGAAAATAGTGATGATAACTTTTCTAGAACAAGAAAAATTCTTAAAAACAAGATCGGAATTCATTTCTGGAGGTAGACACAAATATATATTCCTACTACACTACCTACAAACCATAAGCAAAATGATTAAACAAAATCCCATACCTACGAAACTAATAAAGTTTATTTCAAATACTAAAACTTAGATCCAAAGAAAATTATTTAAAAAATGAATAAATAGAATAGGCAAATTAAAGATAATTAAAAGTAAATAAAGCAAAATATTAGCCCTTGGCAAAAATACTGCAAAGAACTGATTCGTTACTTCTCTGACTTCACTCAATCCCTCAGTGGCTTATATATAGAATCTATAGAAACTGCTGAAAGAGTAGTGACACATGGTCTGAAGATAGCTTTAGGCATGAGACTAACAGTCATCATACAGTGTAACATCAATCAGCTAAGTCACAAATCTTTTACTTGTATTTATATATATATATATTTGTGTGTGAAAATATATAGAAAATAGGAAAGAACTCATTAGGTAAATAATCCAAAGTTCTTTAGTATTTTTGTTATTATTTTTAAAAACAGTGCTCAATACAAAAGTAGAGCCTAAATATAATTATTTATTTAAAAATATGATTCCATCGCTACATAAGAGTTCTCATGTTTCAAAACAAGAGCTGAAAACTTCAATATAATTATTTGAATTAAAATTCAAATAATTATATTGAAGTTTTTGGCTCTTGTTTTGAAACATGAGAACTCTTATGTAGCGATGGAATCATATTTTTAAATAAATAATTATATATATATATATATATATATATATATATTTGGGCAGCAACCTTTCTTTCAAACATCTTTCAGTAAATATGGCCAACTTCTATGGCCATTTTCAATGGTGTTTTTTCTATGGTGTTGTTATTTTTTCCTCATGTTTTGACTGTTACATTGTAATTTATTTTTGTGTTATTTTGAATAGGAGTGTGAAGTGAATAAATGGTCCAATTCAAAATAACACGGAAAAAATAACACCAGAGACAAAACAACCTTGAAAATGGCTATAGAAGTGGCTGAAAACGCTTGGGACAATATAAATTATGGAAAATTTTTATACTCTGTTACTCCTACATAACGTAAAGATGCTATAAAAACTTAGTAAAAAAGTTAATTAAATCCTGCTTGTCAGCCATATTTTGGGGTAGTTGTTTGCTACAATCATAATAGTCATAAGAAAACTACAAAACCAACTTCACTGTTGCTAAAGTTTTAAACCAATTGAACCATAGTATTGATAATGCTGGATACATCCTTTTAGAAATGCTGAAAGTCTTGAGTTAAAGTACATCTTTAAAATAAATTCACAGATTCTAGGATTAGATAGGAATTGAGACATACTAAATGAATATGGTATCTGCAAAAAAGCCTTCTCCAAACACTCTACAACCTTAATTGTGGCAATCAACTAGTTTTATTTTACTAGATTTCATCAGTAAAGAAACACATACATGCACAAAAAAATCCCTATTCCTCAAGTCCCAGTACATTTTATTTCTCAAGGCAATATATAAGAGGAATGGTTGATAAATGTAATTCACATTGTATGAAAAATCAGGATATCTAGTCAAACATGTGCATCCACTAAAATGTGGTGTTTAAGTAATACTATATATATGTATATGTTTTGGGATACTCAGAATTTTAAATTGCAGTTTGAGTATTTTAAAATATTAATAATAAAAAAAATATAAATTAAGTTGCCCCTTACGTATTCTTAAAAGTTAATTTTTAAATTGACAATAATGAAGTGTGTTTAATGTGTATTTGCAAAAAATTCACAACTATCGATTAATTTTTTGTCTCAGCAATATGCTCCTGAAGATTGTTTTGAATGAGACTGAAAGTACTTGGGAAAATAAAAGAAATTACCAAAAGTATGATGTCATTCTTAATCAGTTTAACAACAACACTAAGAAATTGATCCATGAATTTGAGAGGACTAAAATAAAAATAAATAGACATAATATGTCTAAATTATTCAACCAAACATGCTTGAATGCCTTTATATATGTGTGTGTATGTATGTATGTATGTGCATATATATATATAGTTTTAATATATGCTATATGTATGGGTTAAAATGCTCAATATCAGGGATAGAGCATATGTAAATATAAAAGTGGACATTGAAGTCAACACCCAGTCATGACAATTTGTTTTATGCTTATACACAATCATCAGGCCAATATATATATATATATATATATATATATATATATATATACTGGGCATACAAGGGTACAGTAACTCAGTTCTGAGAACGAAACAGCCAAACAACTTGCACATATGATTTGATTATAGTGGGGATGGCTTGTTTAGAATCAATCATACTTTGTAGAAAATCTGAATACAGAAGAATGGTACCAAGAGCGTGCCACAAGATCCTCAAATGACCCTCCTCGGTTTTTGAATTCAGAATTGTCCTTCTCCTAGACCTTTTGACAACCAAGGCTGCAAGACCCAGTCTATCCTGCTATTTATCCATGGATGGTGAGAGAAGAGGATAGATTCATACATTTCCTAAGGGTATTTGAACGTAAGTGAATATAACAAGCTTGACTGGAATTTGAACTCAGCTCTGATTCAACTGAGTGGCAAATCATTACTCCAGTGTGAATTTATATATATATATATATATATATATATATATATATTATTAAATGTAACAGACAATGAACGTCTATTATGTCTGATCATGTGCCGTTCTAATGTTTGAATGTTTGTTTTAATTTCTGGTGAAAATAAAGACAAAAATTGTCCAACAATTTGATAATTTTTTTAAGTTGGTCCTAAGCTTTCGGCTCGCATATGCCATCTTCAGAGTGTTTATACAGACATGAAACAAAGATATCCAAAGATATCCACACTCAAATCAAAGTGCTGATAACAAATATGATGCCAGTTTGTTTATATTGCACAGATCAGTACAAAAATTTCAGTGATTGCGCAGCTCAGTGTTGCCAACATTGTGTGAAAATTTTGTATGAATTGATTGGATGGTTTTTGAAATATAACAAAAAAAGTTATCTCGATAATAATTTGGCACGCAGTGTATATATATATATATATATATATATATATATATATATATATATATATATATATATATGTATATATATATATGTATATATATATATGTATATATATATATATATATATATATATATATATGTATATATATATATATATGTATGTATATATATATATATATGTATATATATATATATATATATATGTATATATATATATATATATATGTATATATATATATATATATATGTATATATATATATATATATATGTATATATATAGGGTTCAAAAGTGTTTATGAGTCCTTGTTGGAAAAGAATTATTTTCTACTCTCCAACCTCTCTCTTACAGACGGTATGTGACAAATCTCTCACTGCTCTATCACTACTTCAATGAAAAATGGTTGGATGAACTACATTCCTTGGTTCAGCCAAGACTACCCTTCACGGCTCAGATGCACCATGTTGTTTACATAGTAGCAAACCACCCACATTCCCTCTGTATTCCATCACTGAGAAGTAAGTTCCACTTGAACAGCTTCTTCCTGCAAACCACTGCTATGTGGAACAGACTCCCAAGAGGATGTTTCCCCAATCACTATAATCTTAACCTGTTTAAGTCTAGAGTTAACTGTTATCTTCATCTCCTATCCATATCAACTACTCCTTAGCATAACTATCTACCTCAGTGGCCCCTGGGCCTTGGATAAATTAAACCTTGCTGTAATTATATATATATATATATATATATATATATATATATATATATATATATATATAAATATAAAAGTGAACATAGAAGTCAACACTTAGAGGTGACAGTCTGTTTCATGTTAGATGCAATCCTCAGGCCTGAGGATTGCATATAGCATGAAATGGACTGTCGCCTCTAAGTGTTGACTTCTATGTTCACTTTTATATTTACACACGTTCTATCTCAGATATTGAGCATTTTATCCCATGAATATAGCACATCTTAAGACTATATTTCTTCATATATATATATATATATATATATATATATATATATATTCAACTCTTCCAAAACCTGTGGTTGGTTCTGCACAAATCTTCACTACTATAATCAAAAGATATGTGTGAGTAGTTACTGTACCCTTAAAAAATGAGAGGGGGAATTTAGTTGGTGGGGAAGTTACAATTTTACAGGAAAAACAATAAAGATTCAAGGACACAGTTTTAAATGTTTAAATATTTTACAACCATCTTTATTTTTTATCGCTGTCATTTTTAAATACCCACCTCGTCCTTGTATCAGGCTCTGTTTAGTGAGAAGTGTGCAGCTCATTTCCTCACAAAACTAAGACTGATACACTGTGGTATATGCACAAATGATGGCAATAAAACAATGAAAATCAAAACAACACTGAATGAGGTCAGCTAGTTTATGCATCTAGACATACTGAATGTCCAAAATTGAAAAATTGGATTTTAAAAATATCTATCTATCTATTGGATTTTAAAAATATCTATCTATCTATCTATCTATCTATCTATCTATCTATCTATCTATCTATCTATCTATCACAGTTTGTTTCTATCTATCTATCTATCTATTACAGTCTGTTTCTATCTATCTATCTATCTATCTATCTATCTATCTATCTATCAGTCTGTTCCTATCTATCACAGTCTGTTTCTGTCTATCTATAACAGTCTGTTCCATCTATCTATCTATCTATCTATCTATCTATCTATCTATTACTTTGTAAATAATAAATAGTGTTTAATATTTTTGCTGTAAATTCTCAAGAACAAAAAATATATAATATTCACTGCCATCATATGTGAAGGTTTTATTCCCATTTTAATCATTGCTTTTTAATTGAAGAGTGAAGATTGTCAAAAAAGCGATGTCATGGGAAAAACTTCCGTTTTATTGCGGACACATGAGTCCATGTTTACCAAATTTTCTTTTCTTTACAGAGCAGAACAGTTTCCCAGTTGGAAGAAAAACTAAGAATTCTACAGCAACAAAATGGTAAAGTTACAGTTTTATCTTTTTATTTTTTTAATCTCACAACAAGAAGGAAACCAATCAACATTTTAAGTTCTCCAACTGAATTGCCTCCTTTTTTTTATTCCCGTGACCCTATGTGGTATGAAAAAATAGGGAAAAAATAAACTATTAATTGTATATTTTGTAGGTTCAGTTAAAAGATATTGTGGAGAATGGGGATCAAGTAACAACAAAGCACACCGTAAAAAAAGATGATTAGAGATACTTAATGAGATATAAAACCAAAATAATTTTATTAAAATAAAATAAAAGCAAATTTTACTAAATATTAGAGATGGACAATTTTGGTGGTTTGTGTGCTCGGAAACAGGTGGATAATAAATTCCTGGACAAGTAAAATAAAGTTCAATGTTAGTTGTTGAAAAAAGATCAAGTTTACAATCAAATCACTCAAATATCATGAAATATCTTAAGAAAAATGCCTGCCTATACAAAATAATGCAAATTAAAAGAAAGAAGGTATAATAAAAAAGCTTCAGTGAAGTCAAACCCAGTTAAAAGGGTATTATTTACCTTAAAGGTATAAAATGTGAATATTTTTAATAGTTCTTTGATTTGATGTGAGTTGTTAAAGCTTGTGACAGAATCTGTCCATGCCTTCAGAGTCTTCAATGTATTTTATTTTTAGAACAGTTCTTATTCTCTGTCATGGAGATTACTCTTTTGTTACAATAGTCGGGGTGAAAATAAGCCTCAATTGTGTCGGGAAAATGACAATTTGTTTGTCAAGACTTCATTTCTTTGAGTCTATGCTTGGTTAGGTTTTCAGATGTTTTCGAAAGGCATTCCATCTCCAACTGCCCAACGACTGTCCCATCTCCCACTCCTCAGCATCACTTCTCCTACTGCTCCTGGTAGTCGAATCTACCACTCCTTGTATCTTGTGTCTACTATTCCTGTTGATGGTCGTATTGCAGGGATTTTTATAACCAAAGATTAGCTCTGCTTTTTCCCAAAAAATTTTGGCAGCCAATACAAGCATTTCAGATTTCAATCAACTAGAGTAGCCATTGGTTAAAAATATCACATTTATCAAAACAATTTATTGTAGTAGAAAAAATACTTCTGTTTTTCTTTCTTTTTCTTTCCCTTTCCATTGATCTCACTTCACTCTGTGGTTAAGGAGCTTTGTACACAGGGTGGCAGGGTTCAGGTTTCAGTAAATTATTTTATTACTTTCATCCTTTCCCACAAACTACAGATGACCAAAAATTACTCAGAGTGAAAAAATAATTTTTAACAGTGGTTCTAAAAATTTCAATATTGAATGAAAAAACTGATATAAATGATTTGGATAATGTTACAAACATTTATATGAACCCTTCATTATGTTACCTAGGCTTTTGAATTTAAGCGCAGTACTAGATTGGCAGCAAGGTCTCATTAATTTATAGTTGAACTGGCTAAATGTAACCATATGTTCTATGCTAACAGTTTCTTTTTTCGCACTTCTTGCTTATGGAAATCTCTTCCAGCTCCAGGTTTTCCAGCCAACTACTATCATCCTGATTATTCCTCGCTCCTTAATAAGGTTTCTCCTTTTTGTTATTCTTTCTCACTCAGTAACCCCCTTGTGTCTTAGTGGCTTTATTGCCTTTAAGGTGTGGTATGAAAAAAATATGTATTTTAAACAGTCATACAAGAAAGAATGACAAAAAGTTAAATTATGATAATGATATGTAAATATTATGGAAATTTACCTACATATGCATGGACTCTCCCAGCTATAAATAGGAGCAAGTACTGCCTTTTGGAGAGGGAAGTTTCCAGCAGTCAGCTCTGAACATTCTTGCTGTAACACTCTCGTTTGTATATGTTTCTATTACTGTTTCTGTTAATATATTTGTTTAACTCAATTCCTCTCTTGTGTCTTTATTTCTGGCCCTAACAAGGCCACAACAGTAAATGTAAGTAAGTAATAAGTATAGCTGAGTCATAGTAACTATATAAATACCAAAGTAGCAAGGATAGATAAACGACTGTGACAGACTAGACAAAATCAACAATTATTTTAGACTAATTATTTGCCTTTTCTATAAATACTCTCATAACAATTCTTTCTTCTTGTTTATTTTTGCTGTAAATATTTGTTAGCAAACATTGATATAATGTTATTTAAAGTGTCTGTCAATGTTTAGCAACAACTCATTTCTCACTAGAACTGATAATGGTGAAAATTGACCAAGAAGACTGTAGTGATATGTAAAGGACTGCCTAAGTAGCATAGCTGAGGCATAGACTATATAAATGCCCAAGCAGTAAGGCTAGAACAGCTCTCAGTATGCGAGAGAAATGACTTTTGCTGGACTGACAAAATACAAAGGAAATCACACTTCATAAAATCTCATTTGGAGATGAGAAGTATACACAGCAACTAAAATCAACAACATCAGAGACCAGATGCTGCATAATAAATATACAAACATCAAAGGTTAATTATATTTCAGCCTTATAATCACTCTTTTTCTTACAGAAGGATGGCTGGAAGGACTTAATATGTATTGATTCTAAATTCTTAGAATGAAAATCAGTATATGTTTATCATGAGAGATACCCAATGGTAGTGAGATTATAGTAACTGCACCAAGACACAGGCCTGGAAAATGGTATATGGAGGCCATGCACTATCCAGACGACAAGCCAATCTTGGCCATACTGACATGATCCAAAAGAATACAGAGCATTACATTTGGGGCCAACTTGGCTGCAGGTGTTACTGGAAAGTTTTCAGTGTTAAGAGCCAATTGCCTTCAGGGTTCCACTCCAGGTTTTCTATTTGGATTTACTTACATAGCCTTTTCTTTGTTTGGATATATCCGCAAGGCAACAAAGATTTAAAATTGGAGTTTTCATTCCCCTGGATGGGCTGCCTCCCTGGGTTGCCGAGCACCATCATCTACCAAAAGCAGCTGGTTATGAGGCACCAGATGTCCACCTTCACCCATTCTCTGGCATGTCACAAAAATATTTCAGAAACAGTGGGAGCTTGTCCCCACTATCACCCCCAGCTATAACAACTTTTGGAACATATATAATGTACATATATAACTGTAGTGACATGTAGATTACCGTATATACTCACGGATAGGTCACACCTCTATTTTATGGCTTAATTTACTGTTAATTCGCAGATAGGTCGCACTATAATCTGGTGAGTTACACAGCTCTTTTTAAACATAAGAATTATCAGATATCTACCTTTTTTATTTCTACCTTTATTTTAAAACTTACAATTATGCAGTTAAAATGCATTTTGTCAATCATCATTTAAACAAAAGGAAGTAACTGTTGTACCTCTATTTTTATATTTACTGCATATTATTTTTATTGCTATGATAAGGCCCTTATTCCTTATGTCCACAACCAAATCATACAATTCTTTTTCCGTATTTTGATAATGGAGATACTGAATACCTTGCTGCTCTCTTTGATTTTGGCATTTCTTTAAGCTGATCTTTCTGCTTTCATCATCCTCTGACAACCTTTTCTGAAACTCCAGACTGCCTTTCTATTGATTGATTTCCATGTTCTTCTGCAGAATTTAGTACTTTTAATTTAAACCCAGCTTCATAACTCTTTCTTTTACTCATGATAATGGTTTGCAACAATTAAAATTATAAACTATATTTGGTTACTACATCACTGTACAATGCAGACTAGTGCAAGCATTTTGGGTACTAGATTCATGTGCTTTGTTATTTGTAAATAACACTTAAGAACGCCTTTTAATGTTATATGAAACAACCATTAAAAAAAATTATCTCATAAAGAATATATTTCATTTCTTTAAGTCATATTTTCCAATGTATTTTTGACAAAATATATTTTGCAGAATGTATCATGGGACTATTTTTTCTTTGTCAATAAACATCTACACATGGTTCCTTAACTTATGTATGCATGTTCAGGGTTTCTATATCAGTCTGGTGTGAGGGCCCCAACTGAATGGGGACTGATGGATCAATGAATATTTTATACTTTTATTTATTATGATGGATATGTGAATCTAGCAACATGAGGTAAGTTTAAAGCAGTGAGTCAGTATATATGATAGATAAATTGTTTCTATACAGAGAAAAACCACAGCTTTGGTGTTTATGAGTATCATTTCTGATTTCTCAGAAATCATGATGACAAGGTAGTGTTGTTTTATATTTGTGTCAAGCGGACAGGTCACATCTGTAATATTTTGTGAAATTTTTGGTAAAAAATGTGCGACCTATCCGCAAGTATATATGGTAACCAATTAACATAGCTGGAATTCCCAAGCTATATAATGGCTCTGATTAGAAAGAGAAGAGAACTATGCATGAATATTGAGTAGTAACATAAAAGACTTAGCAATTCACTGCATATACATTACGTGTTTTAGAAGCGGCCAAAAAATTAATAGTTTTTAAATATATAAAATTTTAGGCATACACAAAGACAAGAAAGCAAGACAAATTACAAAATAGTCATACATACATAAACAACAAATCTTGGAAGTTTGTTAATTTTAGAAAAAGATGTAACTGTTACATGAAATCAGTCCTTCAATATGGAAGTGAAGGCTGGACAATCTCCTAAAAGATGAAGAAATGTGGTTCTACAGAAGTATGATGGGGATACCATGGACTGAACATGTGAGCAACATCAAAGTTTTAGAAAAAATGAAAACAAAAAAGAAACTTATAATTAACATCAGGAAGAGAGAGTTGAAACTTCTAGGGCACATGAGGAAAGAAGGCTTGGAAAATCTAATACTCACAGGACAGATTAAAGGCAAGAGGCACAGAAGAAAACAGCACATAACCTTCTTAGTGAGCTTGAGTAAATGGATGGTGGAACAAAGTTTAGGAATAATAACAAAAAAAAAATTATTAAGAGCTACAAAGGACAGGAAATTATGGAGAGCCATGATCACCTATGACCTAAAGAGACACAGTACATAAAGAAGTATTTTGTCCAGAGTTTGGGTTTGTACCATTTTCAGCTTTAAAGCTCCTCTCTCTCTCAGAGAAAAATGTCAGTTTATGTATTTGACCACCATCTTCTGTGTGAATATTCACCAAGGAAGAATAACAATTTTCACCAGCATGCAATGTTTATATTTAAGGTGACAAGCTCGTCGTATGAAATTATTATGGGTTTGAAATCTTGTTCTGATTTGTGGAAATATTACAAAGGAAAAGTTTTCTTTAATCCTTTTCTTCCAGATCATCTGATTTTGAATGTCCTAAGCCAGACATAGTTTTGTCATAAACAGGTTCAAAATCAAGGCTTATCAAGAAAAAATTACCAGTAATCACAATGAATGGATGTTCCCTCGGGAAGGCCCTGTCTCTTGAATAACCACTGGACCTCAAACTCAACCAGTCCTCAAGTGGAACTCCTACATGGAATCCATCCCTAATGATACAGGAAAAATAGTAGGTTCCCTGTGCTGCTCGAGCAAGTACCTGACTCCTCATGCTATCCTCTACCTTTATAAGAATGAGATCAGGCCTAAAATGAAGTACTGCTGTTATATTTGGGCAACAGCTGCTCAGTCTTCACTTTCTAGTCTTGATAGGATCCGAAAGTGTCTCCATGTCTTTGTGCGTGACAAATTATTTTCCACCCAGTAACACCTCTCTCACAAACAAAATGTCACAAGTCTCACACAGCTGTATAGCTACTTCCATGAAAAGTGCTTGGACAAAGTACATTCCTTGGTTCCACCAATTCTAGCCTTCATGGCTAAGACCTGCCATGCTACACACATTGTTGTGACCCACCCTCATTTCCTCTGTATTCCATTGGTGAGAAGTAAATTCCACTCAAGCAGTTTGTGAATCACTGCTCTGTGGAACCAACACCCAAAAGGATGTTTTCCTGATTATGACAATCTTAATCTGTTCAAGTCTAGGGTCAACAGTTATCTTCCCCACATATCTGCATATGTTTATAGTGATAGTGGGATACTATTTTTTCGTTGCCACGGTAAAACAGAAGAAAGTTTTGTTGAAACATAAGAAAGTGTTTATGTATTGAGAGACATTGAAACGAGAAGGGTTAATACCAAAATCCTGTGGGAAGAATTGAGGATTTAATTCACACATAAACGACTTGAATTGTATGTCAAGCAGTTTGAGCAATGGAAAAGTGACCCAGACTTAGGGGGCAATGTTGACTGACATACGGTTGCAAATGCAAGCTTTAAAGCAAAGAATTCATTTTTCATAAACAACAAATTTGGAGTTGATTCTCCTGGTCGAATGTTGAGTTGGAATGCCAGGAGGCGGGTGGATGAGCCACCCACACTCATTGAGGGGATTTAACGAGAGGTAATAATATGAGAGAGTGGAAGAAGGCAATTCCCAAGAATTATCAAATTCTCTCACTTCGCCAGTTTGGGTGAATCTCCATAAATATGAATGCATGTAGCGAATTAGACAGAAGAGAGTAGAGAGGCAGAAGAGACGGAGACGAGACCAGAGACAGGAGAGAGGCCCATGTGATTATCTTCCAACGAAAGCCTCTGACTTCAGCCTTGTGCTAAACTTTATCAAAGCAGCAAACTAAACTTTGCCAAGTCCACGTCAATAATAGCACTTCCGATTTAGACGCAGGTTGGGCTGATAATTAATTGCATGCAAACTCTGATATAACCAATTATTGTACAAAGGCCTGATTCAAAATGGTATTTACTTTTGTTCAATTTATTCGAGTGTTATTTTTTTCCATGTACATTTTTGCTCTGCTTGGACCAACTCAACACGAAGATACCTGCAATGATTTGGTCTTGGCCTCCTTATGATCAAACTTAAATCACAACGTGGGATAAGGCAGGACTGAGATCGAAGTGATTTTTATCGATCAGCTGCTGTATTGGAAGTCTTGGACAACTCGGGAGAGTGCTGCACAATTACAATAGGGAAAGCATTCTCCTTGGAGTCTGTTCCACAAAGTAACAGTTCAGGAGAAGAAATTGTCTAAGAGTAGCTTCTTTCTTAGGAAAGGAATACAAACAGAATGCGATTAGTTGCTCCCAGTATATGTGACTGGGCAGGACTTAGCTGTGAAGGTCTGAACTGGTAAAACTAATGAATGTAGCTCATTGTCATGGAAATAGTGATAGAGTATTGAGAGGCTTGCAACATTTTGTCTGTGGGAAAGGGTTTGTACAGAGAAAATAGCGTATCACTCACAAGATCACATAGATGCTTTTAAACTTTCTCAAAACTGGAAAGTGATGACAAATCAGCTCGATTCCAGATATAGCAGTCATACTTCAATTTCGGTCTGATCTGGCTCTTAAAGACAGGGCATAGCAGAAGGAGTTGGATACTTATAGGAATGAAACAAGGAACTAACCATTTTTCCAGCATCTTTTATTTCAACATTCCTTAAAACTTTCTCATTGCTCACATGCTCTGTCAATGGTATTCTCAGCCTTCTGTAGAACTACATTTCTGTTATTTCAAGTCTCCGTTTGATATTAAGGACAGTGCCCAGCATCCAATGACAGAGAGAAGGACTGGTATTACGTGTTTAGTGTTTAGAATTACCAACAATGTATTTTATAAGATGACCAACAATACATTTTTATAACAAAAGGACCAAGAATACATTTTTACAGCAAAATGATAATCAATGCACTCAAATTACTTAAAACTGTGACAATGATTTTTTTTTTTAAATCTGCTGATATGACAGCTGTTGCAATACAAAGAAAAGCATTTCTTGAAAAAAAAGAGGTTCATAACAACTAAATGCTTCTAGTGCTATCTAGTGACTAAAACAAACAGATTTACATTTATCAGGCCACCAGGTGATCAAAATGTCACTTTCCTTATCCCTGAGTCTCAGTCAGTATTTTTTTATTATGTAGATGAGACGACGTCACCTGCTGAAATGGTTAAGTTACTGAAAATCCAGTGTGTCATGCTGCAAAAACAAGTGCAGGAAATGGAGGTGAGTTGTCAATTTGATTTACATTGCAATCATATTGGTCTCTACTAAATGGCATTGCTAAGAACCTCAATATGTTGAAGAGAAATGAAAACCAGATATTCTTTTTTCTTTCTAGTACAGTTTATAACTTAGAACATGCTGTGTATTTGGTTATTGCAACCATTGAAAGAAAAACAATTGGTTTTCTTTTGCGGATTAGAATTTAGAACTGGGGTTTCTGTTGAAGTCATTTGATTTAACTTAACCTTAACAAAAAATTGCTGGCTATCTATCCCGATCTGTTCATTATCTATCTATCTATCTATCTATCTATCTCAGTCTTTTCCTATCTATCTATCTATCTATCTATCTATCTATCTATCTATTTCATTCTCATCATTATCTATCTCAATCTCTTCATATCTATCTATCTATTTCATTCTCATCATTATCTATCTATCTATCTATCTATCTCTTCATATCTATCTATCTATCTATCTATCTATCTCATTTTCATCATTATCTATCTATCTATCTATCTCTTCATATCTATCTATCTATCTATCTAGTTCTCATCATTATCTATCTATCTATCTCTTCATATCTATCTATCTATCTAGTTCTCATCATTATCTATCTATCTATCTATCTATCATATCTATCTATCTATCTATCTATCTCATTTTCATCATTATCTATCTATCTATCTATCTATCTATCTAATTCTTTTCACCTCAATGTACCTATATCTGTTCATATTTATCTTTCCCTGTAGATGCACACGCACACGCACACGCACACACACACACACACATGTGTCTTCTGGAAAGTTCATAAGCTGACCCAAATATAAATGTAAGTAGAGACACCCTTTGGTTGACCAAAATACATGCAAGGCTATTTTAGTAGTATTATATCTCCCCATCTTATTTGGTTGTATGGATTGTCACTCCTGGCCTAAATTTTCATCTAAGTAGCCATGTGAGAAAGAATATCATTGCTTTTTATCCTTGTATGTGTCGCTTTGAATTTAATTCCCTATTTATTTTACTTTCTCTCTGTCCCTCTCTCTTTTCCTCATTACTAATGTTTCCTTCCTTTTTATTTTGTTTTTTGAATTGAATTCATTTCACCTTCTTTTTCTCTCTTTGAAAACTTGCATATTATGTCGTTGGCAATTTTTCAGAATTATACAAGCATTGGACGTCATTTTTCAATCATGGCTACAAGAAGTGAATGTTGGACTTGACTAAGTTAAAATTTTATATTTACATTTCAGATTCCCTACTTGTAGTCCCTTCAACACATATGCATCTCTTCTGTATAACAATCCATATGGAATCAATACTTCAAATATACAAATCAACCATTCGCCCTTGCATGGAGTATTGCTGCCATATATGGCCTGGTGCACCTTCTGTTTGCCTCGGAGTTCTTGACAAGATCCAGAGATGGATATGTAATATAATTGGCCCTGATCTGGCATCTCGTCTACAGTCACTCTCTCACAGATGCGCCATCGCCTCTCTCTGTCTTTTCTACAAATACTTTCATGGTAATTGCTCCGATGAGCTGCTTTCACTGGTTCCCAGACTCCATGAATTCAAGCGCCCTACGCGGCTGGCATTCCGCTCCCACCCTTACACTGTAGAAACTTTTAAATGTAGCCGTCTCTTCTACTCCAATAGCTTCATACCTTGCACCTCTCGCCTGTGGAACACCCTTCCCTATTCCAGTTTCATTGAGAGCAATAATCTCCAACTATTCAAATGTAATGTCAATTGACATCTCCAGTTACCTTGATCTATCCACTATCCTTCTCCTCATCCTTTCTTCTATCACTCCTATCTGCTCTTGCTCCTAATCATCTGCAACCCCCTGCATCCTAGTGGCTTCACGTCTTGCTCGGGGCGTAATGCTTAAAAAAAAAAAAAAAAAAAATATGGGCATGCGTAGTGAATGCACAAGCATCTCCCTTTACCCTCTTCTCCCAATGTGACTTTTAGACCTGTAACCCACAAGCAAACTATATATAACTTGCGCCATAGCTCCCAGCCCATCTTGGCTCGCCAGTTGTGTTCCTCTGACCATTGTCGTCTTTGCTTTTGTTTGTTTTTGCCTGTTTCTTGTGTATTTTTTTTAATAGTAGATAGGCTTTCCTATCACCCATTTAATACTCCTCCCATCTTCTTTTGAACAGGAGTAGAGGATCATCCCTTGTTTCCTGTTTAGGAAGGGTTTCCAGGATTGTTTCCTTTTCTCTGGCCATAGTAGTAGCACTGTCATGAATCTCTTGTGCTGTATGTGGTTTGTAGTAATGTCTCTTTATACTGAGGGTACCGGATTGCTAGTTTTCTGCTTGCTGTTCCTGACTGATAGGAAACCGAACTCTTGCGTAGAGTCTTGTGAGGCTGCTCTGATAAACAGTTGCAGAGTAAAATTACCAAAAATACATTTTATAGCAAAATGACAATAAATACAACATAAAAGAAGTATAAAAATAAAAGCAATAAATTTTTATAAAAACATTACCAACAATACATTTTTGTAGTGAAATTACCAGCAATACATTTTTATTATAAAATTACCAATGTTTTTATATCAATTTTTTATTTTACAATAGAATTACCAACAATGTATTTTATAATAAGATGACCAACAATACATTTTTATAACAAAAGGACCAAGAATACATTTTTACAGCAAAATGATAATCAATGCATTTTATAGTCCTGTTTATGTGATAAACAACATTCATTTGTAAGGCCTCTTATCAGAAGGTTTTGAGGAGTGTGGAACCACCTCTTAATTGCTGTTGTTTTCAGATTCACCCTGACCCGGGGTGGTACCACTTACTAGAGTCCCAGCTGTGGACAAATACAAACAGTGAACGCCCAAACAAAAATCTACAATACATTTTAATAGTAAAATTTCCATCTATACTTTTTTTACAAAAAAAATTTACCAACAATTCCTTTTTTTATATTAAAATTACCAGCAATACATTTTATGATTTACAAACTAGGTATTTACTCTGTCTCCTCACTAAGACGAGTTGTGACACAAGGTCTTTTTTTAAAGCTGTCCCCTAGGGCTGGGCACCTCCAGTATAATTTTTCTCAGTTGCGACTCTGTCCTTTGACGGAGTCGCCCCTGAGTGCACTCTGCACATAAACAGAGATTCAACTGAGAGATGATAAATAGATGTGTTACAAACCACTCAAGATCTACAAACTATATATCTAAAAAACCTACCTTTTACCCTAAAAGTATAAGATTATGTACAAAATATTTAGATTTCGGCATTAAATAACCAACAGATGTTGATATGCTGCAAAACAAAATCAACCACCCAACAAAATATATGCACAAAAGCTGAGTATCATCTACCATTGTGAAAGCAGAATAACATATATCATATTTTTATTACTTCAAAGCTACAAAGAAAAATTAAATGTCGGCATTAAATGACCCATGAAGGAGTTGATATGCAATTAAACAAACAAATCAATCAACCTTTAAGAATTCTGTGTAATCAGAAGATAGATCATGTTAATACCACTGTCGACCTCCTAGAGGTCAACATAATTACAGCTGGTGATTCTTTCTTCAAACATATCCTCTTCACATCTTTCCTGATACCACAACCAAAAGAAGCTTAAGGCACCACCCATTTTGCCAACTGCCATGGACATCCAACATCACCCTATACTCGTCCATTAATATTAATTTCCCAAAATCCAGATTCATAAACTATTTGGTCCATTTGGTATGCTTAATGAGGTAACTTGATTTCAAAGGACAGTAAACAATTGGTTTGCAGCTATATTCTTCAGTCTGTGGGATTATGATATTTTAGGTCTGTTTGCAGTTTCAATGGCTTCAAATTTGTCTGTGCATCAAATATTGCTTCCACATCTAGTCTGATGCTTCTTCTACCTCTCTAGAGATTCTTGATAAAATCCAAAGAAGATTTGTTATCAGTCCTGACCTGGCATTTCAGCTTCAGTCGATTTCCTATCACCATAATATAGTTGTCCTTTGACTCTTCTAGAAATATTTTCACAGTAATTGTTCTGGCGAGCTTTCCAAATTAGTACCTCAACTTCACAAATTTTGTCTCACCTAAAAGGTTCCCCAAAGCTACTTCATCTCTCTGTATACACACACACACACACACACACATATATATATATATATATAAAAGGCAGGATGTGTGTGTGTGTATAACGAATGCACGACTGGAATTTTTGACGGATTTGCACCAAAATTTACATGCACATGCTCCAAGTTAGTGGGAAGGCCAAAACTGACTTTGCATTTCCCAACTCCCATCGATAGTTGAAATAATCGATTTTTCATGGTTCTACGGCAATTTTCATGTAGCTTGCTGCCATTTTCTACTGGCCAGAGTGAGAGCCTATAACTGGCTGCCAGAAATAGGCAGGAAGATTCTATTGGCCAGCGTGAGAGCCAACAGCTGACTGATAGGAATGTTAACTAGCATGCTAGCATGCAAAAAAATTGATAGTTGCATTAGTCACAAGTGGGAAAAATTTAAATCTATGAGAAGCATTTTTTCGGATTACATCTCTTTTTTCGTTGTCCTCTTATTACTGAGAAGTAAAAACAAGAACAAAATCTACTTCCATACCTGATGATGTCTGTAGGAACAGACAAAAGCTTGTAAAATTAAAAAGACCTTATGCAACTGGAATTTATAAACAGAGATCATATCATTCATATACAGGTTCGGGGTTGATGTATCTTATTTATATTGTTTGCGACGAAGTATTCTCGCCATTTAAATCATTAACCTCTATATTTGTTTTTTGTATGAATGATTCATGAATTTATAAATTATATTTGCACCTTTTAATAGAAATTAATATATATATATATATATATATATATATATATATATATATATATATATATATATATATTAAAGTGCTGGCAATTATCTGTAGTATTGAAAGGGCACAGAATTTATTATTGGATCAGAAATTTCTACTAAAGTTAGACCACAAGCCCTGAGAGTTGATTTTCAACTCGAGGAAAGAGTTACCAAATGTCATGTCCAGAATTTTGAGGTGGGTGATTAAGCTTATGGCATTCAAATTCAACATTATGTACAGTAAAAGAAAATGTCATTCCACACATAGACACATTGTCAAGATTGAATTTTAATACCCAACATGCTGAAACAAAGGACAGTTGTGAAGGAAGTATTTTGCACTGGGTAGAGACAGATGTGTTATCCATCAGAGGGCTCAATTTTGAAACAAAGCAGGGTCCTATATTAAAAAGAATACTGAACAGAATACAGAATAATGTATGGAGCAATTGCTCTATGGCGAAAAGGCCTTTTAAGGAAGCAAGGCACAGATTAACAATTGAAAGAGGAGTCATATGTAGTGGAGATCTTATTGTACCACTGCATTACACGACAACATACATGCTGGTGTATTGAACACACAACTAAGGTTGAAACTACAAGCCTGGAGACCAGGGTATATGTGAGACACGGAGGATTATATCAGAAAATGCCATAAGTGTGAAAAAATAAAGAGCTTTAGGCAAACCAAGATTCATTCATGGCCAAAAGAGAAGAAGCCATGGATAAGATTACACATGGATCATACATACGGTAGCTTCCAAAACTAAGGGACAAAATTTTAAAACCTAATATTTGTTAGAAATAACAACTGTGAAAAGCTGAAATTTTGACAACTGGTAGTCGTTATCATCCATAATAACATACTAAAATTTGAATCATTTGCAAAGGATAGAAAAAGAATTATAACAATTATTTATTTATTTTCAAATTTGGAACGTCCAAAAGTAAGGGACAAAATTGAGAAAAACAATGTAAACAGTATGCTATATTCAAATTTTTTGATTTTCTCTAAAGAATAAGTCTTACTTAGTCATTTGTAAACGTTGCATCAGCTGGCACCATGGCGAAACGCAATGAGAAACCACTCCATTATCTTTCCTAAGAGGTCATTTCACTTCAGAGATAATAAATAATAGGACCTTATGGAGAACCATGACAGTCTAGTTCCTTAAGGTATTGGATTGGCCAAAATTTTTGTTCGATTATTAAGTTTGGTAAGATATAATACATATGCTATAGATATATATCTTAAAATGGTTTTCATCTGAGGTCATAGCCTGGTATAATATTTGCACATACAAAAAAACAAGTGTTACATATATTTAGTTAATTTTTAGTGTTTTGAGTAGACATACACAAACTAAGCTTCAGACATTAATATATATATATATATATATATATATATATATATATATTAATATAAAAAAAATAATATCAAAGTGATGTGGAATGATTTAACAAAACAGATTATGGCATTTTAAAAATTCTGGTTAGCATAGTTCGGTGGGTGTTTTCTGATACACAGGTAGAGTAATGATTATGGATGCAGAATTTGATTATCTCCTTTTGGTGGAGATAAGTCACATGGATTACATGAGTTACACTCTGCTTAGTGACATCACTTCATGCAGTGACAGAAGTGGCCTGTCATTCAGTTTCGTTTACTGTGCTCTAACAAAAGTGGTTGCTTTTTTTAGCTGGAGCTAAATCTGCCTCCCCCAGCAGCTTACAAGTACTTGGGAGGATTTCTTTTGGGGATATATCTTTCCCAGATATAGAAAGAAGCTCCAACTCACAGTTGTCAATTTGAGAAAACCCAAGACTTGCTGTTTCCCATTTGTGGAATATGTCCTCACTTGGCAGGGTAGTAGATAAATTTGGCCTGTTTGAATCTGGAGTCCTAAACATGGCTTTTCCAGATAGAGAAGTATCTTCATATTATATATAAGGACCTTCCCTTTTTGTTTCTCCTTAAACTCTGCTTTGCCAAGTAGATATATGTTATATATTTTTCTCTGCATGGGACATATATATATATATATATATATATATATATAGGTATATATAGTTTTGTGTATGTCTGACTGATATAAGTCTCTCTGAGAACAAAGTATGTTTGTCATTCCTTTTCCTTTCAGCCATTCTATTCTGTCCATGAAATACAGTGTTATTATATCATGGATATAATAATGCCTATAATGGGGGAAATACAAAAATAATTCTACCATAACTCTAGCATCTTATAGGGGAATCGGCAATCTGAGTTCAAATTTCAGCCTAGTCTGTTTCATTTACTTTCACAATAATGTCTTTGTGAAATGTTAGCTTTGTGTGGCATCCAGTCTAGATCAACTCTGAATTCAAAACTGGAGTAGGCAATAGAAAACCACTCTACTATTTTTCCCAAGAAATCATGGCAATTCAAAGATAATAAAGAAAGGAGTTTATGGAGATCCATGATAGTTTACATTATTAAGGTATTGTGTTGGCCAAAATGTTTGCTCAGTTATTCAGTAGAAAATTTACTTAAACTGTACAAACCTTTTGGCCAACAGTGTAGATGTTATTTAAAAAAAATCATGACTGTTAAGGGCTTGTAGAAATTCTTTAAAAGAGTGAATGGAATTGTGAAATATATATTTTAAAGAACTATTACTAGTTTGAGTCTATGAGTTAAGCAAATAACTGATGCTGAAGATTTTAGAGTTGTCCCATAAGTATTTTCTTCATATTCCAAGAAATAAAGTTAGAAATTTAAGATTATAAATATGATAAAATATTGTGAAATAAAACTTACAAATATTTCCAAATATTTTTCCAAATATTTTTTCTTTGTGTCACATTACTAATACTTTTTTTTCTTACAGTAAGGTTCACCCTGTACAAGGCCCAGAGCCCCTCAATGTAGAGAATTATGTTAAGGTGTAGTGTATATGGATAGGAGGGGAAGATAACCATTAACTCTAAGCATGAACAGGTTAAGATTGTAGTGATTGGAAAATATCCTCTTGGGAGTCTGTTCTACAGGGCAGTGGTTCATGGGAAGAAGCTGTTTGAGTGGAATACTTCTTTCTGATGGAATATGGAAGGAATGTGGGTGGTCTGCTACTATGTAAGTTGCATGGTTGGTCCTAGCCGTAAAGATTAGACCTGGCGGAATGAAGTTCGTCTGCGCACTTTCCATGATAGTTACAATAGAGCAGTGAGCAGTGAGAGACATGCCACATTCTACCTGTGAGAGAGAGGGCTTTTCGGATTGATTCCTACATGTATATTATCTTTGCTTTCTGATCAATAAGAAATGATCTTAACTGAGTCCTTAATATTAGATTTAGTTGTTAATTATTGGTTATCAATCACAAGTTTCTTGCTAAAAGGTTTCTAAAACAAATTCTAGGTTATTAGTTACGTAGGATAAAGAGACTTACTTCTGGCCAAAGACACAAATGACATGGTTATGAGGACATTACTTGGGATAGCCTTCTACCCTATTTTTTTTACTGTTTTCTTTTCACCTTCTCTGACCTGTGAATACAAGCATGCATACATTGATAATCATTGTAAATATTGGCTGTTTATTTCCGAGTCTATAGTCAAATCGTCTTTATTCTTGATCCTCTATGTAAATATTGGTTGAATTGGTAAATATTGGTCTAAGGCAAACTCTACAAAAGAGCCTGGAATAGCAAACATCTGAAGAAAGGCACTAATATCAGTGTCTATAGAGCCTTCGTACTCACCACCCAGTATGGTTCTGAATCGTGGGTACCCTACTGCCATCACCTACAACTCCTTGAACACTTCCATCAGTGCTGTCTCCATACCACCCTCAACATTCATTGGAGTGACTTTATCACCAACGTTGAGGTCCTCAAACAAGTGGAAATCACCAGCATTGAAGCCATGTTGCTAAAGTCACAGCTATGCTGGGCAGAGCACATCTCCAGAATGAGGGACCATCGCCTGCCCAAGATAGCCCTGTACAGCATACTCTCCACTGGCCACCGTGACAGAGGGGCACCAAAGAAGCGTTATAAGGACTCCATCAAGTCCCTCAGTACCTGCCACATTGACGATTGCCAGTGGTTGACACTTGCTGCGGATCATCAAGCTTGGTGCCACACCGTCCACCAAGCCGTCTCCACCTTTGAGGACTCTTGCAGAGCCAACAAGAAGGAGAAACACTGTGAGAGGAAGGACCATGAGGCCTCAGCAGCTATAGACCAGACCTTTAATTGCAGTCATTGCCGCTGGACTTGCCTGTCCCACATCAGCCTAGTCAGCCATCAGCATTCCTGCAGTTGACGTGAACAGCCCACTTCATAAATCTTCGTTCATAAAGTCAGGCCAAGAGAGAGATTGGTCTATAGGTAAATATTGGCTGAATCCATTGGTCATTTGTACATGAGTCTATATGTAAATATTGGTCATGCTTATAGTTGAGTCTATATATAAATAGTGTTTCTTTATACTTGAGTCTATAGGTAAATACTAAGCCTTTACTTGGGATAACCTTGATGTATATAGATATATGTATAAGTATGTACAGATGTATATGTATGGATGTATGAGTGTTTGGATGAAAGTGTTAGTATGTGTATATACTTGTGATCTGTGTCTATATGTATGCAAGTGTTAACATGTTAATAATATTGTTTCTTGAATTTCAGTAGTTCTCTTTCATAGCTTATCATTTTGTTCTGAACTTGAGATGGGGTTGGTTCGGCAGGCATTTGGGTGTGGGAAATTAGCAGTGAGTGAATCACTCCAGCAGGACTTGGCCTCCTTTAGTTATAAGCTGAGCTGGGTGTGTCAGGGTGGAGGATTGGGTAGCTATTGTTGTTCCTCTGAGACTAACTGATCCTCTGGGTGCAGGGGTTGGAATTAAACAGACATGATGAAATCATTGGCAATGAAGCTGAATATTACTTTTGTACAGAGAGAAAGAGAGAGAGAGAGAGAGAGAGAAAAAAATAGAGAAAGAGAGAGAGAGAAGTTGAGAGAGAGAAAGAGTGAGATTCCTATGTTAGCTTCATATCTGTCTGCTCTTCGATCTCTCCCTTGCAATGTATAAATATACACTTTCTCCATTTCTAGTATCTGTTTATTGATTTTCTATTTAAGTCTAGAAAGTCTCCCTCACTTTATTTCTCTCTCTCTCTCTCTCTCTCTCTGTCCATCACTATTTCTCTCTCACATTTTCTTTTCACTCATGCTTTTTTTTCTCTCTATTTCTCCCTTACTCCTTCTTTCTATCTTGCTCATTCTACTTCTTCTCTTGCAGTGTCTGTGAAGAAGAAAAAAATCTATATAAATTAATATTTAGTAAAATAAACAAATTAAACAGATTCAAATTATAGCAAACACATTATCAGAACGTATACTCTTTATCAGTTTCATACAAAATTTCATACAAAATGATATCTTTTCAATGAAAATTATTAATGAGATCCAATATTCCCACTGAGTGGATACCAACTTAAAATAAAATTTAAATAATTTATTATTTATAGAGAAAGATAAAAATTATACAACATTTAAAACATATATTAAATTATCCATCTGCAAAGTTTTAGCACGTAACGTTATTAAGTTAGATATTTGATACTCTTCAAGTAACACACTTTAAAAATGCATCAGTTTTTGTTAAATATTCAAGCGCATTATGTGTCTACTATGACATCTGCATCTGATGTATAAATAAAAGGACAACATATCAAATATCAGCTAATCAGTCACTCCAAGTAGCAGTCAGTGAGGGTCTGCATGATTGTCCAAGTAGCAGCTGGATGTAACAGTCCGAGCTGAAGTTAGTAAGAAATCTTTCTGGAATATAAAATTTCGGATTTATACTTTATCTGCTTTTTTCTTTACCTTTTGAGGATGAGTTGAATATTTTTATATTGCCAAATTTTCAGCACCCACTTCAAAATTCCACACTTTAACACTCTTAGTCATACTCTACCTCTTATTTTTTTCTCACTCTTTCTCTTACTTTCTGTTACTCCCTATTTCTCTCTTTCTTTCACTGTCCATAACTCATTAACTCTCATGTTCTCTCTTTATCACTCATTGCTCACTATTTCTCTATATCACCCACTCTCATTCAATCCCTTTATCTTCCATTCTCTCTCACTGATTCACTCTCATGCTCTTTCTATTTCTAATTCTTTCCTTTTTTCACTCACTCACTCTCATACTCCTGTTATCTTTTTCCCACTCACTGTTACTGTCTCTTACACTTTCTCTCACTCATTATCTCTCTGCTATTCTCACACTCTTGCACCCTCACATTTCTTCACTATCTTTCTTACTCAACCTTTCTTAGTATCTCACTGTTTCTCTCTATTACCCATTCTTTCCCTCTCATGCCATCTCTCTCATGCTCTCACTAAATATTTCTGTATTTCTCCCTTTTACTCACATTTTGTCTCTCTCATTCTATCTATAGTTCAAGTTAATTGGGTCCACATTCCAATAATGATTAGGATACAAAGTATAAATACTTTATTACACCTATGTCTTGTTGAAAAATTGATTATCTTAAAACACTTAAATAATCCTAGCTTATTAAACAAGAGAAATGAATTGATGATTACATGTAAGTATAAAAATAAATATCTGGTTAAATATGTTGATCCAAATTAATTTTCAATATAAATTATGGTTTGTTTGTTTTTTGTTTTTGTTTTTGTTTTTGTAAATGAACAAGTAATCTCCCTTTATGCTTAACATAAAAAAATAATATTCATGACTCTAAAATAATTTTTTTTTACATACATATACAAATCACGTTTATTTTAAATAATAAATATATTTTTTTAAATTAAAAATCTATAATCCCAATATAATATATAACTGTACCAATATTGTGATAAGTAGATATTTTTATTAAATTTAAATTACGTAATAGTCAGTCTATACTCAGCACCTGAAGATTGCATTGGGAATGAAACTTCGAGTTGTATTATCAGTGAGGAATAATATGCATATTTATTAATATATATATATATATATATATATATATATATATATATACTTAAACATTTTTTTCGTGGATACTAGTATTTGAGTAGATGCTTGGTTTATTTATTACACAGTATATTTATTTATTTTCATCTACCCAGTTGAATATTTGATAAATCTTACTAGAAAAAGGAGAGTGCATATTTTTCTAATAAGATTTGTTGAATATTCAGGCTGGTAGATGAAAATAAATAAATATGCTTTTTAATAAATAAACCAAGCATCTACTCAATATATATATATATATATATATATATATATATATATATATATATACGATCAAGTTTGATTAAAAAGAACTGAAATGGTCTCTTTGTTTAATTTTTTTATTATATTTTGCAAATTTTCAGATAAGGTGTTGAGTATTGTGTCAAAGTAGTGGATAAACTGTGCAAAGTTCAGATTTTGTTATTGTTTTATTCAATAATTCAACTTTCAACTATCACAGTCATTACCAAGGATCCCTGTCATGTCTCTGTGGTAGTTAAAACCCTTTTGTCTGCATCCTGGTATTCTTTGGGAAGCTAGAAGTTGGAAATGGTCTAGCATGGTCTAGTCATGTATAGCAGCTGTAATGGGTGAGAGCTATGGAAAAAGGTTTATTTTCCCAATTAGATTTCCCTCATTATGGGCATTATTATATCCATGATATAATAACACTGTAGTTTATGGACAGAATGGAATGGCTGAAAGAAAAAAGAATGACAAGCATGCTTGTTTCTCTGAGAGACTTTTATGCTACCAAGACATACACAAAATTATATATACATATATACATCTGTCTCACATAGAGAAATATATATCACACATATCTACACAACAAAGTAGAGTGTAAGCAGAAATAAAAAGGAAAGGTCTTACATATTAATATGGAAAATTCTTCTTTGCTTCTGGAGAAGTCATGTTTAGGACTCCAGATTCAAATGGGATGGATTCACATCTACTATGTGCCATTTGAGGACATATTCCATGACTGAAACAGCGAGTCTTTGGTTACCCCAAATTGAGGACTCTGAGCTGAAGTTTCTTTCTATACCTGGAAAAGATATATTCTCAAAAGGAAATGTCACCATGGACTTGTAAGCTGTAGCATTTGCTGAAGGAGGCAGATTTAGCCTCAGCCTGGGCCTCTTGGCCCAGACAAATAAAGCAAGTGATTGATTTGGCTGCTGTAAACAAACTGAATGACTGACCACTTTTGTCACTGTATGAAGTGACATCACTAAGCAGCTGTCATGTGACCCATGTGACTTATCTCCACCAAAGGGAGATAATCACTTTTTGTATCCCTACACAGCTATTGGGAATGTAACTGCACAAAAAGAATAAAATTTATTTATTTCATTGTTGGTCAATATATCAGTTTTTTGCATAATGTAAAAATTTTTCTCAAATCTCTTTTTCCGTGAGAGTTCTTTCTTGTTCTTCTCTTACCAATGATTTCAATTTCTTCTTTGGTTTTCCTCTTTTCTTCATTTAACTATAGTGACTTCCGATGTTGTCTTCCCATCAATCTATAACTTTAGAATATCTGGTTTCTCTTCAGAACTTATATCTTTCTTATGACCCATAGCAATGTCATCTGATGATAGTATAGCAACATACCAACAAAGAATGGTCATCCACTTCTGGGATTTATTTCAAGAGATAATTTACTATACTTAAAATTCTTCAAGCAGTTTTGGGCAGTATGCTCAGGTTTGGTTTCATTTCCTTCCAATTTCTTAAATTCTGTGAGCAGATTCATCAACTTAGAAACCCAACTGAAAATAATGCAACTAAATTGCTAAAATCATATTGAAAATTTGACAATTGGGCCACTTTGTTTTGTCCTGCAGATTTGTAAGGATAAGGGTATATCATATATTATTATTATTATTATTTTATTTCCTTTGATTTCTGGTGTATAGTCATTTTTTTCTGGGTCCTGACGAGAGAACTAAGGTCAGAAATGGCATCATGACATTTTCCACTGAGCACTTTTGAAATATATTTTATATAGACAAAGCCCTTCATAAGGTGTCGGTTGTACTTGTGAGAACAATTTTTTGTATTTCTTTAAGGCATGGGCTATCAGGAAGTCCTTCAATGAGTCTATTGGAATATTTTCCATTCAATCAAAGGGCTCCAAATACAACTGGAATTGTTTATATCCTCATATGCCATATTTTGATTTCAAGGTCCTTGTATTTTGATAACTTTTTTAGCAGGAGTAGCCATGTCAATAAGAAGGCATATTTTGTCTTTGCGGTCTCTAATCATGATGTCTGGGTGATTAGCTTTGATTGTTGTGTGTATTGTAAAGTCCCATAAAATTGTTACAAGTCCTATCTCTGTAACCAGGTTTGGCTGATGTTCATACCAATTTCTTGCAGTTTTCTTTCTATAAAAGTTGCAGATTTTCCAGTATAGATATTAGCCCACTCTTTCATGTTGAGTTTTATATTCAGTGGGTGCCAATACCACGAGGCTATACAAGAGGGTCAATTGTTTCGGGATATTTATCACAAAATTTTGGACTAACACAATTTTTCAGTATGTGTTTGGTCATTTCTAAATAGTAAGCATTGGTTCTGTTCAGTTTCAGTTTTTAGCCTTGCACTATGTAGCCACTGATGAGTCTGGGTTTTTTTCTACATCAGGGTGTTTGGTACAGATAGAGTATTGACTGTGAACCAAATTGTCTTGCCATTGTTTCTGTATCTGGTCAGTTCCATTTGCTTTTGCTTTCTTTTTTAAGTATTTTGTAGCTGCAGTCAGTGTACTATGCTTTACTTGCATTTATTATTATCACCATCATCATCATTATTATTATCATTATTATTATTATTATTTGTGTATGTTATGTTTCCTGCTTTGTATTCTCTAGGTCCAAACTATGGTTATTAGGCCCTGTAGGTGAATTGTCATTTAATTGGTAACACTTTTCTTAGTATATGGGATGTTCCTAGTAGGGTGATCTTCTGAGCAACCTGTATGTTGATGTTACTTGGACACTATTAGTAAAAATGTCTATTTCTTTTTCTCATGAGGCCCAGAGCTCTGATTACTATTGGTACAGTCTCAGTCTTCATTCCCCACATCCTGTTAATCTTGATCTCCATGTCGTATTTGGACAATTTCTCAATAATTTACATGTGGTGTTTCTCTCAGATGGTACTGCTATGTCAATAAGCATACACTTCCTGAATTTCTTGTCTTTTATGATAATATCAGGTCTGTTGGCTTTTATTTCCCTGTCAGTTTGAATTAGCATGTTCCAGAGGATATTTACATTGTTATTTTAGGTAACTGTGTCTGGTCGGTGCTCATACCATCTCTCAGTGGTTTTGATTTTGGGCTTCTTGCATATCTTCCAGTGCACATATGACGCTAACTTCCTATGTCTGTGGGTATATTCATTTTTTGCCAGTTCCGGACATCCTGAGATAATATGGTCTATAGTTTCATCATATTTTCCACAGATCCTGTAATTCGGGTTAGTTCCATCCTTGATTATGTGACAATGATAGGATATGGTTGTGAGGCTTTGGTCATGAGCTGATATAATTAGGCTTTCTGTCTCAGTTTTCAGCGCAGTGCCCACTGTTGGTCTGCATCTGCTTTTTTTGTTCTTTTTTAGGTATTTACCTTGTCCTCCCAGTTTATTTGTTATTTTGGTTGGCCAAGTTATTTTCCTTTCTGTTTTACTCATTTGGCATAGATGGTATTCGCTTAATGTATATTAAGCTCTTTCTTGAAGAGTGAAGCTTCTTTGTTGAAGGAGTATATTTGGTTTCTTACTATTTGTAGGAGAGGGTTATTGGTGTTTCTGACGTATGCTTCCAATCCGATTGTTGTAGTTTTTAGAGTTAGTTCAAGTTGTATTAGACCTTGGCCTCCTAAAACTCTTGCTATGTACAGCCTATCAACATCTGATTTCATGTGGTGCATCATCATTTAGGTAAGCATTTTTCTGGTCTTGGCATTCAATCTTTAATGTCATTCAATTTTCATTTTATTATCATTATTATTAATATAATAATAATAATAATAATAATAATAATAATGATACTACAACAACAACAACACCACTAATTATGGTATCTTCTCATCAGACTGCCTGTCATGATGGATATATTGAACTTTTATTATTTCCCCCAGCACCTCTTTGTAGGGGTGCTGCTCTATCAATTGATATTACTACTAGTACTACTATTAATAATAATGAAAGATTTAATAATAATAATAATAATAATAATAATAATAATAAAAGATAATAGATAAGATCTAGCAACCTTTCGACCCTTAAAATGTATGAGTATAGTTACATATGCAAATTACTAACTTCTGCCCCGAGGGGATGAACAGAATGATAGGAGATTTCCATAAGATTTATACTAATCTGTTTAATTAATTCCTCTTAGTAACTAATCAACTAATGGAAAATTTCATGATGAACAAGATCATCATCATATTAAGCACGTTTCAGTTGCATGCCTTTACGATGGTGGCATTTCATTCATTTTAACGCCTTCATTACCAGGACAATCATTTTTTCATTACAAGACAAGCAATATTTTTTAAAAAAAAACATGTAGATTCATATATTTTTGTATTTGTCTATATTTCTGAGATTAGGTATTATGTACACTATTTACATTGTTCGGAGTATCATCCTCATCTTTGTTGCCATATTTATCACAACGTTTCGGCCATTGTATGCTATGGCCTTCTTCAGGTGGTTGGTATGTCAAACTTGGGTAGACTGTTCTAGTTCTACGTGCCATGTTTAATGGATGTTAGTTATCAGTTATCTCTTGTTAATTCCCCTCTCCAAGTTCTTAACCAGGTGTTGAACTCACAACTCTTTGGGTCCTGTCACTGGATCTAACTAACGACTTTATCCACTGTGTCATGTGTCCTTGATGTGTATGAATTTCTAGGACTTATAAACCTTCAGTGACCATTTTTACCAGTGCTCATATTGCAATTTTTTGCTGTTATCTTTCATGTTTTTTACCAGAGCTCATATATTTTTATACTTGAAATTTTTCTAAAATATAACTTGAAGAAAACAGATATTTTGTGGAATCATTGTTGAACAATATGTTTTTTTTTTTTTTTCTAAAATTGCACTCTTCTCTTAAGTGTTAATCATAATGATAGTAATAATGATACAACAGTAGTGAGAAGAGTTTCATTTAAGAAAAGAAAAAGTAAAGAAAAGACAGTGTTTAACAATGTTCAATAGTATTTCACCTCTATGCCTGTCTTCTTCAAGGTATATTTAAAAATTGCATACAAGTATAAAAATATAAAAAGTCTAGAAAAAAATCATATATCTGTGTACAAGTATCACTTGTCTTGAAAAAAAAGCTGTACTGATAATCAACACATTACAACAAATGAAATGCAGCCAATGTGAAACATGCATAATATGATACTGATCTTGCTCATCTTTGAATTTTCTGTTCGTTGATTCAAGGAATTAATCAAATAGCTTAGTATAAATATTTACAGTATTTATATTCAGAATATTATCTTCATCTTTGTTGTCATTATCTCAATGTTTCAGCTACTGTGCTCTCCAGCCTTCCTCAGGTGTATATCAATCTGGATAACCTACAGGGAAATTCTGAACTGAATCCTTTATATAATCTCCAATGTTAGACTGTTCTTGTTTCTATGCTAATATCTAAGGATATCATCTAGTTCTTATTTTATTTATTACTGTTCAGTTATTGCTTGCATATTTCCACTGAGTGCAAGTCACATTCCACTATGTCACCAAAATCACAAATCAATGTTTTTACCCACTAAGCCTGAGGGTACAACAGTCAAAACATTGTCATAATAACAACAAAGATGAGGACAGTAGCCCAATTATAATTTTTTGAGCGAATAATGATAAGTTCTCATCCCAGAAATTCTAACAGAAGGTGATCAGGTTATAATAAAAACAAAGATGAGGACATTAGTCCACATGAAAGTAGTGTAAATAATGATAAGTCCTCATCCCAGAAATGCAGACAAAGCTTTGTATAAATTTCACGTAACTCTCCTGTCATTCTGTTTGTTTGATACTTACCTGTTTGATTAATTCAATACTAAAGTGTTTTATTGAGAAGGTGCAGGAGGAGAAGAAGAAGAAGGAGGAGGAGGTAGAGGAGGAGGAGGAATGAACACCACCCAGAACCGATTTTTAATCATTTCATCCTAAGAAAGGTGAAAATGCCACTAGTACGCAGGGGGCTACAGGGAGTGAAATTGAGAGAAAAGACTAAGTATAGGGAGAATTGAGGAGAGGACAAAAGGTGGACGGGATTGATGTTGCATTTAAATTTTTGAAGATTTTAGTTTCCAGAGAAGCAAATAAACAGAAGGAAGTTCCACAGGTGGGAGGTGCAAGAAAAAAAATTGTTGAAGTGGTGTTTGTATTTAGCTAGTTCAGCAGTAAACGTGTGGGACCTAGAATCCAGTTCAGTAGCACATTGCCATGAAAATATTTATAGAAAAGACAGAGGGAAGCCATGACACATCATTGTAAATGTAAGTGAATTGAAGATGCCTGGTCAGGATCGAATACATTACTGATCCTTCTTTGGATTTTGTCAAGAATCTCAAGATGAATAGCAGGGAGCTCCAGACCAGATATGGCTGCAGTGTTCAATGCATGGATGAATAGTGGATCTGTAAATTTGAAAGATGGATTCTGATGAGAAAAATTTTCTCGCATGATACAGTCATCCAACTTTTCTTGAAGTTGACGCAGGTATTGATTTGATGTAGTTGTACCACTTCAAGTCAGTTAAAATGTGAGGCCAAAAAGGTGTAATGTGTTGCTTTCCAGGAGTCTAGCATCTGCCATGCCTGATGGCAAGCAGTAATAGTTCTCTGTGGTGGTCAAAGGAAAGCAGTTTTGTTTTACATGGGACCTGGAACAATTTTATGGGACTTTACAATACACACAGATAGAACAATCAAGTCTAATCACTCAGGCATTGCGATCAAAGACCACAAAAACATTATTTTATGCTTTATTATTGACGTGGCACATTCTGCATGTTGTAATGTATCTTTGAAGATATTAAAAAAGCTATCAAAATACAAAGTGGAAATCTCAGAATCATGGCAGATGAAGACATCAATAATTCCAGTTATAGTTGGAGCTTTTAGATTGATTGGAAAAAGTTCTGATAGACTTATTGAAGTGATTCCTGGTTTCCCAAGCCTTAAAGAAATATAGAAATTGTACTCACAAGTACAGTTGACAGCTTACAAAAAACTTTATTTGCTTTGCTTTTATTTATTTTTTTTTTACAAAAATGTTCAGTGGAAAATGTCATGATGCCATTTCAGACCTTAGGTCTCTGGTTGGGACCCGAAAAGTGATGAGGAAATAATAATAATAATAATAAGTTTTTCGTGGTACAGAATTTAATAATAGATAAGAAAGGACAATATTTATAAGGCATTTTTTAAAAGCAAAAGCTAAAATAAAAACAACCAGTTTTGTCCCAGGAATTATCAAGTTTATTTATTCTGGGAATTTAAAAAAGCGTGTAAATTAATTTTTAATTAACGAATGTCATCGAATGGGGGAAAAAAAAATTATGAACTAGAGTCCAATAATATTCAGACCCAGCAAGCATTCCCTCTGTTTACAAAGGGAAGGCTCACGAGATCTGATATACAAGGACTCTAGAAACTTGAAGTGAAATGTGGAGTGGGACCTAGATAAAATTATAAATCGGTCACCACAAAAATTTTCCACACATTTCCTACTATTTATTAAATGTTCAGCAATAGCAGAACCAGAACTGTTAGTCAGTTGGCTATTCCTGGAGGACGGATTCAAAATTCTGGGGGGTAAATGCTGTTTTATTCTCGAATCCAAATGCTGGGACGTCCTCCCTATGTAGTCATGTCCACAACTACACTTGTATTGGTAAATCACTGAATTAACATGATGGAGAGGGTGGACGTCCTTACGAATGGAAGAGAAAGCAGAACGGGTAACAAATATTACCCTAACATTTGCTGAAAAATAACAACTATTGATTAAACGTGAAATACAGTTTGATAAACTCTCACCCTCTGTACCAATATAGGGAAGACACAAATAAACTGGGCATTTATCAGCTAAATGTGTCTTCACCCTATGGAATTTACTGATGACGTCTTGAATAAGGGAGTCTAAAACATCCAACAAATATCCGTCTTCTGATAGTGTCATTCTAACAAAGTCAATTTCCTCGCAGTGAAGACCCTCAGAACATAACTTAAGTGCCCTGTGAATTAAGGCCTTAATCAAATTAATCTTACGTTGTCTGGGACAAAAAGAGTCCCAATGCGTATACCGTCCCGAAAAAGTGGCCTTCCTAAATACAGAAGTCTCAAACTTGTCAACAATCTTATGGACAAGAACATCCAAAAAGGAAAGACAAGAATTAGACTCCTTTTCTACGGTGAACTTGAGAGCAGGATGGACAGAATTTAATTTGGTGAGAAATTTGTCAGCTTCGACCTCATTATTAAAGAGGCAGAAGGTATCATCCACATAACGATGATACATGAGAGGGTGACCAATACAAGTAAATAAGGAAGCCTCGTGAAAACCGACAAAAATATTCGCCAACACTGGACCCAAAGGAGAACCCATAGCTACCCCGTCGATCTGCCGATACATAATATTATTAAAACTAAATTCAACAGACGCAGTGGTGAACATCATAAGCTCAACAAATACATCCTCAGGAAAATCTGGAGGAGACAAAGAGGTACGATACAATACGGTATCTCAATAGTCTCAGACAGGGGAACATGTAAACAGGGAGCAGATATCAAACGAACACATGAACCCACCATTAGTAGAAGAATTACGTATAATTTCCACGAAGGAGAAGGAATCTTTAATGCAATATGTACTAAAGAGCGACAAAACTGGTTGTAGCACATTCGAGAGCCAACTAGCGACTTTATGCTGGGAAGACCCAATCATGGACAGAATGGGTCGTAGAGGAACACCGTCCTTATGGATTTTTGGTAACCCATACAGACGGGTACGAATGGACCCAGTGGGTCTAATTAACTCTGAAATCTCAGAGGAGAGTAAACCACTCTTGATCCAATTTAATAGTTGCCTTTGAAATTTATATTCAATAGAGGCAATACGATCATGGGTCTCAACTGGACCTAATTTTAAGAACTTTGATGTATCACCAAGTATATTGTCCATCTTAGAAACATACTCAGAATAGTCCAGTAGAACAACACCAACACCTTTATCAGGTTTAGTTATAACCAGGTAATAATTATTTTTAAAATTTTTAATTACCTGGCGGTGTTGTTCTTCCCATTTGGACTCTGATGAAGAAACAGAGGAGCCAGCATAAGAATGGGCATAACTATTGAGTTTAGCCTTAAGATCACTAAGAGATTCGACAGAGTGAGGGACAAGTCTGCAAACCTGTGCATATAAAACCTCAAACTCTGAAAAAAATTTTCTCACGGTCAGGCATTGAAAACGGAACACAAAAATCCAAACCATGATGCAAGATATGAGTCTCCAAATTGGAAGGTTCATAAGATGAATAATTAAAGATAATTCCTTCCGCAGTTGGTTCATCACTGCATCAAAACCGCTTACGAATTAAGTAATTTAATTTTGTCTGCATAGATGCAGACAATTTTTTAACATCACAATAATAATAATAATAATAATAATAGTGGAATTATAAATTGTCTTTTGATGTGTATGTGAAATAAGCTTTAGAGTAAAGGACCATAAACTAAATATATTTTTGTAACATTTTAATATACAATAATATAGTTCTATCATAGAAAGTTGTTAAATGTGTTCATGAAATAAGCTTTCAAATAAAGGTTTGTAAAAAAAAATATATATATATATATATATATTTTTGATACCCTCTTATATATAATTATACCATCATATTACTTTTGCTTAGTACATATGAATAAAATACACTAACTGTCCTACAGGTAACTTAACAAATAAGTGGTGAAAAACAAACAAACAAACATTAAAACCAAATCATTAGAATCGTTTGTTATAAAAGATGATTTATTTTAATAACAGTCTCATAGACTTAAATGGGCTCATTTCAGAAAGCAAACAGTCATGGCTATGTGTATCTTTGTCTATTTACAGACAAGTGTTTTTGCCAGCAAAGTATCCACTGGTCATTTTGGGGTGTCCACTCATGCAAGATAAAAGAACATTGCAGATCTTTGGAGCCTGGGAAAAGACAACAAACAGACGTTTTTCTTAATTATGACAACTTTCATTGATCATTGATTGAAATACAGTTGATCAAATGTCACTCACATATTGCTTAGGATTTGAGAAGATCAATGATATTTCTCAAATTAAAGAAAGACAAACCTGAGATAATGAGGACAGATTAATGATTGTCATTGACATTCAATTATAGAATGAAACTAGGAATCAGTTGATTAGAAACAATAATCAATCAACAATGATATTTTGAGTTACTGATCTCCTCTTTATTCCTATCAGTATTTTTACTCACATATTTGAGTAATTAAATCTTCAAGGAATAAAGTACAGTTTTACATTTTGTAGACACACATCTATCTATCTATCTATCTATCTATCTATCTATCTATCTATCTATCTATCTATCTATCTATCTATCTATCTATCTCAGTCTGTTCATATCTATCTATCTATCTATCTATCTATCTATCTATCTATCTATCTATCAGTTCATATCTATCTCAGTCTTTTTTCTATCTTTCTATCTATATCTATCTCATGTCTATCTATCTATCTATCTCTACATTTATCTATCTCATTTTATTATTTTTATCTATCTGTTCCCATCTACATTTATCTATCTCATTTTATTCATATCTATCTTTCTATCTCATTTCCTATCTATCTATCTATCTATATGGCAGAAAGAAATAATTGTTAAATGTAAAAAGACAGAATATATATTAATCAGCAAAAAAGACAGCTTAATGTGTGAGCTACATATTGGGGATGTCAAAATCATGCAGGTACAGAAATTCAACTATCTAGATGTAATGTAGTAGAGATGATGTAAAATATGATGCAGATGTCCAAAGGTATATAGGGATAATGAAAGTTGCCTTCCAGAAACTAAGCAGTGTATTAAGAGAGAGGAAAATATTGTTAGAAAAAAAAGTGCTAAAATGTTCTTTAATATCTAATCTCCTATATAGCAGTGAATGCTGAACAATTTCACAGATGAAGAAGACTTGAAACAACAGATATGTGTTTCTAATGACAAATACTCAGAGTACCATGGACAGAACATATGAACAATGTTGAAGTCTTAAGGAAAATAGGAATAACAAAGAAACTTATACTAACAATAGAAAGTGATAGCTGAAACTTCTGGGGCACATAATGAGGAAAGAAAGCCAAGAGAATTTACTACTCACAAGGCACATTGAAGTGAGGCAAGAGGTTACACTGTATAATTTCATTATCAAGTTATTTGAAGTAACAAAAGACAGCAAGTTTGTGTGAATTGATTGCTACTCAGGGGCAAAGGGTAAAAAATTACTTGAAGTAACAAAAGACAGGAAGTTGTGGAGAGCCATGATTGCCCATATCCTAAAAAGGCTTGATATATAAAAAATGGAGAATGGAATGAATTATCTATATTTAGTAGAGACTCAAGGAAATTGTTTATTATATATCATTGGGAAATGTACAAATCCTTACTGTACAACGCTACAATGAGCAATTGTTTAAATTACGTATTAGAAGAGAAAAGACTTTTTTTTATATAAAAAGAAGTTAACAGTAATCTGATAATTTTCATCTTCATCTTGGATATAATCTGATATAATCTTGCAGATATAATAATGTATTATGTAACCGGGTTGGGAAGTTCTACTACACATGACATTCTTCTCAAGACCTTCAAACTGTCATAAAGTTTTTTTGCTGTATATTGGTCATCCAGTTTATTCAACATCTGTGTTGTTTAATATACAACAAAAGAGAAAGCTCAACAACACTAATATTTGAACAGATGTTTCATGTAGGTGTGAAAATATTGTCTATCTCTTTTATTATTGATTTTATTGTTTGTTTGTTTTTTTAGTTCAATCCCTCCCTTTCTTAAGAAGTTGAAACAGAAATGATTGTTGTAGACTATTATTTCTTGGAATGAGATAAATTTCTGATGTCTCAAATTTAAAAAAGAAATCATTTTAAAAGACTAATATTAGTGAATTTTTTTTTCTTTTTAATGTCATGTAGGTGATCATGACTCTCCACAGCCTTCTTTTCTTTTTTAATGTCATATCCCTTCAGGACGTAGTTGATCAAAGACAACAAAAGCAGAATGTGCTTTCTTATTGATGTGGCACATTCTGCAGATTGTAATGTATCCTTGAAAATATTCAAAAAACTATCAAAATACAAAGTGGAAATCTCAGAATCATGGCAGATGAAAACATCATTAATTCCAGTTGTTTTTGGAGCTTTCAGATTGATTGGAAAAGGTTCTGATAGGCTCATTGAAGTGGTCCCTGCTTTCCCAAGCCTCAAAGAAATATAAAAAATTCTACTCAGAAGTACAGCTGACAGCTTACAAAAAGGCTTTATCAATGTAAAATGTGTATGATCTTTGGTTGTTTTAATTTTATTTTTATTTTTTTTTTTACAAAAATGTTCAGTGGAAAATGTAATGATGCCATTTCTAACCTTAGGTCTCTGGTTGGGACCTAGAAAGAAAATGAGTATACAACAGAAATGTGAACTGATTTGAGTTCATTCCTGAACAAATGCTTTTCTCAAACTACTTTGATAAAAATTGTAACAGTATTATCCATTCGGCACCATTTAAGCAACCTTTTACTCCATCTGTTATCCTTTCTTCTTACCATGTCCATTTAGGATGTAGGTGATCTTGACTCTCCACAGCTTTCTTTTCTTTGTTAATGTCATATCCTTTCAGGATGGAGTTGATCATGATTAAAGACAACAAAAACAGAATGTGCTTTCTTATTGACATGGTACATTCTGCAGATTGTAATGTACCTTTGAAGCTATTCAAAAAAATGTCAAAATACAAAGATCTTGAAGTGGAAGGCACACATTTTTATCACTTAATTACTTCTCTGATATCACTGGCTCTCCACAACTTCCTATCTTTTGTAGCTTTAGTCATTTTTAATTTTACCATTCCTTACCCTATCCTTATTCTGCCACGCATTCACGCAAACTCAGTAGGTTACTCACTGTTTTGCTATACTTCTGTTGCTTTCAATATACCTTGTGAGTGTTAAATTCTCCAGGCGTTCTTTTCTTATTAGATGTGCCAGAAATTTCAGCTCTCTCTTTCTGATAGTAAGCATGAGTTTTTCTTGTAGCTTCTATTTTTCTTAAAACTTCTTTGTTGTTCAGGTGTTCCATCCATTGCATTCTCAGCATCTGTCTGTAGAACCACGTTTCACTTGCCTCAAATTTCCTCTTTATTTATGAGAAAATTGCCTTTGGATTTCGCTGTCACATTTTCCATCCTCTGTTATAACACTTCTCAGATATATAAATTTCTGTACTTGCTTGATTTTGACATTTTTCACTCATAGTGCACATTTTGCCTTTTCTCTTTTGTTAAGGACCATATACTCTGCTTTCTTACATTTGATGGTTAGTCCTTTCATCTTGCTTTCCTTTACAACATTCTGAAGTAATTCCTGCAGTTTTCTTTCTGTGTCCACCATCAACATGGTGTTCTCTTCATCTATTGTGTTGTTAAGATTGTGACCACCAATAATAAATCCAGATGGGATACCTAATTCTCTTAAAATTGCCTCCTTGTAAACGTTAAATAAATCTGTTGAGAAGATACAACCTTGTCGTATGTTGTTTTCTATTTTTGCGTACTTGCTTAGTTCCTTTTCTATCTGTATGTAGGCGGTGTGTTCTCAGCAAATGTTCCAGATTATTTTGATATCTTTCCCAAATAAATCAAGTTTTTCTAGCAATTCAAATAGAGCTTTGTGTTGTTTATCAAATGCTTTTGTATAGTCAATGAAACATAGGCATATGTCTTTCTGCATTTGTATTGTTCCCTCTGATATAATTCTCATTATAAATATTGTGTTTCTTGTTCCAGTGTCTTAAAAGAAACCAAACTTTTTTCGACCTATTTCCAGTCTTAGTCTGAAACATAAAGAGCAAAAATAAGAATGGTAATCTGAATCACATTCAAAATCCTTCTTTTATTAAATAACTAAAGCATTGACCTTCTGAAGGCTTTTCACAATACTTTTTTAAAAATCATTTCACCTCAATGAAGGCAGTAAAGCTCAAGAAGACACAAGGTTTTACTGGGTGTGGAAGAATTAGAAACAGAAACATTACTAAGGAGCAAGAACAAAAGAAAAATAATCAGGAAGACAGTAGAGAGTGATTAACATTGCATTTAAATTTTTGAAGTTGGCTGGAAAGCATAGAGCTGGAAGAGAGTTCCACAAGCGAGAAGTGTGAGAAAAGAAACTGTTAACATGGAATTTACGGTTACATGTAACCAACTGTAAATTGATGAGACCTCAATGCCAGTCTAGTACTGCACTTAAATTCAAAAAGTCTAGGTACCATTGTGAAAAGCGATATTTATTTCCACTTCAAATACAGAAAATGTGGCACAAGGCCAAAAATCGGGAATGGGGAAAAGTACAATCTTCTTTTGTCTTAAATTTAAACTTAGCTAGCCACAAACACTGACCCAAACATACCACAATATTCCTAACACCAAAACAAGACATTCTTATTTACATTTCTTACTACATCTTACTACAATAATACCTCATTGTCTACATTATTTACATTATTTGGACTACTGTCCTCATCTTTGTCACCATATTTATTACAATGTTTCAGCCATTGTACTCTCTGCCCTTCTTCAGGTGGTTGGTACAGTGGATAAAGGCGTTAGTTAGATCCAGTGACAGGACCCAAAGAGTGCGCGTTCTGGTTAAGGCAGTGGAGAACTTTCAGAGGGAAATTAACAGGAGGTAACTGATAACTGACATCCATTAAACATGGCACGTGGAACTAGAACAGTCTACCCAGGTGAGTGAAATAAAGGGTTCAGTTTGATGTTTCAATCACCTGAAGAAGGCCGGAACGTACAACGGCTGAAACGTTGTAATAAATATGGCGACAAAGATGAGGACAATAGTCCAAAAAATGTAAATAATGTACATAATACCTCATCTCAGAAATATAGACAGATACGTTATTGTCTGTATGAAAATCCTAACTAGTCCCCATATGCACAATTCATTGTCTGAGGTGGGGAGGGAAATAAAACAACAACTTAAAAACTAGCCCCAATGTATATTTACAATATGAACCATAGTGAAGAGCTCATTTGAACAATTATCATGAAACTATTTATAGAAAAGGCACAGTGAAGTTATATTGCTAAGGTGGGAAAGTGACTGAAGCCAAGATGCCAGGTCAGGACCAATAATATTGCAGATTCTACTTTGGATTTTATCAAGAATCTCTAATTATATAACAGGAGCACCAGACCATATATGGCAGCAATATGCACAGATGAATGGTATTATAAATATGTAAGATAGATTCTGGTGAATTGCGTAGGCCAACACAGTGAACCAACTTTCTCAGCAGCTGACCTAGCAATGGATTCAATCTGAGAAATCTGACAGCTTGTTTGAATTCAAGACTGACATTGCTTTCTTTTTATTTGCCTTTTCTGTTTATTTTTAGGATTTTCTGTATGATTATGGCCTCGTATGGGTTGGCGAAGCAAATGCTGACAATGAAAATCTTGACTGCGCCACCTCAAGAGGATCGAACGAAAACCATGTCTGGAAACCAGGTGAGTGACTTTACATACGTTTTTAAAAGTCTTTTCAACCTAAGGAAGGTGATAAAGTCACTAAGACACAAGGAGTTACTAAGGATGAAAGACAATAGAGTGAAGGAAACTAAGAAAACCTTACTGAGGAGAGAGGAGAATAAAAGAATAGGTTTCAAGGAGACAGAAGATCACAATTGATGTTGCAAGATGTTGAAAAGTGCAAGACAAAAACTATCAGAATAGCACTCATGGTTACATTTAGCAATTTCAACACTAAAATGATGAGACCTAACTGCCAATCTAGTACTGAGCTTATATTGATATGATTTCTTTAGAAGTCAGCCAATGAAAATTCATTTTTCATTTACTGGGTCTCTGTTTGCATATTTAAATTTTTTTCTTTTTTACATTAAGTTTCATCCTGTATAAGGCCCGGGGGCCACTCAAGGTAGAGGGTTACATTAAGGGGTAGTTTATATGGATAGGAGGGGAAGATATTAGTTGACACTAAATGTTCTAGACTTGAATGGATTAAGATTGTAGTGATTGGGAAAACATCCTCTTGGGAGTCTATTCTATAAAGCAGTAGTTTAGAGGAAGAAGCTATTTGAGTGGATGGAATATGGAGTAAACGAGGGTAGATTGCTACTATGTAAGTGGCATGGCAGGTCCTAGCCGTGAAGATCAAACCTGGTGGAATCAGGAGAAGCAGCTCGTCCGAGCACTTTCCATGGTAGTAGTGATAGGGCAGTAAAAGACTTGCTGCATCCCCCACCTGTGAGGGAGAGGTCGGAGTGTGGAAAATAATTCTCTTCTCCAACAAGGATTCAGAGACGCTTTTAAACTGTATCAAGACTGGAAAGTGAGGTCTGGGTAGCTCCTGCACAAATATGGCAACAGTACTGCAATTTCGGCCTGATCTGGCTCTCATAAATGCAGGGAATAGCATGAAGAGTCAGGTACTTGCTGATGCGGTAGAGGGAGCTGATCATTTTACCTGCATCTTTAGCGATGGATCGTATATAAGAATTCAACTTGAGGTTGGGTGTGTGTTTGAGGCCAAATACCCTCTCAAGGAAGGGTGCCTCCCTCAAAGGGACATACATTCATCATGACTAGCAGTAGTTTGTGGTCTGATGTTAAATTTTCATAACAATGAAATTGTGAAGAAAAACAAATGAACAATTAAGCTAATAATAGTACTGGTAATGGTAGTATAGACGTTTCCCTATAAGGAAACATTTGGCATGCATTAACCATGCAGCTAGTACTGTTTTCAGTTAAAGTTTATAAAATCTTGTAAAAACTTTTTCAGGAAAATTGATTTTTCAAGTCCAGTAGCTATTATTGTACTTTACAGGATTGATGACAGTTTCCTTCCTAACCTTTAATTTGAAGTAGTGTGGAATATCAACATCTTGATTATGTCATTATTTTCTCTTCTATTTACATGTGCTATCCTTTTTAGTTGTTGCTTCTGTTGGTAATCCTCAAGTGATATAGTTTCTGTTATTTGGTATATTGTCTTTGTTTGTGATTCTGTACCCATAGTTCATAATGTTCAAAGCAGGATGATCTTTATGAAAACTATCAGGCTCCACTTATTCAAAGCCTTTTTTCACTATTGATCTTAGAAAACGGTTGTATGCAGTTGAGAGTGTGGATATTTCTGAACAGATTTGTGCCATGAATGACATCCATGTGAAAGGCTCCATTTAATTGCGGCTATTTAAGAAAATGACTCATGTTTTCATGTTGATGTTTTGGTTTTATAGTGAAGCTTTATTCAATGCAATTTGACTACTGGCTATAAGTGATGTTCAGCCATTTCTTTTAAAGTTGAGTAGGAGACAACTATGGTTGCTTTTGTCACAGAAACCAAAAGATGTTTATTAATATTTTTGCAATGTTACTGATTAATTACTAAACTGCAATAATTATATAATGTTTCCCTTTTTGAAATGTGCACCTTGTCTACATTTTGCTCTCTGCCCACTGCTGCTGTGAATACACACTTTCTAGAGAGGCGATTTAGTCTCTGGGAAATCCTGAATATACATTTTTTTGCCTGCCCATATATTTGAAAAAAAAACAAACAAAATTTACATTGAAAGTGTTATATAGTCATAATCTTAGGTTGTTCAAAAATTAATTGTCAATGATAAAATAAAAAAAAAGACAAACATATAAATATAAGTAAAGTTTATGTGTCATTATCATAAAAATTCTAGATACGTTGGATAAGAGTTCATCAGAACAGTTACCATGAAAGTATTTATAGAAAAAGCAAAAGGAAGCAACATTATGGCAGTGGGAAAGGGACTGAAGCTGAGATGCCAGGTTATGACCAATAACATTGTAGATTCTACTTTGGATTTTACAAGAATCTCTAAATATATAGCAGGAGATGTGGCATCAATATTCAAAGCAAAGATGAATGGTAGATTTATAGATATGTAAGATAGATTCTGGTATGAAAAATTGTCTAGTACGACACAAGAAACCAACTTTCCTTGCAGCAGACCTAGCAATTAATTCAAAACAATTTTTCCACTTCATGCCAGTGGAAAATTCTAGTCCGAGAAGCTGCAATGAATTACTCTCCAGGTAGTTAGCATTACCCATTCTAATGGCTAATAAAAGAGGGTTCTCTCAGACTATTAAATGTATGTTAAATTTTGACAAAGTTTTTATTAGCTGTGAATTGCCATGACTTATTGGGAAAGGTAATTGACTCATTTCCTGTTGTCTTCTCCACAGTTTTTAAATTAGTTCATCTCCTAAGCTGGCTGTCACCCAAGGCTAGAGTACCTAGTCTGCCGTGCTACTTAGCATGTAGATGGGGGTGCAATTCATTGCTTTCCTTAGCGTCAGTGTGAACATGAATGCAACAAACTAGAGTGGAATGTCAAAGAGTCTTTCTAGTTCCATTTGTTTCACCTATAGCCATCACGAAATGTTCTTAAATTCTTCATTATTTACCCCAGGTGAATCAGTGGTGTCATCTCTCCCAGAAGTGGACTATGATATTGTCATCCAAAAAATCAAAGAATTGAATGTGCTGGTTGGTGATGGAGTGACCCAAGTGGAACATACCAAAGATGGAGCTCGATTGAAAGTGAGAAGAACCTTTTTTTTTTTTGTTTCATTTTCCAGGATTGATTTTTACTGCAGAGAAAAAGTAAGTTCTTGTTTGTTCCAATCTTCATTAGGAATTACTGCAAAACACTCCCCACCTCCCCAGTTCATTGGCAGTAGTACACAAGTGCATGCTGGGATTTCTTTTTAGACAATAAAACAGGCCAGTTCTCAGGTTTCATAGAACTTAATCCCAGTATCTCTTGTTTTGAATTCAGAACGCTACATTTTGTTTATCCGAATTTGCTGTTGTCTGTCAACCGCAATCCTTAGTTTGTTAACTTTTTGCCATATTACTATTTCTTTGCCTTGCACATATTGTTTGCTTTGCTTTATATTATATTTTGCCCTGTTCTTTTCTATTTGTGAAAACAAAGTATATTGTGTACAAAAAGTATGAAGAAATTAATTCCACCATCCAGTCACAGAAGGTGCTGGTTCCAATCTTACTTGGAATGACTGCAAAACACCCCCAACACCCAATTTACAGGCAGAAGCACAGAAATGCATGATGGGATTTCTTCCTAGCCAATAACATAGGCTGGTTCTCAGTGCCATCTGACTCACTCCAGGTTTGTCTTACCTTGAATTCAGAACACTGCATTTGTTTATCTGAATTTGCTCTTGTGTGTCAACCCCAATCCTTAGTTTAATTTTTTGCCATATTACTGTTAATTTGCCTTGCATATATTGTTTGCTTTGCTTTATATTATATTTTGCCCTGTTCTTTTCTATTTCTTGCTGTTGCTTATTCTAAACTTTGTCAATTCTGTTTGTTGGGCAGTTCTGTCATTTATTTACATGTAACCATGACCACTCACTTTACAGTTTTTAATAAGCAAAAGCAGCCATGTTTGGATTCTGGAAATTTTGTTGTTACAAGGTTACACAATTTATTCTACCAAACTATCATTCAGTTAAAATTTCAGCAAAGAGAGAGAGAGAGAATTTAATCTCTGAATTCAGTTTCCTTTCAATGGAATTCACTTACAATAATTTCTTTTATAGTGACAATCTGTTTCTTCCTGATTATCAATGAGTTTCATTAATAATTTGCAATACATTTCTTTAACAAAATGATTTGCAGCATATTTCTTTAATAAAAACATTTGCAATGAATTTCTATAGAATAACTATCATCAATGCATTTACATTATACATTTAATAATCCCAATGACATTAAACTCATTCAGAAATATCCTGTCAGCTATATACAACTATTTTCTCAGATCAAAAAAGATTGATTTGTTATGGCTTATCAATCCGTTGCAGGTTATTTAAAGCCAGAAATTAGTTTTTATATTGTAAGAATTTAAAAAAAATTATCATGGTTTAATGATGCAAGTCTTACTAATTAACCCATAGATGGGGAGTGAGAGGGTATTTGCACGTAAGTGAATATAATGAGCCCAACAGGAATTGGAACACAGCTTTCCAATTAACAATTCCGAGCCATTATCCATTACACCACCGACACGTCTAGTCTTATAGCACCTGGTCTCAGTTTTGCTTGCTCTGTTTCCACTGAGTCTAAATTCGTACTACTCAGCCTATGGATTGAACTCGCAATTATTATATTCCACTGGATTCATGAACCAATGTTTTAATCAACTCATCTATTGTGTCTTTAATTATATCGTTCTTTGTTTTGAGCAAGTCTTTGCAATAAAAAAAAGATTTTCTTGTTTTTTCTTTTGTCAACATATTTTACAAATGCCACAATATAACATTTGTTGGTGAAATTTGCTGACTCATTGACCTCAATAGAGAATCTTTAGTACTTGTTTTTTTTTTTTAATTTGTTACACAAAAACTTTTCAACATCATGTGACATGTTGCCAATATGTCGACTTATTGTACTGTTTGATAGAGAAGCATTCTTAATTGCTTTAACAGCATTTTGTCTCTGCATTTTACCTACGATAATTTTACCCAATGGCCTGATTACATTTTCACCAATGCCATGACCTTCTTCCTGATAGAAATTTTGGCAAACTTGGATTTTAGAGTCAAAAAAACAAAAAACAAAAAAAACGGATTGTCAAAAGAGGTTTTTGTTTTTCATTGACAGTGCTATTATTTTAACTACCTTCACTCCTCAGCAATGTTAAATATCTTAAAAAGCAATAATTAGAATTTTAATAAAACCTATGTTTCAGTGGTTGGAAAGTGACTGAAGCCAAGACGCCAGGTCAGGACTGTTATCATTGCATCATAATCTCTCTTAAAAACACTTCAGTCCTCAACACATTGTTAGCTCATGAAACATTATTTAACCCCTCATTACAAACAATTGCCTTTATCTATGATGATTCCCCCCCCCTTCCGATCTCTCTCTGTGTTGCAATCTCTTTTTATTTATCTACATCCCTCTCAGTCTTTCTCTTTTACTCTCTATGTTCCTCTCTCTGGATCTTTCTTACATGGATGCTCAACACAGTCTAAGTTTAATAGGATTTTTGATTAGAACATCATCATCTATTTATTTTTTACAAACTATTATCATTATTAAATTTTAATTTCAAAAGGTCACTTGCAGTTCAAGGGTGAACTTTTTGTTTCGCTCTCTGTGATACCATTCATAAATTACATCATGAAATAGTACAGGCATATTAATATATATATATATATTATATATATATATATATATATATATATATATATATATATATATATATAAATATGTATATTAAAAAAAAGAATCATCCTTTATTCATGATTAATTCATTAATTTTGCCAGTTCTTAAAAAACAAGATAAGTAAAGGACGTTGAATTTAAAAGTGGAAGCCCTAAAATATTGTCCAATTATTCCTACCTTTTCTAATGCTAATAATTGTATATGATTTAATTTATAAATATCTTTGCTGACAAGCACCACCATTTTGTTTCATCAGCATGTACAACCTAAAATTTTCTATTATTTTATATTTATCTGTCTTAAGTATTTTGTTTATTTTCTTTTTATATAATTGGCTCAATCTCCTAAGATAGCATCTACAGAGTTAGTTCCTTCAGTCTGTAGCAAATTCACAAAGGTAAAGTTAACAAAAAAAAAAAAAAAAAAAAAAAAAGATTTTAATTTCAAAAGGTCATTTGCAGTTCAGGGGCAAATTTAGTCCAAGCAGATTGTTAGGTCACGAAACATGATTTAAACCCTCACTACAAAAAACTCTCTTTGTCTAAGATGATCCACTTCCTAATCCTTCCCTGTATCTCACTCTCTTTTTGTCTCCCTAGACCCCTCTCTCTTTTTCTCTTTATGTCTCTCTCTCTTTCCATTTGCCCCTCCAATGCCTCTCTATGTCACACTGTCTTTTTATCACTCTACACCCCTCTCGAAGAGCCGAGTTTGAATTCCAGTTGAATCCTTTATATTCACTTACATGCTAATACCCTTCGGAAAGGTATAAATCCTTTTCTTCTCCCCACAGCTATGGTTAAATAGCAGCACAGACTGGGTTCTATAGCCTTGGATGGCAACTGGTCTACCACAGAAAGATATGGCAACTTACTGTGGGAAAAAATCTGCCTCGTCAGTCATGTATTGAAAGATACATGATCGCCTAAACGTGTATCATGCATGGCACATAACTGACTGACATCCCTCTCTCTTTTTCTGTTTTACTCTCTATGTCCCTCTCTCTTTCTGTTTGCCACTCCATTCTCTCTCTGTTTCACACTGTCTTTTTGTCTCTCTACACCCCTCCCTCTTTTTCTGTTTTACTCACTATGTCCCTCTCTCTTTCTGTTTGCCACTCCATTCTCTCTCTGTTTCCCACTATCTTTTTGTCTCTCTTCGCCCCTCTCTTGCGTCTGTTTTACTCTCTATGTCCCTCTCTCTTTCTGTTTGCCACTCCATTCTCTCTCTGTTTCCCACTGTCTTTTTGTCTCTCTTCGCCCCTCTCTTGCGTCTGTTTTACTCTCTATGTCCCTCTCTCTTTCTGTTTGCCACTCCATTCTCTCTCTGTTTCACACTGTCTTTTTGCCTCTCTACACCCCTCCCTCTTTTTCTGTTTTACTCTCTATGTCCCTCTCTCTTTCTGTTTGCCACTCCATTCTCTCTCTGTTTCACACTGTCTTTTTGCCTCTCTACACCCCTCCCTCTTTTTCTGTTTTACTCTCTATGTCCCTCTCTCTTTCTGTTTGCCACTCCATTCTCTCTCTGTTTCACACTGTCTTTTTGTTTCTCTTCGCCCCTCTCTTGCGTCTGTTTTACTCTCTAGGTACCTCTCTCTTTCTGTTTGCCTCTTGACCATGTGTGACATGCATATTGATATGTTGATTATGTATTAGGTTGTATCAAAAACATTTTCGTTTTTCTTCACGGTCCTTTACTCTATAGCTTTTTTCATATGCATATTTAAAAGCTATCAATTAGTTCACTATATTTTTTATAAATCTTATAAACAACTCTTTTTATTTTTATAGAAATTTATTCTAAAGTTTATTACATGTACACAACAAACGACAATATATGATTCCGCTATACTATTATTACATTTGAGGGTGTATTGAAATTATTTTCCTTTTGTTTTTTTTTTAGACTTTTACTCGAAAGTTTATTACAAGTACTCTTGTACACCACACACAAATTTTGACATAATTAAATTATATCCCTTAATGGAATTTTTCCTGAATGTCCACTCTTCTAAATCCTTCTGCATTATTGCAGGTGACTCCCAGGCCTCTATCCTTGGACCTATGCTATTCCTAATTTTCATCTCCTAATGTCATCAGCTCTCAACTCAGCATCTATGCTGATGACACAAATATTTCCTTCTGTCTTAATAGTAAATCTGATTGGTTCAATAACATTAAATTGGCAGCTGATCTCAAAAATGAACTACAATCTGCTGTTAACTGAAACAAAGAATAGTTTGTTAATTTTAAAGCCTCCAAAACAAAACTGCCCTCTCTCAATCAGCTGAGAGACCTCGTTCTACCTTCCATCGGCATGGCTGATGCTAACCTCTAGGAGAGGGACTCGTTACACCTTCTTGGGCTAACATTTTTTGCCGAGAAATGGAAAGATTATATTGAATCAATTGCTAGGTCTACTGCTAGGAAATCACTAAGCAATTTTTCTTGCCAGAATCTATCTTACATATTTATGACTCTACCATTCATCTGTACATTGAACATTGATGCCACATATGGTCTGGGGTTCTTGCTATATATTTAGAGATTCTTGATCAAATCCAAAGAAGAATCTTCACTGTTATTGGTCATGACCTGGCATCTTGACTACAGTCATTTTCCATTACAGTAATGTTGCTTCTCTGTGCCTTTTCTATAAATACTTTCATGGTAATTTTTTATGAACTTTCCTCTACAGTACCAAGACTTTATAAATTTATGCTCAATTCTTGATTGGCCACAAAGTCTCATCATTTTACAGTTGAGTTGGTTCAATGTAACCATAATTTCTATGCTAACAGTTTCTTCTCTCACACTTCTCCCTTGTGGTACTCTCTTCCAGCTTCTTGCTTGCCAGTCAAATTTGATCTTCAAAAAATTTAAATGCAATGTCAATTGTTATCTTTTGTCTTCTTAATTCCTGTTCTTTTTTTTTGTTCTCTCTCCTTAATAGTGTTTTTCTTTTTCTCATATCCTTTCACACTCAGTAATCCCCTGTGTTTTAGTGGCTTTTTTGCCTTTCCTTGTGTGAAATGATTAAAAAAAAAAACCTCAGAAGTTAGTGGACTTTCTATACATTGTAATCTTAATAAATTATATATGTTCTGTGTTAACAGTTTTTTCTATCACACTTCTTGCATGTGGAACTCTCTTTTAATTCCTGTCCTTTTTGTTGTTCTCTCTCCTTAATAGTATTTTTTCTCATATTCTCTTACACTCAGTAACCCCTTGTATATTAGTGACTTTATTGCATTGCTTAGGGTGAAATGATTTAAAAAACAAAGATTCCCCATCCTGTCATAGTGCTTAATTGCTATGGTATTTTCAAATAATTTTCTGTGTAATAAGATTATTTTGATCCTGGAATTAGAAATTTGAACTGGTTCTGCTTATTCAATAGGTAAAGTTAAAAAAAATTCCAGTGAAATGACTCTTTGAGATGGTACTAGTATTTGGTAGAGAAGAGTAGATTTGTTAACAGTTCTGTATAGACAACGATAATTCATGTCAGCAAAAGCTGATGGATAAGTAACTGTCCTTGTGAAGCTGAAGGGTTTTCTACCTAATGTTTCATGTCTACAATGGATTACAAAATTCTAATCTTTATCAAAATTGTCCACATATGTCTGTCTGGAAGAGTTCTCTTCTATATCCCTTCAGGACATGAGTAATCGTGGCTGTCGATAAGTTCCTGTCTTTTGTAGCACTAAGTATGGCTTGTATTTTTTGCTATCTCTCCTAATCCCTGCTCTGTTGCCTTTGCATTTAATATGCCCTATGAGTGTCAAATTCTCTAAGCCCTCTTTACTCATTATGTGCCTGAGAAATTGTTATGGAGTGCTTTCACAGTGGAGGCTTGTATTTGTACTAAGTTGGTCCTAAAATAGGTTCGACGTACAAAACGTTAGGAAATTGATATAATAGGTATAATGCAGAGTAATCTAGTTGTAGTTGCTGATACTTTAGTATCCGACTAAATGTCGTCTGAACTGACTAACCAAACAACTCACTGAGTGACTCTTACTACTCCTACTTATTATAGGTGGGAGAGTCTATTAACTATAGAATAGGGGTGTTCCACTATAACAGAAAATTTACTGTCTCTTTCTGATTCATAAGTATAAGTCTCCTTTTTGTTTCCATTTTCTCTAAAACGTAGTTGTTGATTATATGTTCAGTCCATGGTATTCTCATCATCCTTCTGTAGAACCACATTTCTTTTCCTCAATTCTCTTCTTCATTGGTGATAAAATTGCCTAGCATTCACTGCCATATAGGAGGACAAATATTACATAAAAGTTCAGTATTCTTTTCTTTGTTTTTAACAAAATTTTCCTGTTTCTTAATACTTTGTTTAGCCTTTAGAAGACATCTTTCACTAGTTTTGTATGTTTTTGGATTTCAATTTCACATTTTCTGTTCTTTGTTAAAACACTTCCTAGATATTTAAATTTTTTATTTTTTTTATTTGCATCCTGGGCTGTAAATTTTGCAGAATATTAGAATAATCCAAAACCTATACTGAGAGCAAACCACCTACATATGGATAGGATAAGATTTCAATAAATATACAAGAATAGAAAGGGGTGTAAGACAAAGTTACACCTTCTCACCAGATGTATTCAACCTATACAGTAAGGTGATACTGAGAGAATTAGAATTCCTACCAAGATTCATAAGATAAGACAAGACTACACCTTCTCACCAGATGTATTCAGCCTATACAGTAAGGTGATACTGAGAGAATTAGAATTCCTACCAAGATTCATTATTGGCAGCCACAATCTTACCAACATAAGATATGTAGATCACACCGTGTTGATAGCAGTCACTGAAATAAAACTGAAAGTACTATGGAAGTTAGTAAAGCAAAGCAAGAAGAAAGGACAAAACACCAATTGCAAGAAGACAGAATGCATGGTCGTTAGCAAAAGGAACAGCCCAACATGCAAATTACAAATTGGAAATGCCAAAATCAAACAAGTAAAATAAATTAAAAAGAGAAGAACCCAACATGTTAATTACAATTACCATTTTATTGTGAAGTACTTGGCAGAAACCTAGTCTCACCAATTTGTACTGTTACGTGTTTGCTCCTCACTAGGTGGCTAATATTTGTGACCTTGTACTATACCAAGTTAAGCTAAGTACATATCAGAGACTGTGTTGTCTTTCAATTGTGGATCGATAGAATTATTAGCAGGTGATGGAAGCTGATTGGACAGCATTATCGTTGGTATTGATCCACTGAGGTGGCAACAGTAACTAAAGAATAATCGTTTTTTTGCATATGGATAACAGATGACACCTGCTAGCCATTCACACACACACGCATACACACGACCTGGAAGATGTATTGTTTTGTAACCTTTAATAGTATGATTTGCTGTATGGGTAACTTCAGCAGAGGCAGCTGGCTCCACCTGGTGGACAAATTCGCAAAACTACAGAGAGACAAAAGCTAGTGCGGCACACAGAAAAAAAAATATCATGAATAAAAGAAAATAAAAGGGAGATATGTTGGCATTATTTAAATTGCCTGGTTCACTCATAAAAATTAAATAACAGTCTTTAGGGCTTATGAAAAATCACATTCAAACACTGATCCCCACGCAATCACCAAAGTTAAGCAACATTCAGTCTTGTCAGTACCTAGATGTGTGACTGCTTGGGAATACCAGCTGCTATAAGTTGGATGTGCATGTGGTAGAAAGGGCTGACAGCCATATCACATTGGAACATCAGTTCCCGTATGATCACCAAAATTAAGCAACATGAACCTGGTCAGTTACTACATAGGTGACTGCTTAGAAAAACCAGGTGCCATAAGCTTGGATATGCAAGTGGAATAAAGATAATAATAAAGAAGAAAGAGCTTATGGTCGCCTCTTGCTAAAACAGTGGTTCCCATATGATCACCAAAGTTAAGCAATATTGAACCTGGTCAGTTACTACATAGGTGACTGCTTAGAAAAGCCAGGTGCCATAAGCTTGGATATGCAAGTGGAATAAAGATAATAATAAAGAAGAAAGAGCTTATGGTCGCCTCTTGCTAAAACAGTGGTTCCCATATGATCACCAAAGTTAAGCAACGTTGAACCTGGTCAGTTACTATATAGGTGACTGCTTAGAAAAGCCAGGTGCCATAAGCTTGGATGTGCAAGTGGAATAAAGATAATAATAAAGAACAAAGAGCTTATGGTCACCTCTTGATCACCAAAGTTAAGCAATATTGAATCTGGTCAGTACATAGATGGGTGCTGTAAGCTTGGATGTGTGGGTGGTATAAAGGGTTTATCGATATATCAATTTGGAACATCAGTTCCTGTACAATAACTAAAGTTAAGCAACATTGAGCTTCATCAATACATAGATGAGTGACTGCTTGGGAATACCAGCTGCTATAACTTGGAAGTGCAAGTGGTATAAAGGGCTTATGGCTGTATCATTGAAACATTGGTTCCTGTATGGTCATCAAAGTTAAGAAACATTGGGCCTGATCAGCACCAAGATGGGTAATTGCTTGAGAATAACAGTTGCTATAAGCTTGGATGTGCAGGTGGTATAATGGGCTTATGTCCATATAACATTGAAACACCGGTTCCCGAATGATCACCAAAGCTAAATAATGTCAATCCTCCTCGGTATCTACAAGGGTGACTTCTTGGAAATAACAGGTGCTTGAATGTGTGGGTGGTATAATGGGCTTACTGGATTTTGTATAATCACCAAAGTTAAGCAACATTGAACCCAGTCAGTAGCTAAATGGATGACTTCATAGAAAAACCAGATGCTCTGAGCTTGGGTGTGCAGGTGGTATAAAGGGCTTATGGCCACCTTACTTTGAAACACTGGTTCTCATACAATCACCAAAGTTAAGCAACGTCAAGCCTGCTCAGTACCTAGATGAGTGACTGTTTGGGAAGAACAGGTGATGTAACCATGGATGTTTGGGTGGTGTAGTGAGTGGTGTAAACCAAATCGAAATGCTGTTTTAAAATGATCTAGGTCACATAACGTAGAATATTACAGATGTATTCCATCCATCTTATATGAGCGTTGTAAGATATCTTGAAGCAACTGCTGCAATGTTTGGGTGCTTCTTGATTTAACAGAAATGGACTTCAATTTCATCTACAATTCACTGTTCAAATGCAATAAAACCAGCTTACAGCTACATAACATTGAAATATAGGGCTTACGGCTATATAGCACTGTTTTCTGTTAAGTGACATTGGACCTAGATGGGTGACCAACTGTGAATACCAGGTGCTGTAAGCTTGGATGTGTGGGTGGTGTAATGGATAATGGCTCGGAATTGTTAATCGGAGAACTGAGTTCCAATTACAGTTGGTTTTGTTATATTCACTTACATGCAAATACTATTGAGTAGGGTATGAATCCACTTCTTCTCCCCCAGCTATGAGTTAATTAGTAAGGTCTTTATCACTAAATCATTATCATCTTCAAAATGAAAATATTCTTAAAATCTAAAAATATTTTCTGGCTTTAAATAACTTGCAAAGCCATAGAAAAGGAGTCAATCAATAAATAAAATAATCTTTGGGGAAACAATTTTTGTAGATTAGTATATTTTAGACCTTCCTTTGACACTTGTCAGAATAAAAATATATTGATTTGTTGTCATTTTAGTAGGAGGGTCCTTTTTATAATATCAGTATAGTGTCAAATTGATCCCTAACTTTTACAGAGTTTTTGGCCTTAGTTTTGCTTGAAGTGGTGTTGCAGAAAGTTTTCTCTGAAATAGAACAAATGGATATATAAATTTTTAAGTAAATTATGAAAATTATGCATCCTTTAATTCTTAATTTAAGATAAATAATTATGAACCTCAAATGTTTTGCATGCACTACCAAAATAAATCCCATAAAAAAAAATGGTATTTAAAAAGATATTTAAAAAGGATACTTAAAAATCGGTTAAAAATTCAGAAAATGTAAAAATAACTTGAGATTTGTAAATAATAGGTTTAGCCTAAGGCCAAAAACACTAAAATTCTGGCACTGATTTGAGATTGTATCAAAATTATAAGCAGGAGCCTACTTCTAAATTGATAGCAGATCAGTTTTTTTTTTTTTGTAGGGGTTTTAAAATCTCTAAAGAAGACTAATCTACAAAAAATTTTAATAAAAAGTTACAGGAGAAATTACAAGATACTGTATATACTTGTGTATTATGCAACTTTTGAAGACCAAATTTTGAAGGTAATTTTAAGGGGGTCACATTATACATGAGATATAAAATTAGCATATGTACTGCTGGCCCTTGTTACACCGCTGACCAAACTATTTATCCATTTACTGTAGTCAAAAGTACAGCTGTATTTAAAATAAACATACTTTTGATAAAACTGACGTTGTATCCAATAATAATGCATGTAATAGTCGCCTATTGGTATCGTATTATAAAATACAAACAGCGAATATGCATCTTTTTCTTTGTTTACGTTTATAAGATATTTAGCTGTTTCTCGTTCAGTTGTTTATGGCTGTACATGTTTATGCAATGAGTATAGAATTACTAACTATACTTTTATCTTTCTCTTTTACTTTTTTTAACTTATTTAACTAGACGATGGGATAAAGAGATAGAGGAAAAGAGGTTAATCTATTATAATCTGGTCCCTCAAAAAACTTGCATGATACACAAGATACATGATAAAATTATTTCTTATAAGTGAAAATTTTCTGGGTCACATGATACCTGAGGTCACGTGTTACACAAGTATATACAGTAATATTTCTAATGAAATTTTCCTGTTTCTTAATACTTTGCTTAGCTTTTGGAAGGCAATTTTTGCTATTCCAGTATGCCTTCAGATTTCAGTGTCATATTTTCTGTTGTCTGTAAAAATTCTTCCTAGATCAGTCTTTCTCAAACCTAACTTCCTGCAAGATATCATAAGAGTTCCACCAAAAAACAGTGATAAATTGGCTAATGCTTTTTTGAGTTATTTTTTATTAATTTTATATTTGTAATTCTACTATACTATATTGTTGGAAAATCATCAGTTATTATATTAAAGGCTTCAAACTTTTATATTATTTAAAATTATAATAATCATTAGGAATGTATTTAGCAATGTCTATATATTAGGTTGGTGCAAAAATAATATCGTTTCTTGACGTATTTTTAACGTCAAAAAACGATATTATTTTTGCACCAGCCTAATAGCATCAGTGTGAAACCACCTTCACTGCTTAGTGGACAGGATCTGTATGGGGCAGATTTTTGTATCTGTGAGTAACTTGCCAGAGCACTGGTTGCATGCACAGTGGCCATATATTATGTTTACCACATGAACTATGATAAAAATATAATTTATATATATATATTTATATATATTCATTCACTCATGACGTGACATCACAGATTTTCACTGTGATGTCACGTCATGAGTGAATAACGCATTAGAGTAGTGTTTCTCAATCGGTGATCCCCGGAACCCTAGGGTTCCATAGGAGCTTGCTAGGGATTCCACGAGAAACAGTGTTAAATAGGCTAATGCATTTTTGAGTAATTTTTGTTTAATTTTATATTCGTGATTTTACTATACATGTATGCCATATTGTTGGAAAATCATTGAATAATATATTAAAGATTTCAGCCTCTTATGCTATTTAAAATTATAATAATCATAGGGAATGTATTTAGTGATGTCTATAAGATGTCAGTGTGAAATCGCCTTCACTGATTAGTGGACAGGATCTGTATGAGCATTGTGGTGTAATGGATATCAGCTCGGAGTGAGAACTTGGAGATCCGAGTTCAAATTCCAGTCAGGTTTGTTAGATTCACTTATACATAAATAACCTTGGGAAAGATATGAATCTATCTCTATTCCCCCCAGCTATGGGTTGAATAGCTGAACAGACTGGGTTCTTTAAACTTAGTTGGCAGCTAGTCTACCACATAAAGAAATGGCAACCTACTGTGGGAAAAAAATCTGCCTCGTCAGTCATATAGCGAAAGATACATGATTGTCCAAGTGTGTATCACATATGGCACTTAACTGACTGTCTGACCTGTATGTGGCGGATTTGTGTATCATTGAGTGTCTCACTTGAGAACAAGACAAATGTTCATATATTATGTTTACCATATGAACTACGATCAAAAAAATAAAAGAAAGAGTCTGAATAGACTCTTGTAAAGAGAGAGAGCATAGCAAGGAAACACATACTTTCTGGAGCAGCACAAGGAAGTGACAGAATGAGTTCAAGTGAATTCAGTGTATCAGCCCTTGACTCATAGATCATCATTGGATAGCATTGTTAGCAAGGATTGCATGCATGAATATATCTTACAACCCACTGTTGGGGCACATGTGCATTATATGCATCAGCCTATTTATCCCTGTTTCTCATGGAACCACTATCAACCCCTTGTGGAACCCTAGGGTTGAGAAACTCTGATCTAGGAACTATTTTGATAGAGCATGGAAAATAATAAAAGAGACAAATAATAATAATTGTCTATAATCATTTTTATGTCAGGGTTCCCTGAGGCCTGAATACTATTTGCAGGGTTCCACAAGGGTAAAAAGGTTAAGAAACTCTTCTTTACATGGACATCAGAATGAGAACAATCTACTCCTGTGGATTAAATAAAGGATTCAATTCTAAATTTCCCTGAAGGTTACTATGCTTGGCAGATATTTTAAGAAGCCAACAGAATAGCGCTTTCAGTCATACTGAACTATACAATATACTCGATCCATTCTTTCATCACTCAAACTTTTGTTTCCAGTGTTTTCCTCAAAGTATTACTAACCGGCAACTACGAGCATTATACAAACTTTATGACACAGATATTTAAACTTATGTACGTGTGTTTGATTTGGACATCACTAATTTTCTTGCTTGTTTTACATCTTATGTCCAACTGTATGTCTTCATTTCACATGTGTCAACCGTTGCCTGCAGATTGTCATTGTCGTTAAACATTTTCTTTTCAGTATCCTGACCCGGTGCAACTGACACTCTACAAAAATGGCATACTTATGTTTGATGGTCCATTTCGCCCCCTGACTGATCCCATGACCCGGCACTGCTTGTACGATATCATGGAAGGTTATTTCCCTTCTGAACTTCAGGCCAAATTTCCCGATGGTGTCCCTTTCAAGGTGAGGGGAGAAGAATTTAGTTAACCTTATTACTGATTTCTTTGCAATATGAAAATAGATATCATTTTCAGGCTGAATTCCTTTTTGTACTATTATTCACCAAATACAAGGCCTAAGAGCCATTCAAAGTAGAGCATAATTTATTTTTGACAGAATTTTTTGAATATTCAAGATGGCAGTTGAAAATAATGAATAATTCTCTGATCAATATGACTTAACCTCTTCATGTCTAGGGTCAACCGTTATCTATCCTACATATTCTCATAATATGCAGTTCTTACTCCTTTTACACCCTTACAGCAACCTCATTCAGTAACACAAAAATTTTTTCTTTAATAGGATTTCTTGAACATTCATGACAGTAGATGAAATTAAATAAATATACTCTTTAGTAAAATAAACAAATTGTTTACTCAAATACGAGTATCCACTAAAAATAACATTTAAAGTGATAAAAATCTGTCAGATTAATAAAAAATCCATTCTAAAATTCTCTTTGTTTACATTTGGATACAAAACTGTGTAGATGTGAAAACTTTGAGAAATCTATTACGAGAGAAATTTTGTTTAAAAGATACAGTTCGGGCCTTGCCTGACTAATTAGTTCTTTGTAGCTTAGTTGATGAGAGCATATTGGATTTAATGATAAGCTCCTTCTGCTCAGTGGAATGCAGGTTCAAATCCTTCTAGAAAGCATAAATTTTTACTTTAACAGGATATCTCAAACATTCAGGCTTGTAGACAAAAATAAATAAATATACTATTTAATAAAATAAATGGAGCATCTACTCAAATATGAGCATCCACTAAAAATAAAATAATGTTTAAAGTGATAAAAATAATTTTGTGTACAACCTAGTGATACAAATCTTTCTTTGCAGACAAAGCATGTTTGTCATTCATTTTCCTTTTTGCCCTTCTGTTCTGTCCATGAAATATAGTATTATTAGATCGTGGATATGATAATGCCCATAATGGGGGAATTGTAAATAGGAGAATAACACTCACATTATCTGGGTCAACTAGGATGCAACATTATATTATTAACTTCTGTTATTTGGTGATTCACACCAACATGCAATATTATTAATGCTCATTAACTGGTAACTACAACATGATATATTATAAACCCCATTACAATTATATGCTTTTCTTCTAATAGTGTATTGAGGTATATTTAGGTTTGATGGACCTGCTGATACCCAGGAATATCATGGGTATATCTTTATGATGTTTCCTTTCATAGTACCAGTGGAGGTAGTAGTAGTAATAATTATAATAATAATAATAATCAGGCTGTTTGAGCAAATATAATTATGGAATTGTGTGTCCTAAAGAAGCGACTGTTAATTATTTTTTTTCACTCAGTAACTTTTGGCTCTGGATAGTTTTGGGAAAGGGATAAAGGTAATAAAATAATTTACTGAACCCTATCAGCCTGTGTGCAAAGCTCCTTCACCAAGGAATGGAGGGGATGGTCAATGGAAGGTAAAAGAAAAAGAAAAACAGAAGTGTTTTTTCTACTACAATAAATTATTTTGATAAATGTGATTTTTTTAACCAACGGCTACTTTAGCTGGTTGAAATATGAAATATTAGGTTGGTGCAAAAATAATGACGTAATAATGTCGTTTTTTGACGTATTTTTTAACGTCAAAAAACGACATTATTGCGTCATTATTTTTGCACCAACCTAATACTTGTGTAGACTGCCATACAACCATTGTGAGCAGTAGGAGACGTGATGGATGCTAACAGTAGTAGACGTGATGCTGAGGAGTAGGGAGATGTGAAAACCTGAATTCCAAACTCCTGCCACCAGCTATGGATTCAATAATAGAGCAGACTGGGATTTCTAGCCCTGGCTAGCAACCAGTCTAGGAGAAGAGCAACTCTGAATTCAAAATCGGTTAATTTGCTAATGGAGAGACAGCATCTCTTATCCTTGGTTTGCAATCTCCCTTGAGATGACAAAACAACCTACTCCCAGAAAAAAAAACCCAAAAAAACATCCACCCTACATACAAGCCACCAATCTGCCACTGGGTGGTATGTTACTAGCGTTTACCGCTGATGGCCCGCTGTCGAACTGCCAGTGTGTTCCTCTTGGCAATGTTACCATTGGTGGACCGCTATTGTCTGCCACCAGAGGACTTCTGGTATTGCCATCAGTGGCCTACCAGTGAGCCACAAGCGGCTTGCGTGTTGGGCAATGACTGAAATTCTTAGGTCATGGGAATTGTATGTTCTATCATAGACAGAGATTGCGTCCTCTTATAAGCTGCCAAAAGTAACACAAATTTCTGCATCTAGTTTGGATTTCAGTGTCATTTTTTCCATGCTCTGTCAAAACACATCCTAGATCAGTGTTTCTCAACCCTAGGCCCCTGCAAAGTTACTAGGTGTTCTGCAAGAAAGAGTGATAAATAGACTCCATAAACTGCATATGTGCCCCCGACAACCCGGCAGTGGTTTGTAAGATGCATTCATGCATGCAATCCTTACTAACAATGCTATTCAGTAATGATCTATGAGTCAAAGGTTGATACTCTGAATTCACTTGAACTCATTCTGTAGAACTCATGTATGGTCTATTTGTAGTTTCACAATGTTTTTCTGTAACATAGGCAAGGCAAGACTTCTCTTTCTGTCATATCAACAGTAGGGTGCTGGAAAAAAATTCTCAGCTGGTTCACTTGCTGAAAGCTAACTCAATGAACAGATAATGGATTTTTAACTCCCCTCTACGATAAAGTGGGGCAAGAACTTTTCAGCACCTCCTTGGATATGCCCCGCACCATATCACCTTTCAAAATAACTCCCTATGATCTCCAGACTTAGCAGCAACAAATTCATCTTACCACTGAAAATGCAACATTGTTCAATATGACAGAAAATATCAGCAGTTTTCATTTTGGCTGATCTGATAATATGTTAATACTGCTTTGTAATGATTAACAAGATCTTTGTACAGGTTGATTCACTATGGGAAGGATTTCTAAGGTCAGTCAGGGCTAGATTACTGTTGCTTTGTGTCACACTAACCCTGTTTAGAAATGAAAGCCTATTGCAGTGTTACTCTGTTCACAGGTATTACAAGACTTTAAAAAAAAGAAAATACAGCAACATCTGCAGAGGAGTAAGACCCCTACCCCACAAATTGGACCAATTTCTTGGGGGATAATTACAGACTGAATTATAAAACCAACAAATATCAGCCATTTTTACTCTTGTACAAACAAGACATTTTTTTTTTACTCTTGCTTTTGGCTCTTGTGTGTTAGTTGGAAAATGTTTGATTTAAAAAAGCCACAATGGATTAAAACTAGTAATAAAATAATAGTAATAATGAAGAGTGTATAGAGCCAGAGAGTTGGGATAAAAAAGCAACAATAATATGATCGAATAAAACTAATAATAAAATAATAGTAATAATGAAGAGTGTATAGAGCCAGAGTGTTGGGATAAAAAGCAACAATAATAAGATGGAATAAAACTAGTAATAAAATAATAGTAATAATGAAGAGTGTATAGAGCCAGAGTGTTGGGATAAAAAAAGCAACAATAATAAGATGAAATAAAACTAATAATAAAATAATAGTAATAATGAAGAGTGTATAGAGCCAGAGTGTTGGGATAAAATACATCAGTAATAAGATGGAATAAAATGGCAATACAGAAGAATTTTAAAAAAGTCTACACTTTTACTCCTTTGTTGTTTGCTTTATATGTAATTTGTTAAAAGTATTTTTTTTCTTTGCTACTGTTCAGGTGACAGATAAGAGAGAAGTTTATTATGAAGACACTCGTTATCATGAGTGTTTCCCTGGAGTTGGGAAGACACTGAGTAACCCAGATGAAGAATCAGATTCTGGTCTGGAGAATATTTTACAAGCATCAACTTTAAAGATCTCTGACCAACGAAACAAAGTTGTGAATGAACGTCCAGGTAAGTATTTTCAGAAATTGGTCTTTTTTGTTTTTTTAAATTAACAATGTAGTTATGGATGTGAATATGTTATTTATGGTGGAAGCATTATCCTGTTCTTTTGTTGTTGTTTTTTTAATGAAATTTGGTTTTGGCTGATATTGTTTAGCAGCATATCAACACCTTTATGGGTTATTTAATGCCGAAATATAAACATTTTAAATGTAATTTTATGCTTTCGACTACTGATATTTTGTATAGAATTTTACACTTTCAGAATAAAGGTATGTGTTTTAGATATATATTTTGTAGATTATAAAATGCATTGTTGGTAATTTTACTATTAAAAATGTATTTTGTAGATCATAAAATGCATTGTTAATTTTAGTATGAAAATGTATTTTTATATTTTTTAGTGTTGCATTGATTGTCATTTTGCTATAAAAATTCATTGTTGGTCATTTTATTAGGAAAATGTACTGTTGATTTTTGTTTGGGGGTTCACTATTTGCCCATAGCTGGGACCTTAACAGGTACTACCACCTCAGATCAGTAATTGAGGTGGTTCCACACTCCTAATGCTGCCAGATGTAGTTCATTATCAGAAATTAAAATGAAAATCTTGTCTGCAGTTTTTTTGCAGTCTTTATTGAAGTATAACGATATTGTTATACTGAGCTGATGATAAGACAAAACTTAGTCTCTTATATTTTATCTTATCACATTTTACTTCAGTGACTTATACTGTGTTTGCAGGGAGCCCTATGGCTAACCATAAAAAAATCTGTAGCTTGTGGAAATTATCTCTACCATGATTGCCAAAACAGTTCATAGGTGGTGCGGCTTCAGGACAATAAAAGTGTAGTGATACAAAAGGTGATTATGTCCTTTTGGTTGAGATGAAGTCATGTGGACCGCAGGGTGGCTGCTTAGTGACATCACTTCATAGAGTGACAAAAATGGCCAGTCCATCAGTTAACTGTCTGAAGTCAAGACACGAATTGTTTGCTTGCACAGGCAAGTCAAGACGGCTTCTCTAGTCAGCCACCTGCCAAAGGGTTCATCTCACAAGGCCATGGCACCATTTCGCTTTGGGAATATATCTTCACTAGATAAAGAAACAGTCCTCATGTTGGGAAAAAACCATGACTCACTTTTTCCTGCTTGAGGAATATCTGCTCATAAGTGATAGAGAAGATAAAATTCCAATCTGTTTTTCTATCTTTTTATCTAATTTCTTTTTTTTCTTTCTTTCTTTGTTTTTATACCTCTACTTTACCACTTTTTGTGTTTTTTCTGGATTTTTTAACTTTTTTACTTTTCTTCTAGTTTTTGCCGACTCCTCTTTCTTTTTTCATTCATTCTGTTTTTATCTTTCTTCTTGATATTTCCTCTTTCGTCTTTCTTTTTCTATCTGATTTCTTTCTTTCTTTCTTTCTTGTTTCCTTTTCTTTTTTCTTTTTTTCTGTTTTCATTTTCTTCCTAATATTTCCTGTTTTATCTTTCTTTCTGTCTTTCTTCTTTTCTTTTTTTCTTTTTTTCTGTTTTCTTAATATTTCCTTTTTTATCTTTCTTTCTTTCTTTCTTTCTGATTTCTTTCTTTCTTGTTTCCTACTTTTCTTTTTTCTTCTTTCTTTTTTTCTGTTTTCATTTTCTTCGTAATATTTCCTTTTTCATCTTTCTTTCTTGTTTCCTTCTTTTCTTTTTTCTTTTTTCTCTTTTCATTTTCTTCATAATATTTCCTTTTTCATCTTTCTTTCTTTCTTTGTTTTTATCCCTCTACTTTACCACTTTTTGTGTTTTTTTCTGGATTTTTTTTAACTTTCTTTCCTTCTAGTTTCTGCCAACTCTTCCTTTCTTCTTTCATTCATGCTCTGTTTTTATCTTTCTTCTTGATATTTCCTCTTCTTTTAATCTTTCTTCTTGATATTTCCCCTTTTTTCTTCTGATTTCTGACTTTTTTCTTTCTCTAATTCTATATTTTTACCTGACATCGTCTCATCTTTTTTCCCAAGTATAGTCGTGACTCCTCATTCCAGAAATTCAAACAGAAAAATCTTCAAATGCAGTCACAGTCCTAAACTATGCCCTTACTTATTGATTCCATTTTGTCTCTGCATCACCAGAATTTTCCATTATCACAATCTCTGCAATCTGTAAAATAAATAACACTTTCATCGTATTTGTTTAATAAATCCTACCTCTGATATCATAGGTTACACAAACAGTTCACACTATCTGCATGTATTTTTGATATTTACATTGGTTGGAAAAGGCTTAGCAGCAATATGACATCACTCAGACAATAACCTTTAATTCTCATTTTTTTTCTTTTTAGAAAAAAAAAATTAATATTGAATTTCATCTACTAATTGGTAAAGAGACTGACTGTTGTTCAGCACGAGCAAGAGCAGACATTCTCAATCGAATCTCTCCACTGACATTTGTTTGTCTATCCCCAGGGCCAGCTTTATCAGTGAACCAGTTTGTGGAAAGATTGCCGCCATGTGTTATCAAAAATGGAAGAGTTATTGACATCCGACAATCTCTATGGAGCCGATTAAAGGTAAGATCTTGCCTGCTGAATCCCTGAGAGATTGAGAGTTCTCTATACAAGATCCTAGTCAATAAAGGTCACTCAGAGATTCTCCTTGTTTCAGTCGATTACTCCTTGATGCAATGGTGACAATGTGATGACGTCCTGGTTCTGGCCGGGATTCTCAGATTTTCTCTACTTGTAATTTTCAAGGCTACTGTTAATCCCTATCCTTCTGGTATCAGTTTAAACTGACATCTGCTTTTTTTCTATATAACAGGGGTGATCAACCTAGGGCATGTATGCCACATGTGGCACGTCAAGCAATTTCCAATAGCACACAGTCCAAACCAATAACTACTACAACAGATATTTAGCTGTTTCAATTTTAATATATGCTAAAGTATATATACTATATATTAGTATATATAATATATTGTCGAACAGGTATATTGACCTTGACTTGTATAAAAATATGTATACTGTTGGTACATGGAATGATTTTAAAACCCAAAGTTGGCACAAAGTTAGCAAAAGGTTGCTGACACCTGCTATATAACATTTATTTCTGCAAATAAGGTGACCTTTAAATCTTAAAAATTACTCCCCACCCCCAAAATAACAGGGGATTATCTAATACAGTAGTTACAAAAAAGCTAATCTTAAATCCTGTGGTATATCAGCAATGGTAAGTAGGCTAGTATGTTTGCACCATGACTTGTGGTAAGCTAACAACTGCCTTGGTATGGTAACTACCAATGTAAATATTTCTACTTGAAACAATTCATGTTATAATACTGTACTACAGTTATAAATGTAATAAAACTACTTTTACTTTTTGATTTCATATTAAAATGTAATAGTCAAGAGACCATTACATAATAATTTGCAAAATTTTTACTAAGTAACATGCACTGTGGATTGAGAAATCCAAGAACTGAGTTTGAATTCCAGTTGAATCCATTACATTCACTTACGTGTTAATATCCTTGGGAAAAGTATGAATCCTCTTCTTCTTTCCCCCCCAGCTATGAGTAAATAGCAGGGCTGACTAGGTTCTATAGCCTTGGATGGCAACTAGTCTACTGCAGAAATAAATGGCAACCTACTGGTAAAAAATCTGCCTTGTCAGTCATGTATTGAAAGATACATGATCACCTAAGCATGTATCACACATGGCACATAACTGACTGATATTCACTTACATGCTAATACTCTTGGGAAATGTATGAATCCTCTTCTTCTCCCCACAGCTATTGGGTAAATAGCAGGTCAGACTGGGTTCTATAGCCTTGGATGGCAATTGGTCTGCCACAGAAACAAATAGCAACAAAAAAATCTGCCTTGTCAGTCATGTATTGAAAGATACATGATTCCCTAAGCATGTATCACGTATGGCACATAAGTGACTGACTGAACATGCACTAGTAATAAATAAAATAAACAAATGTTCCATCCTTGATTTGTAAAGCTATGTGTGCATTCACACCAATCATTATTTCTCATAGTAGCTTTAAATAACATCTAAGATAACATACAATCTATATTTCTAATTGAAATTCATTATCATTGTGGTGTTAAATAACAACATTTAGTATAACATGCAAACTTTATTTTTTCAATAATATACATTATACTTTTTCCATGTTAAGCAACAAAACATTTAAGATGGCGTAAAATCCTTATTTCTCTTTACAGAATAAAAACCTAAGACATTCACATACATAATTAAAACCATTTAAAATTACTATGATCATCACCATCTGATACAAAGAGTTCATCATAAACATCGTCATTTGCTGTTTTGTTATATAGCTCCTAGTACAAATCTGGTGAATCAGTTGGTTCTCTTATATTATGGATATCAGATAAAATCACAAAAATTTAACTAGATTTTACATCTTATCTTATTTATAGGTTGACATACATGGAAATATATGCTATCTAAACTACTATTATGGACTATAATTTGAGAAAGTGAAAATTTCACTGAAATATGTTGGAATATTTCCAAGGTTTCACCTGAAATCAAAAAATTTTATTTTTAAGCAAAATGACCACAGTATCTTGATTTTAAGCAAAATGACCACAATATATGCAAAAAAAAAAAAAAAAGGTTTCGGTTAAACCCATATCCTTTTGGCATCCGTTTAAAATGACACCTTAATTTTATCTTCCTTTTTATCTAAGCTATAATTATAAACAACTGAGTCATTAGCAATTTCCATTTTTAGAAACCAATATTAATGATGAATGTATCGTCTTAACTACTAATCATATGTATCAGTTAAAAATAAATTTGGTGTACACTAACGTAGCTTAGTATTCGCATGACAGTGGCAACATGCACAGTAAATGAAAGGGAAGATGTTCTTCTCTTCCAAGACAAGACTGCAAAACCAAGAATAACACAGAGAAAAATCTGGAATTCTGTTGGTTTGTTTTAGCCCAGCCTCCACATTCAGCTGATCTTTGTTATTTTTATTAATAGCTCCTATACACCACAGGTAAAAAAGTTTAGGGACATCCTGCAAAGCACAAAGCCTCGGTCACTATGACTTGTGATTTCATGCTAGCACAACTATTGATAGCTTCTAAACAGTTCCATCTACCCAGTTTCACTCACAAAACTTGGGTCAAATGCGCCACATGCTGCAATTGCTTTCTCCAGACCGATAATATCAACAAGTCACTTTCCTGGCTTATCGACCAGGGTGAGATTCAAACCTGTGTCTCATGTGTTGGAAAGTAAACATTCTAATCACATTTCTTCTAATATATATATATATATATATATATATATATATATATATATATATATATATATATATAAAACCAAGCCCATCAGACAGTTTTGAGACATAAAGGATATAAAATCAATATTGATCAATTATTGATTTGCCACAAACTTGTTTTTTTAAGTTATTCTAAGCGTCTACCATCATACACATATACAAACATAGAAAAATGTTAATGTGGCCGGACGGAGGTTGTATTGACCAAAAGAAATGAAAATTTTGGGCAAATTATTTTAAAAAATTAGTGATTTAAAATTGTCATATGAAAAAGAATGAAAAATAAAAATATTAAAATGATATAAATATCTAAAAAAAATATATATATATGTGTGTGTAAATTATTTTCAGATTGAGTGTATCTGTAAAGTAACAAAATGAATAAAAAGGCAAGAGTAAAAATATTCTTAGCCAGTGCATTTCGTCCTCTGAGGGACTTTATCAAGGCAAATGTAGGATTTATTTTGTTGCAAATATTTATATACAAAAGCAAGCAATGTCATTGGTTTATCAAAGCTTTTAGATTTGAGAACATTCATGAATATTCATCAGGTGGTTGAAAGGTCAGTTAAAAACATATGGAGGACACAAAGTGTCATAATTCAAAGTCTGGTAAGACAAAAGTAAGTAAATATTCAATATTTTTTTTTTTTTAAATAAATGTATATTGTTTAAATTGTGATCAGATTGTTATAGTTTGGAATGGACCTATGCGCTGTCCATTTTCAAAAACATGAAGTAATGGATTTGAACTGTTTTCTTTCAATTTTTTAACCTTTTTATGGTCATGTGTGTTGGAAAATTATATTAGGAAAAAAAAATATTCATTTGTCCATGTGTTTTTACTGATCTCTCAATCACCTAATGAATATTCATGGACATTCTCAAATTCATGTGCCTGAGGAATCCTTTGCATTCATATTCACTAATGATCTGAGAATGTTCCCGGGCAGATTGGTAATATAAAGCAGAAATAATGCAAGGAGTGGGAGAGACCCTGGGTAGGGGGACACCCGCCTTGATCCCATGACTGCCCATTATTGATAACCTTTATGGATAGGAAGGACTTTATAAGTGAGAAGACACTTCAGGAGGGGCCATAGCTGGAGAGTTAATGTACTAACTGTCTTATGATGCACCTTGTCAAATGCCTTTATGTACGTGTATATATATATATATATATATATATATATATATATATATATGTATATATATAGTTAACTATATTAACCTAATTAACTAGTTCTGCTCTACTCATTGTACTGAGCACTTTATTTAGTTGTTTTGGGTACTCGTTTTTTTTTCTTTGAGCCTTGAACTCGTATGCTGGACGATTATTTTCAGTTAATGTACATGTTCTTGGTTCTTTCTTTTTTTTATACCTTTTTTTCCCCCTTTGGTATTGGCTTGTTTATTTGCAAATAAATACCCCGAAGGTTTTCTGAGCAAGTATAGTGTCTTATACTTATAAGATTTCTATTAATAATATATATATATATATATATATATATATATATATATATATATATATATATATATATATATATATATATATATATATACTCATATGTACAAGTTTTATTAAAGATGACTGACAAGGTACTTTGGTTAAGCATTTTATTAAATTTTTCTTGTGTTTATATAAATTGTGTAAAAACTGTCTAAATGTTCTAAATGTGTTTTTGTCTATTTTATTTGCCATTATCAAGGATGTTTTTAAAATTTTTTAAAACTGAATATGTAGATTTTTATATATGAGTATATGCAGGGTGGGATGGGTAAATTTTCGCATTTCTATGTTTTTAATTCTGCGCAGACATGTTGTTTTTTTTGATTTTGTCAACTGCACAGTATAGTAGGGTCATTTGGGCACCATCTGTGAGAAAAAGAGCACCATGACCTAATTCACTCTGCTAGAAATTTGGAAACAGCATGCTGTACTGCTTAGCATTTGCACTGGAAGCTCCAATATGAACATTTCAGAGTATTTAGGTGTCAATCTGCGGACAGTGCAAAGGATTTGGAAAGAGTTGGATGAGTCTAATGGTGATTATGAAAGTATAGCAGCTTGAAAAACTCTCTCTGATGATTCTGATAAAAAAGAATGCCTGAATTTGTTGGTGTGGGCCTCAGACTGAACGTGGAGGCCTACATCAAGTACCTTGAGGAGGTAGTGCTGCACTGGGTGAAGACATCGGCTGTTGAAAAACCCTATCTCTGGCAACAGGACCCTGCAATATACCACACAATCAGAAAAACCCAGTTATGGTTGTCAGACAATTTCTGCAACCACATCACCCTTTAAATCTAGCCACCTAACACACCAGACTGCAAACCATTTGATTATTATGTGTGTGGTGCGGTTGAGCAAGGGACCGACAACATGCCTTGTAACACCAAAGATGATTTGAATGCAAGAATTATGGCAGCATTCACCAACTTAAACAAGACCATCCAGAATAGATGCAAGAGATTCTGAAGTCATCTGGAAACTGTGGTTTAAACCAATGGTGATTTTATTGAATAAATTTACTCTTTAGTATTTCAAGATATTTTTGTGTAATTCTGGTAATTATATCCATTAAAATGAGATGTCAGTGTTATTCTCATTTTTTAATAATTTAGACGACAATTTATTTCTTAAATCAGATATTCAATCAACTACATAAGCCGGAACTTTCCATATGAACATTTCAGAGTGTATAGGGTGTCAATCTGAGGACAGTAGAGAAGATTCAGAAAGAGTTGGATGAGTTTAATGGTGATTACGAAGGCCTTTGGAGTAATCACTAGCGATGGGGAGGTTATGCGTCCATTCTTCTTCCCACAGGGCGTCAAAATCAATATGGAGCCCTGCATCAAGTGCCTAGAGGAATAGCTGTCCTGTTTCAAGGGTTTGGCTGCTGGAATCCTTATATCTGGCAACAGGACTCTGCACCATGCCACACGAGTAGGAGAACCCAGTCAGATTTCTACGACCACATCACTTGTTATATCTGGCCACCTAACTCTTCAGAGATCCACTCCCTTGACAAAAGTTCTTGTAACACCAAAGATGAACTGAAGGCAAGAATTATGGCAGCATTCACCTACTTAAACAAGGAGACCGTCCAGAAGATTTGCAGGAAAATCCAAAGTCATCTGGAGGCTATGGTTGAAGCCAATGGTGATTTTATTGAATAAATTTACTCTTTAGTATTTCAAGATATGTTTTGTGTAATTCTAGTAAATCTATCCATTAAAATGAGATGTCAGTTTTATTCTCATTTTTGAATAATTTAGACGACAATTTATTTATCGCACCCTGTATAGTGATGGCAAAGTTTTTGTTTATTTTCCAAACATGGTCAGCATGTTGTGACCATGTCCATAGTTGATATTATTGAGTGTTGGCTTTCTCTTTTTCTCAATGATATTAACTATGAACAAATGTTTAGAAAGTGCCTTTGCGTCCAGGTTCTTAAAACATTTCATCCTTCTTGGTAGATCTTCTGTTTTCATAATGTAGGATATTTAATAACAAATGTAATGGAAACATGAACAAAAAGAAAAAGAATCTAAATGAAATGAGTTAGACTCTATATCCAAAATATATAAAAAAAATATGTTTTTAATTTAAAATTCCCAGCATTCCTAATTTGAATGCATGTTTAGTCACATCACTGCAAAAATAAACTTAGCCTGATGAAGTCCTAAAGGATGAAACGTGTCACAAAAAAAATCTCTTTTCACTTTGTCATTGATTATTTAAGCTTCATCAGAAATGTGTCACATGAAAACATTTTCCACTATGTCATACTTCTTTCTCCTAAAATATATGGTCGACTGGTTAGAACATTTGTATTCTGCCCATGAGACCCGGGTTTCGAATCTCACTATGGTCGATTTGTCAGGAAGGAGACTTCCTGATGTTATTGGTCTGGAGGGGGACAATCCCGGCATGCAGTATCTTTGGAAAGTGCCTGAAAAACCATACCACGGGTTGACCCAAGCCTTGTGAGTGAAATTGGGTAGACAGAACCCTTGGGGGCCGTCGATAGCAGTGCTAGCACAAAGTCACAAGTCACCGTGGCTGAGGGCTTGAGCATGCAGGCCTTGCTCAAATTGTTGATCACACTAGATAACATGCTCTTTCCCAGAAACTGTAACTATGGTCTGCTCAGCATGTATAGCTGGCCACTCATATTCGAGGATACCCGTCTACTAGGGGGTGGATAGCCAATCCCTATTGCAGACGTTTGTTCAGGCGCATTTTGTGTTTATTCAACACCCACAGAGCTCACCTGTGGTTTAAACTGCAACTATGCTGAGCAGACCTTAGTTACAGTATAGTTGCAGTATAAACCACAAGTGGTCTCTGTGGGTGTTGAACAAACACAAATGTGCCTGAGCAAGCATCTGAAATAGGGATTGGGTAATCACCCTAGTAGATGGGTGTCCTTGAATACAAGTGGCCAGCTATACACACACACACACACACACACAAATATATATATATATATATATATATATATATATATATATATATATATATATATATATATATACACATATGATGATGCTGAATTCAAAGTCAGATTGTCATTGAGTTTGGCTTAATGGACTTATTAGATATAAAAACTGTTTTTAGCCAGAATAGAGAAAGCCACTGGATGCTGAAATCTCATGGGAATTTTCAAATTAGTACCAATTCTTTTTGTTACATATTTTAGTAGATTTTCAACCTTTCCTTTTTACAGGGTGATACCAGTGAGACTCAAGTCAGCATTGTGGACACTGAAGCAACCCAAGAAATGAAACAAAGGTAAATAATAAGATATATGTTATATGTATATGTGCTGCGGTTAATGAGGACAAAATTATGGCCTTGCCCACAGAGACCCAGGGATTCCTGTCTAATGGAAATTACTTTGGTACTGGAGATCTTGTTGTCTGCTTCTCCCTTGTTGAAGACTAGGCCAGCTTTATGGGATTTCACTTGTATTGCATTGTACAACATTTTTATTTTGTGTCTGTCACATATGATCAGTTTTTTTATTAGTTTTTGGAAAGAAGTAAAGGATAATTTATTTATTATAGAAAATTTTCAATGTAACCATTTCTTCTTGTGCCTACCAACACATGGTCATTGATTGATAGATTTGTTTTTGATAGGTTATCAACCTTTTGCAGAAAGCCAGAAAATATTTTGAGATTGTAAGAACTTTTGTTATAAGGAAATTGCATTGAGACTTTTAGATATAAGAGATTCCGACCTGAAGAAGTCAAACCCAATTCACATCACATTGGTGTAACAAATCTAAAAGTTTTTCCACTCCATTTTGTCTCATAATCTCCATACATATATAAACCAAATATCAATCCAATATACATTAAGAGAATTCCAACCACCTATGAACATATTCAAACAAATACCATTTCAACAAATTCGAGCAGCTTAAAAATATTCAATGAAAGCAAAAAATATACAAATTAGCCATAAGAAAGAGTGGATATTCAAAACAACTAGAATACAAAAACAAAAACAATTAAAGGAAAAACAACAAAAAAAAACCGACTATAATTTGGTCAAACTCCCCTCACAACAATATAATAAAAACAAAAATGGGTAAAATATTCTTCAAACTAATTGACAAACATTTCCCTAAGAACAGCAAGTTATAAAAAATGATCAATAAAAATACAATCAAAATTAGTTATAGCTGCGTTGATAACATGGAGAAAATAATCATTAAGCACAATAAAAAAAATACTCAATAAAATCAATGACAATAGCAACAATAACATCCAGCAAAATAACACCATTAAATGTAATTACAGAAACAAAGAAAATTGCCCACTTAACAATAAATGCTTAACCAGTAGCATAATATACAAAGTTACCATAACTAATGACATTAATACAGATGAAAAAATTTATGTGTCACAGAAAAACTCTAAAAGAAAGATTACAAGTACAAAATGTCCTTTAAAAGAAAAAATATACAAACAATATAACCCTATTAAAATACATATAGATACAAAAGGAAAACAATATCCACACTAATATCACATGGGAAATTATAAAAAGGGCTGCCTCATACAGTAAAATCTGTATACTATGTTTCAAGGAAAAATTAGCAATAATTAGTTTTAATTAATCATAATTAGTTTAGAAACCAAAATAAATTCTTAAACAAGAAAACTGGAATAATGGGTAAGTGAAATCAAATAAATACTTAATCTGTCATCTAAGCACTAATAAAAAAAATAAGTAAATAAATGAATAAATAACTAAATAAATAAAATAAATATATAAACTTAAAAAAGGAATGAATTAATAAATAAAATATAATATAAACATAAAATAAAGGAAAAATACAAATATTAATAAAAGAAACATAAAATAAATAAACAAAACCAAACAAAATAAAATAAACATAAAATAAAAAATTAAACAAAGAAATAATAAAGAAAATAAATATACACAACTATATGTGTATGCATGTGTGTTTGTGCAAGTATATACATATAAATACATACACACTTACATACAACAACAAATGAAGAAACCTAACCTACCGTAATTAATACCTCAATATATAAGATAACACCTAGTCAAAAAACAAATAAAGTACTAGTTATTAAGTAAAAATGATACATTGGATAAATGATAACATATAAACATTTAATTTTCTACTAATACAATATTTGAAAAAATACATATATGTTCATCTGTGTGTGTGCATGTGAGTGTGGGTGTATATATTGTATACTGTCTCTCTATATATATTCAAAGAGCAAAGAAAATACTCCATAAACTCAATCACCCATAATTAATACCCTAAAAATATGGAAAAAAAAATCACATTTAAACACTAATTTATATAACAAAGCACTGATACACATGTGCATTTAATTGTGTGCATGCATTTGTACACATGTATATATATATATATATATAAATGTGTGTGTGTTTATGAGCATAAATATATAAATATAAGCTTATGCATAGAAATTCAAACAATAATAAATATGAATTTAATTATGAACCTAATCTCCTATGATTAATACCCTAATAGTACTAAATATACCACTAAATCAGATAAGAAAATGAAATAATCGCCACGTGAAGACATATGTAAATATTTACTTTATTATTTAAACATTAAAATTCCTTATTTATGTAAAAAAATGAAATACAATTTTCTTAACTGAAGAAAAGATTAGAAAGAATTAAATATGACAACATGTCTAGAAAACCAGGAGTCAAAATGGCAACAATTAAAAGATAAGAGGAAAAAGAGCAAAAGAAAGAAAAGGCTGAGAAGTGAGTGTAAGGTGAAAAAAAATGACAAAAAAAATAAATAATCATAGCATTCTACACGTACACACATACATGGAGACATGCATATGGGCACATGTGTACGAATGCACATTCACACACGTACACTATGAAAAAAACTTGCACCAATAAAAAGTGCGCATAAAAAAGAAAAATTAGGAAGTATAAGCAGTTAATTGCTGATACAATCCCTCCCCCTTGACAAGTGGACGTTGTAATCCTCATAGAGTTGGTCTAGGAAATCCTGAAAGTAACATCAATCAGCAAAGTGACAAACCTTTTACTTGAAGTAATTATATATATATATATATATATATATATATATATATATATATATACACACACACATGAATTTAGTAAAAGCATAAATTATGAAAGAAGAACTTTATCTGAGAAAAAACTGTCATGAATAATCTTCAAACTCTTCCTGGCTCAGCTTCTCAATGAATCCATTATTAGCATCGATAACTGCTTCAATACATGATCTGAAATGTTGAGATATCTGAATCAAATGATCTTTATCTATATTTGCATATTGTGCTACTTATAGTGGACTTCAGATATTTTATATTGTCACAAGGGCATTGATTAACTTCTCTCTCAACTATGTCCCATATGTAGTATTCCAATGGATTCAAGTCTGGAGTCACAAGGGGTGCTATAATGGAAGAGAGAGCTATGAAAGAAAAATTTATTCTCACATTTGTATTTCTCCATTGTGGGTATTATGTGATTATTTCCATCAAAGGGAGATAATCGCCTTTTGTATCCCTACAAAGCCATATATTTGGGGTGATATGAAAATATTTTTAAACTCTACCAATACTTTATTTTTTATTTTATCATAAACAAAAGGCTCGTAAAATATTAGTGGGTTGATTGGCCCTTTTTGACAAACCCAGTGAATCAAAATATATAGTCCTACCTATCAACTCTATTACAACTACAATTTAAAATTTATCTAAGCTTAACATAAATTTTTTTTACAACTATGTCTAAAACAATAAAAGACTTAATACAAAATAATAAGCAAAAACTTGAAGGAGGAATTTACTCTATCAACGTAATAATTGCCACAAGAAATACATAGGAGAAACCTTGAGAAATTTAAATAAAAGATTATATGAACATAAAAGGGATCTTTTACAAAACAACACATTAAATGCATTATTTGCTAACTGTAATGAGTTTGACCATAATTTTCATTTAAAAAATGCTACTCAAATTAGAATAGAAAGGAAATTACTAAAACAAAAACATATAGAAAGTGCTTTAATTACTAGTTCATCTACAGTAAAATTGAGTCCATGCTTTTAGAACATGGGTGAATGGTAGAGTAATCGATTGAGGAATCAGAGAGCTGAGTTCAAATTCCACTTGAGTTCATTACATTCACTTGCATGCTAATACTCTTGGGAAATGTATCAATCCAACTCTCCTCCCCCACAGCTATGGGTAAATAGTAGGACAGGCTGGGTTCTATAGCCTTGGGTGGCAGCCATTCTAGATCTTCTATTATCACAATGTGAGATATTTAATAACAAAAGTGATAATGGAATAAACACAAAGAAACTAAATGAAATTGACTAGATTATATGCTCAAACACATTGTAGGGATACAAAAGATGATTATCTTTCTTTGTATGAGATAAAGTTGTGAAGATCATGTGGCAGCTGGTGAGTAACATCAGGGGATAGAGTGATGAAGGGCAGTTGCGGTGTAAATCCCACAGTAGTAGATCTTACAGGAAAAACCATATAGCCTCACCAGGTTCATAGAGATACCACTGTAACTCTAGTTCTCCTATCAGGAAATATTACAAGGCTCCCCTTTTTTACACACTGCTTGTTGTTATATACATGTTATAATTTCTCTCTGTTGTATATATAAATATATGTATGAGTTGACACCATAAAAGTCTCTCAGAGAACAAAGCATGTCTGTCATTCCTTTTTTTTTTCAGCTATTCCATTTTCTCCATGAAATATGGTGTTATATCATGGATATAATGTTCATAATATGAGAAACAGAAATGGGAGAATAAAATGATTTAGTTGGGAGATCCAAAAACAATTTGGTAGCTCATTTTCATGATCTACTGAAATGATTTCTGATTTCCCAAATCATTTTCATCATAACTTATCTAACATTGCCTGATGAAAGAACATTTTAAAGTTCTGAAACATGGAAATTTTTGTGTAGTGATGTAAAATATATATATATATATATATATATATATATATAGGAATGGATTTTTTATTTATTAACATATTTTAATTTATTGCACATATTTGAGTAGGGTTTTTTATTTATATTTATTTATTTCTACCTACTGGCCAGAATATTTGAGAAATCCTATTAGAAAAATATGCACTCTCCAGCAGGATTCAAGCCTGCATTCCCCTAGGGGAAACTGTCATTATATCTGACATGTTTTGATCTCTCAGACACAAAGAACCTCCTGACCAAGCAAAACTCAGTGCTTTTGAACACAGAACTTTCCTGATTCTCTTCTTCGTTTTGTATCTTAACATAAAGAAAGACAATTTTTAAGAATGGATTTTCCATTTATTAATCCGACATATTTTAATTTATTGCTTAAACATTATTTTTAATGGATATGCAGATTTGAATAGATGCCCTATTTTTTTTATTTATTTATTTATGTGTATCCATAATCTTCATGCCCAAGAGGTCAAAGCACGTCAGATCCAATGAAGGCTTCCAGTTGGGGAATGCAGGTTTAAGCAATATATATATATATATATATATATATATATATATAAATCTTATGTTATGCATTTTGTCCTTCAAAAGGACATTTTCATACAAGGAGGTAAAGTTATTGTAGAATGTTCAGAAGTTTCTTTCTATATACTTAATAAATTACTCTGTTAAATTGTTAAATAAAACTGCACTTGTCTGGATGTAGGTTTCATGTCACTTGACAGATTATGTTTCTTCATTTTCCGTGGATAACCATGGCATTTTATGAAAGAAAAAAGAGTTATTTTCTATTGCCTTCTCCATGGTTTTAAATTCATAGTAATAGCTGGTTACCCTACTATTTAATACATAAGCTGGTGAGAAAAGAGATAAATTTATGACTTTTTTCAAGGTCATTTGTGAAAAAGTAAACGTAAAAAACGGCTCGGATTTGATTTCTTTTCTTTTTTTTTTATTTATTATATAATATTTAATATGTTTATTTGGCAACAAATCATTGTTTCATAAGAGCGGTTATTAATTTTTGTCTTCATTTTTAACTAAATTGAACAAAAAGAAAAAATGATCTAAGGGAGCGAACTCTTGAAATACTTAACCTGAATTATTTCCCTTGTTATAATTTTGTATTTCCAATTTCATATTATTTAGTTATGAAGGCTGAAGAGAAGCTCAATTATTGAATGTGGATTTTCAGTGTAGACAGGTTGCCCGTCATCAGTTGGATTTGTTGAATATGATCTTGAATTATCTGCATTTTATTTCGTGCGTAATTAAGAAACTGTATTCGAATTATTTTATTTTTGTAAGAATTTCAAAAACAATGTGTTTTTTACTGCAAAAAAGACATTAAATTTCCCATATTGATCTTTGGCTGACTAAAAAAACAATATTTTTTTAAACAAAATTTCGAATGTGCTAGAAAGGATTAAAAAAGTGAATAAAATAATTAAAAAAGTACTTTGGTCTTTCCTCTTATTAGGTTGGTGCAAAAATAATGACGTAATAATGTCGTTTTTTGACGTTAAACAATACGTCAAAAAACGATATTATTACATCATTATTTTTGCACCAACCTAATAATAATAACAAATATTTTGAAGTTGAAACTTTTTTTTTTATCCAGTCTGAAGCCCTTTGTCATCATGCTATGTTCTTTTTTAGAAATATTTTTAACTATAATTTATTTATGCATTTATGTTTATAGTCATTCTTTATTGGCTACCTACACTAATTTGTGATACCTAAGGTTTAACTCTGTATATGTAGGACTCTTCTGTCATTTGTTTTGATATATGAGGATCCAGTAGCCAAGTTCTTAGAACCAAACAACCAAACTACCCACACATGTGATTGTGTGAAGGCTTGTGCAGACCCAACCACACTTTTTGGAATACAGAGAACTGATGCAGAGAAATGAAGCACAGTGTGCCACAAGATTCCTAAAGGACAAGATTCCTAAAGGTTTTGATTCAGAATTGTCATTCTCCTAGATTGGTTGCTATGAAAGACTCAGAAATTAGTGTACTTTCTATGTTTTTATTTTAATAAATTACTTTGTCTCTTAATTAAAAACTGCCTTTTTAAACGAAATTATGGTTAAATGTAATACAATGATTGGTTAATGCACTGTATTTGTATTTTTTTTTTTTTTTTTTGTAAAAGATCTTTTGTGTGTTAATATATTCTTTGATTTAAATTCCAAAATATTTCACCTTTGTATTTCTTGTTATTTTTTACTAGTCTCTCTTTATTTCTCTATACTTCTCTTTCTTAACCCATAGCTGGGGAGTGAAGAGGTGGAGTCAGACCCTTCCCAAGGGTATCTGTATGTAAGTTTAATATAACAAACCAAACTGGAACTGGAACTTGATTAACGATTCTGAGCCACTATTCATTACATATGCAACCAACATTTTCTGTTTTCTTTCTTCAGACTTCAGAATGTCCATCTGCAAAGACAAGAAATCCCAGAGAGTGTTGCAACATTGAGAGTCAAGTCTGAAAATGGGGACCATACATACGTGCTGAAGATGAAACCCCATGAAACCATAGGTGACCTTCGAAGATATTTAGATAAACAGAGGTGAAATGTATTTTATTGATGGTTTTTTCAATCTTTGTTGATTATGTGATGTTGACATGAAAATTTGGTGCTGTTCAGGCAAATTATTATTATTATTATTATTAGTAGTAGTAGTAGTAGTAATAGTAGTAGTAGTACTTTGTAGATATTCACCTTCTTTTATTCACCAAATGCTTTCAGAACATGAGTGATAATGGCCCTTCACAACATCCTGCATTTTGTTTATGATGATTGTTAAAGTGCAAGATAAATAGCGCGATAAGAATTAATAAAGTTTGCAATGAAAAGAAAAAAGGTCAAAAAAGATGAAACAGCAAACAAACAATATAGTTAAAGCAAATCAATATTGGTAAGAAGTCAAAAGAATTCACAAACTAAGAGTTGGTGTTTGTACACAAAAGCAAGGTCGACCAAGCGAACACAGTATGTCTGTCTAGTAGTTAAGGCAGATCTGGACAGAGTCATGTCAAAACACAAGCTGTTTCATTTTATTGGCTAAGAAAAATATTCCAGCATGCATTCTGTGTTCTTCTGACTATAACAAGGGGAAAACATTTGCAATCATTCCCACCACCCATAGGAAATCAATACTCAAAAAGTAACTTCACCCCAATCAAAGCAGTAAAGCCACAAAGCCACAAGGAGTTACTGATTTTGAAAGAATTAGAAAACATAAACATTTTTAAGGAGTGAGAACAATAGAAGAGTAACCAGGAAGAGTGTAGATAACGATAGACATTAGATTTAAATTTTTAAAGATCAAAGTTGGCTGGAAAGCATAGAACTAGAAGAGTGTTCTACAAACAAGGAGTGTGAGGAAAGAAACTTTTAGCCCTGAACTTAAGAATACATCTAGCCAGTTCAAATATAAAATTGACGAGACCTTGCTATTAATCTAGTACTGTGCTTATATTCATAAAGATCAAGTACCATATTGAAGTTATAGCAATCCGGTACCACTTGTTTTCGACTACAAAAATCAGTGCAAAAACGTGGATCACAGAGTCTTGATATTTTTCTCACTTGGTCAGTTAATATTTAAATCATGTTCTCAATTACATCTGAATAAAATCGACCTAGTTCCTGACCTGACGAAAAAACAATTTCGCCAAAATCTGTCTGTGCCTTCCCAGAGACGATCACGTGATTATGTTTATTATAAATGCCAGACACAAGTTCTTTCTTCTTCTTTTTGATTTCTCTTGCTTACTAAAATGTAGTTGTTTAAAGAAGTCATGTTCCAACCTCTTTTAAGTGGACACTATAAAAACATCACACACATACATACATACAGATCACACCCATACGTACATACACACGTACATATGGAAACTTAATTACAAATGTTATGAACATTACAGAACATTACAAGTATCAACATATTGCAAATATTCAAACTACAAGCAATGGAAACTAATTAAACATTACAGAACGAGCATTTTGAGCGTCAAGTTCATTCAACTTTCTATGAGCTCAGATAAAAATATTTCCTTAGTAAAGATTTTAATTCCAGTCAAAGCGAAGTAACTCCTATTAATTATGCTTGTATATTATTACATACATACAAAGAAATAATCACACATAGAATCAATCAGAAATATTAACACCATTAATGGTGACATCCGTCACTAGAGACATAATATATGCATTAAAATACTGTTAATCCATAGAGTGAAGTGATCCTCGTCGAAACCATTGATGTCTGTAGTTTTCAGTTTATTTGATGTTAAAATGCTAGTACTTACGAATAGTCCTCTATTCATCATCAGGCATGTGTTTTTTTTCCTTATAAAATCAAAAACTTGAAGACGAAATACTTGTTTGTCGACCGAAAGATGTTTTTTGAAACAAACAAGTATTTCGTCTTCAAGTTTTTGATTTTATAAGGAAAAAAAACACAGGACAAGGAATATTGCTAATTCTCCTTTGGATTTTCTCAAGAATTTCTAAATATATATCTGCCATATGTGGCAGCAATAATCTAAGCCTGGGCAAATGGTAGACGTTTAGATATGTAAAATAGATTCTGGAGAGACAAATTGTCTAGTACGACACAATGAAGCAACTTTCTTAGCCGCAGACCTAGCAATGGATCCAATATAGTTTTTCCACTTCGTGTCATCCGAGAATGTTTGCCCAAGAAGGTGCAAGGACTTACTCTCCTGGAGTTTAGAATCAACCATACTGTGGGAAGGTAGATAGAGATCTTTCAGATGATTAATGGAGGGCAGTTTTGTATTAGCAATGTTAAAATTAACTATCCATTCCATCATTCATTCACACAAACTTGTTTATCGACTCAACTGCTTGGTCATCTGCTAGGAAATTTGGTTCGCTATATAGTGCCAGAGAATTTTTCTTGTCAGATGCATTTTGCACATTTATAAATCTACCATTCATCCGTCCATTGAATATTGCTACAATATCTGGTCTGGTATTCTACCTGTATATATTGAAATCCTTGGCAAAATCCAAAGAAGGGTCTGTAATGTTAACAGTCCTGATCTGGCATCTCAACTTTGGTCATTTTCACATATCTGTAATGTGACTTCTCTCTGTCTTTTCTATAAATATTTTCATGACAGTTCTTCTAATGAGCTCTCTTCCTTATTACTTTGACTGCATGAATTAGGCCTAAGTTTTATTGTTTTACTGTTAAAATATCTAGAGGTAACTGTAAGTTCTATTTCAATAGTTTCATTTCTCATGCATCTCACCTGTGGAATGCTCTTCTTGCTTCCCTGCTACACACAATTTTCAAAAATTTAAATGCAGTATAAATTGGCATCTCATGTTTTCCGGAATCCCATTTTCCTCACTAAAGTTTTCTTATTATCTTACACCCCCAGTAACCCTGTTGCATCTTAGTGGCATTATCACCTTGATTGGGGTTAAATGATTAAAAAAAATAGTTATTCACTGTTTTTTCCTGCTTCTCTTTAATATGTCCTATGAGTGTTAAATTCTCTCAGCCCTCTTTCCTAATTGTGTTTCCTAGACACAAGGAAGTCTTCAAGTAAATAATGATAATTACAACCAGAATGAGACAACTCTAGTTGTAATTATAATTATGAATTTTCTTGAAGACTTCCCTATGGCTCACATGTTCTGCCCATGGTATTCTTAGCATTCATTGTTAGAACCACATCTTTGTTGCTTCAAGTCTCTTCTTCATCTTTAAAGTGATTGTTTAGCATTCACTGGGGTGCTTTTATGCTCCTGCATCTCAACCATAAACCTTGTAGAAATTATCTAGTAAAGATGCAAGATGAAAATCAAACCAGTATGTGGACCAACAAATAATGATTATTTTGCAGCAACAATTATATCCTATTTAATATTATCAGTTCTTGAACTTACCTAATGAGCTTGTGTAAATGGATGGCACAACAGGGATTAGTAGACATATTAATATGAGAATCCATATATACAGTTTCAAAGGACAGGAAATACTAGAGAGCCATGAACGCCCATACCCTGAGGGGACATGGTATATAAAAGAAGTTATTTCCAAAGAAGCAAGATGAAAATCATAACAATGCATGGACCAACAAATCCTTGTATGGTGAATGATTACTTTGTAGAGGTTATAGGGAATCAAAGATACAAAATTTTACCATTTCTTGACATCAAATCGCTGAGGATTTATATTCAGTTTAAAATTTTGGGTTCTTGATTTTTTATTAAATTGGAATCGCTTTTCTTCATACCGATTATCTTGAATGAAAGCAAAATAGTTTACAGCTGTTCAATTTAAATGTCATTCTTACATGCAAGCCACCAGTCTGCCACTGGGTAGCATGCCACTATAATTTACCACTAGTGACCCACTGTCAGACTTTAAATATACAAATAGGAAAAAAATGCTGTAAGAATTTTTACCGTTAACAATAAAATTAAAAAAAAATCCAGATGACATGCATTTAACGGATGTCAGATTTCATTGAAAAATACATCCCTACCCCTACCAAAACATAACTAATAATTGATACATCAAAATAAAGTCATAATGAACAATCAGACACCCCTTGTCTGGTTGAAGTGGATTTCTCTGTATCCTTGGAAACGTGAATTATGATTTTTGCTGTGTTTTAAAGACACAGCAAAAATTACACCCAGTAATTTTAAAAGTTACTCCAAAATTTGCTTGAGGATGAAATGGAACTAATGTCTTTAATTTAATTAAATTCGGAGCTTTCAGCTTCCATTTTTGAAACATGGTTAGAACTGTGTAACGAAAAAAACATTTTAAATCAATTAATTTATAATATATATATATATATATATATATATATATATATATATATATATATATATATATATGCAGTAAAACCATCAGTCAAGGATGTTGTTTCCTGACTGAATATACAATTTTGTTGAAAGCTGATAGCCTAAAATAAGATTGGAAATTTATTATTATTTACTTTACTCCTTGCAGGGATTCTGACAATTCCCCAGCCTACCAGATTCTGTCCACTTTTCCTCGTAAAGTCCTCAGTGATGACATTGCCACAATTCAGGATTGCAGCCTCACACCAAGTGCTACACTCCACCTTAGGCCCTTGACGCCTAAAACCTAAAGTTGGAACCAATGGCTATTGGTCATGACATGAGATGATTGCATATCCCTTCCTTTAGAGGAACGCAAATAAATTAAAATTAAAATTTGAAAATAAATATGCGCTTTTTATTCAATATGTCGTTCTTTCTAATGTGCAATTTTCATTGACTGCGATTTTTTCACAGATACCCCAAAAAGAAAAAAATGATTTTCTTAAATCTAAAGAAATCAATAAAATTCAATAATTCAATCATATCAATAATCATATTTCAATTCTGTTCATTCCTCCATTAGTAAGTTAACATGTCCATTAAAATATAAATGCTTGACTGCACCCTGCCCACAGATTCTTGGTTAAGTAACATCAGACATTGGTGTATGATAGTTTTCTTGCATTTAATCTCAAGTTCCCAAGATTCTTCCATTATCTAAAAACCAGATGTCCCTAATGCTGAGAAGTTGCCCAAAGTCCAGGATTTCACTCTTCCTATTATTCCCCATAGGACTGTCTGAATAGTATATATACCTGTTACATATACACAGTCAAAAACAAACAAATAACCAGCTTTAAATATAACAAATAAACCGCCATTTTTTTCAAAATTTAAAAATAAATATAAATAATAATAATTTTTACCTATCATAATTTCACACGAACCCCACCACACGTATATACATACATGCGAAGAAATATTATTCAGCGGAAAAATAAAATATATGACATGTATACATTCAGGAGACATTTCCGCCACACTTCCAATCTTTAAATTTCAACATACAAATGCGTATGTATAGACACAACACCACCCGTATACATACATATGTCATATCCGAAACTTCCCACATATGTTTATATATGTATGAGTCCCGACGGACGACCAAGTATGTATATGTGTCTGCATACATCGATGTTTGCGTCAGTACGATGAAAAAACGACGAAGTTTCCCCCACCACTTCCACCGCGCAATCTACATCAAACCAAAATTATTTTAAAAATTAATCAGTTTGTCTGACGATCGCTAAAGCTTGGAACCCAGGGTCACAAGCTCACATCTATCCAACCATATATATATATATATATATATATATATATATATATATATATATATATATATAATCACATGAATCATTCATACAAAAAACAAATATAGAGGTTAATGATTTAAATGGCAAGAATACATCTTCGCAAACAATTTCCAGTTTCATAAGGTCTTTTTTAGTTTTTACAAGCTTTCATCTGTTCCTACAGACATCCTCAGGTATGGAAATAGATTTGTTCTTGTTTTTTACTTCTTGGTACAGACGAAAGCTTGTAAAAACTAAAAATGTAAAAGATGTATTCTCGCCTTTTAAACCATTAACCTCTATATTTGTTTTTGTATGAATGATTCATGTAATTATAAGTTGAACAGCACCTATAATCGAAATTAAATATATATATATATATATATATATATATATATATATATATATATATATATATATATACACACATTAGATTTATCAACTTGCATTGCCTTCAAGAAACCATTAGTCATGTTAATTTTAGGCTAGGTGGGGGTAGAAGTGGAGCCTGTATAACACGGCCAGCCCGGCTTGATCCTGCATTCTTCCCACACGGGTCTGCTGTCGATCACCTGATGTTTATCTGTTGGCTGCTTCATTCCACCATCTGCCCTGCCCCACATTGTGTTCCTTGATCACAGAAGAGTGAAGATCGAATTTCGTTTATACTGCTGCGAAACTGTGTTGCAAAAGGACAAAGAACGTTTCCGCTTGTGAAAATTCAGATAACAAATAATGAAGAAGGCTGAGCGGTTCATTTTCAGTTGGTTTCAATAGTTGTTGTCATAACAAATGTTGAAAATGTCCTCTGCTTGCTTCTACAAAAACATTCACACACCAGATCATTGACTGGTGGACCCTTACGAATACTCCCACACGGTGTCAAATGATTTCGCAGGCCCCACATGACACGTTGATGGAGCCTTTCTGCATTATTAATGTCTGCTGCATGCACCAATAGTTTTAGGTGGCTGCACAGATAAAAATCCAAAGAATGGGAGGGAGACATGCATGCCATGGAACCAGCCATCTCCTACCTATCCATCTTCCATTGTAGATGTCAACTAGTGCCTCGCAAACAATGTGACTAAAAATGTGCTGGAGCTCTATCATGCATAAACCACATGCGTCTTCATATTAGCAGGAGTGCATCCTTTAGCAGACTTGGAAGTGTGTTCGATATAAAGTCCCTGTAGACAGTTTATGTAAGGCGTGCTATGGACCTACAAGACAGTCATGTACAATTCCAGCCCACACATTAGCTGTAAACTGATGCTGGTGTCTAGCTTGTATCCTACCATGGGGATTCCGATCCGCTCATAAATGTTGGCTGTGTAAATTTGTTATTCCATCTCTTCCAAATATTGATTCATCCGTAAACAAAACTGTTTACACGATTTGGACAATTTTGCAGTTACACCCGGGATAGATAGATAGATAGATAGATAGATAGATATTTGTTTTGTGAAACAGCCTTCATGTATATAATTTATGTGTGTAAGTGTTTCATAATTCTAGTTTGTCAATGCGGCATTCAGTTGATAATGTGTATAAGCATTTTTATTCATCTTTGGGGCTGGTTGTTTGCATGTTGATGTGGAGAGGATTTTACGTAAAACCAATTGTGTAACATCCATAAATACACTTTAAATACTATATTATATCACCGACTTTTATAACATCCACGCGTAAAGAATGTAAGATGTATCTCCTTACGATTACAAGTACAACTACAACCGGTGTTACGTAAAATCATCTCCAGATCAACATGCAGACAATCTCCACCAAGTATAAATAAACGTGCTTACTAGACACACACACTCGCGTGCGCACATACATTATCACCCGAATGCCGCATAGACAAACTAGAATTATGACACGCACATAAATTATATGCACGCATGCTGTTTCACAAGACAAATATCTATCTATCTATCTATCTATCTATCTATCTATCTATCTATCTATCTATTGGTTTGGTTGCTTTTGTTTTACGGCATATGAACCTCAATGGGTTATTTAATGCCGACAAGATTTTTATTGCTGGTTATATTTTCTATCTATCTATCTATCTATCTATCTATCTATCTATCTATCTATCTATCTATCTCAGTCTGTTTCTATCTATCTATCTATCTATCTATCTATCTATCTATCTATCTATCACAGTGTGTTTCTATCTATCTATCTATCTATCTATCTATCTATCTATCTATCACAGTCTGTTTCTATCTATCAGGTTGGTGCAAAAATAATGACGTAATAATGTCGTTTTTTGACGTTAAAAATACGTCAAAAAACGACATTATTACGTCATTATTTTTGTACCAACCTAATATCTATCTATCTACCCCGGGTGTAACTGCAAAATTGTCCAAATCGTGTTACAGCATAATTGTCCATCCCACAAAATGTTTAATATCTGAAAAAAAAAAAAAAAACACTAAATTAATTGAGTTCCTCTTTTCAGGGTTATTCAGATAAGCCGTTTAGCCATCTTGATACAATTTTCGCTGAAAAACCCTTTAAGTTATTCAGCGGGAAAGAGAAGAGCTTAAAATCGTTTTGTGTCAGTTCCACCGTCTTCCCAGCCGGGCAATGGTAAGACGAAAAAACCATTCAGCACTTCAGTAATGGTACCGACATTCATACTCTGGCTTCAAAGTCCATTCAAGAACCATCAAGAGAATGGTGAATAAGTTTAAAAAAGAGCAAATAGTAGAGATGAAAACTGTATCAGGAGGTCACAACATCATTTCACTACCACCATCATTATAATCCCCTTGACTTTTGTAATCGTAGGCGGGGGGGGGGACCCGAATGCAGAAGCCATATTGAATCTCCTACACGACGGTCTATCAACGGCAGCCATCAGCAATTCTGGTATAGTCATACCTGTCCATTGTTTGATATTGTCCAACCTGTTTTTACGTTGGCGTCCTCTCCTACATCCATCTTTATGATGGTGTTGCACAGGCTGTCCTGCCTTGCAAGGTGTTCAAACCACGCTATTTTTCTCCGTTTGACAGTGGCGAGAAGAGGTTCCTGGTGGCACACAAAACTTTCAACCCTTTTCTGTACAAACTCATTGGTTTTATATTCCCGATAGAAGATGTCAAGGAGTTTTCTTGTGGATTTGTACTCAAGCGCTTAGATCCTTCTCTCTGTTACTGCGAAGTGTCCATGTTTCCCATCCACACAGGAAAATGGAGACGATCAGTGATTTGTACAGTCAGGACTTTGTTTGAAAGCTGATTTTGCTCCTCCCTATTCTTGTCAATTTGGCCATCGCTGCCATGGCTGCGGCAATCCGTGTACAAATTTCAGAGTTGCAGATATCATCTTTAGGCAAGATTGCTCCTAAATATTCCTCCAGTGAAGTCCCGTTCGTGTAATTTTTGACACAGGTATTACTGTTTGTATTATTGACCATTACTTAGAATGTCACGGAGCTAACCTCCATTCCCTATTCTCCTTCTCTTTCAAACAGTTATTGGTCAAGGCCTGGATCTCACTATTACTACCGACTATGAGGTCAATATCGTCTGCAAAACGTAGGTTACAGACTGGTTTACGACCGTTCTCTCTAGAAATATGTTGAATAATGTGGGTGAAAGTACGCATTCCTGTCACATGCCAACAGTTGTCTGTAAGGATCGTCCCATTTTATTTCCAGAAATGCGTTGGTGGCATCTTTATATAGGTCCTCGATGACTTGGATAATTCTGCTATCTACAATGAATTCTCTAATGATTTGCCACACACGATCATTTTTCTCTATTTGACTAGGGAGGAGAGGTTCCTGGTAGCCCACAAAACTTTCAACCCTTTTCCACAGACTCATTGCTTTTTTTGTTCCCAATAAAAAAAATACCAAGGAGTTTTCTCATGCATTTGTTCTCAAACGCTTGGATCCGTCTCTCTGTTTCTGCCAACAGTGTCCACGTCTCACATCCATATAGGACTACCAGCGATTTGCACAGTCTGTACTTCGTTTAAAAGTTGATTTTGTTCCTCAATATTCTTTCCAGTCTAACCATCGCTGTTATTGCTGCGGCAATCTGTGAGCCGATTTCCAAGCTGCAGATACCATCTTTAGACAAGTATTTAAAATTGGACACTTCCTGTTCATGGTAATTTTTGACACAGCTCTTACTGTTTGTGCTATTCACCATTACTTTAAATTTCTCGGCGCTGACTTCCATTCCATATGCTCCTGCTCTTTCAAAAAGTTTGTTGGCCAAGGCCTGGAGCTTACTATTACTATCAGCTATGAGGTCAATATCGTCTGCAAAATTTAGGTTAAAGCCGGGTTTAAAACTGATAGAAATTTAATGATCATGGTCGTTTAGGGGTTCTTGCATGGTTCTCTCTAGAAATAGGTTGAACAATGTGGATGAAAGTACGCATCCCTGTCGAACGCCGACAGTTTTCCAGAAGAATCCTCCCATTTATTTTCCCAGAACTGGTGGAATCTTTATATAGGGCCTGGATGACTTGGATAATCCAGGCCCTATATAAATTGGATAGGAGATGGGCGCTGCAAGACCACTGAAAGGATTACGAAGGAAAGGATGCTCATGATTTCAACATATAGCTAAAGTGGTCAATTAGAAAAGATCCAACTCAATCCATAAGACGTATGGCACGTGAGAGAGGAGTTTCAGCTATGACAGTCCAAAGAGCAGTGAAAAAAAAAGACTTGTAAATGACATCCTACGGAAAACCTGTGAGGCATCTTGTTATTCCAGGACAGAAAGTTAAAAGATTAGAGAGGGCAAAGATCCTCTTGAATTAGTTTGAAAATTATCCTGGAATAATATATATATATATATATATATATATATATATATATATATATATATATGAACTTTATTTCAATCCTTCATGAGTTTCCGGTCCTTAGCTATGATTAGTTAATGATGAACATTTCATTTTCGTTTACGATCAATTTCATCACGATTATTCTGTTAAGCTTGGAGAGTAATTATATATTCTTATTGTTTAAAATTATAAAAATCTCGAAGAATTCCAGTTAGATATCTTTAATCATTTCTAAGATACAACGGTTCAAAGCTTAATCTAACAATTGGAAAATATAGAGAAGAAAACAATATATATATATATATATATATATATATATATATATATATATATATATATATATATATATATATATATATATATATATATATATATATATATATATATATATATATATATATATATATATATATATATATATATATATATATATATATATATATATATATATATATATATATATATATATATATATATTACATTGAATCATACAAAAAGTAGATTAGTAAAGTTAAGAGTCTGTCTATATTTCTGAGATGAAGTATTATGTACATTATTCGGACTCTTGTCCTAATCTTTGTCGCCATATTTATCACAACGTTTCTGCCGTTGTACGCTCCGGCCTTCTTCAGGTGATTGGAATGTCGAACTGAACCCTTTATTTCGCTCAACGGGGTAGACTGTTCTAGTTTCACGTGCCATGTTTGATGGATGTCAGTTATCAGTTATCTCCTGTTAATTTTCCCTCTGAAAGTTCTCCACTGCCTTAACCGAGTATTGAACTCACACTCTTTGGCTCCTGTCACTGGATCTAACCAACGCCTTTATCCACTGTGCCATGTGTCCATGAGGACATCTGGGTATTATAAACCTAATGTCTTCAGCAACCATTTTTACCAGAGCTCAGATTGCAATTTTGCTGTTATCATTGCTTTTCTCTGGCACTTATTACTGGTTCCCATATTGTATTTATTTCCATGCTTGGTCGGCTCAGGAGATTTTTGTGGCCTAGCAATGTTCTGGTTCCTTAAGTTTACGAATTTTCCAATAAAGGCGTTGGTTAGATCCAGTGACAGTATAAAGTCAGTAACACATTAGGGTATCTGCAGTATAAAGTCATTAACCCATAAGTGTATCGGCAGTATAAAGTCATTAACCCATAAGGGTATCTGCAGTATAAATTCATTAAACCATAAGGGTATCGGCAGCATAAAGTCACTAACCCATAAGGGCATCGGCAGTATAATGTCCATGACCCATAATGATATCTGCAGTATAAAGTCACTAACACTAACCCTAAAGCATAAGTGTATCGGCAGTATAAAGTCATTAACCCATAAGGGTATCTGCAGTATAAAATCATTAACCAATAAGGGTATCGGCAGTATAAAGTCAGTAAGCCATAAGGGTATCTGAAGTATGAAGTCAGTAACCCATAAGTGTATCGGCAGTATAAAGTCATTAACCCATAAGGGTATCGGCAGTATAAAGTCACTAACCCATAAGTGTATCGGCAGTATAATGTCGATAACCCATAATGATATCTGCAGTATAAAGTCAATAACACAAACCCTAAAGCATAAGTGTATCGGAAGTATAAAGTCAGTAACCCATAAGGGTATCTGCAGTATAAAGTCAGTAACACATAAGGGTATCGGCAGTATAAAGTCATTAACCCATAAGGGTATCTGCAGTATAAAGTCACTATCCCATAAGTGTATCGGCAGTATAAAATCATTAACCCATAAGGGTATCGGCAGTACAATGTCCATGACCCATAATGATATCTGCAGTATAAAGTCACTAACACTAACCCTAAAGCATAAGTGTATCGGGAGTATAAAGTCATTAACCCATAAGAGTATCTGCAGTATAAAGTCATTAAACCATAAGGGTATCGGCAGTATAAAGTCACTAGCCCATAAGGGTATCGACAGTATAAAGTCACAAACCCATAAGGGTATCGGCAGTATAAAGTCATTAACCCATAAGGGTATCTGCAGTATAAAATCATTAACCCATAAGTGTATCGGCAGTATAAAGTCATTACCCATAAGTGTATCGGCAGTATAAAGTCATTAACCCATAAGGGTATCTGCAGTATAAAGTCACTATCCCATAAGTGTATCGGCAGTATAAAATCATTAACCCATAAGGGTATCGGCAGTACAATGTCCATGACCCATAATGATATCTGCAGTATAAAGTCACTAACACTAACCCTAAAGCATAAGTGTATCGGGAGTATAAAGTCATTAACCCATAAGAGTATCTGCAGTATAAAGTCATTAAACCATAAGGGTATCGGCAGTATAAAGTCAGTAACCCATAAGGGTATCTGCAGTATAAAGTCAGTAAACCATAAGTGTATCGGCAGTATAAAGTCAGTAACCCATAAGGGTATCTGCAGTATAAAGTCACTAGCCCATAAGGGTATCGACAGTATAAAGTCACAAACCCATAAGGGTATCGGCAGTATAAAGTCATTAACCCATAAGGGTATCTGCAGTATAAAATCATTAACCCATAAGTGTATCGGCAGTATAAAGTCATTACCCATAAGTGTATCGGCAGTATAAAGTCATTAACCCATAAGGGTATCTGCAGTATAAAGTCACTATCCCATAAGTGTATCGGCAGTATAAAATCATTAACCGATAAGGGGATCGGCAGTACAATGTCCATGACCCATAATGATATCTGCAGTATAAAGTCACTAACACTAACCCTAAAGCATAAGTGTATCGGGAGTATAAAGTCATTAACCCATAAGAGTATCTGCAGTATAAAGTCATTAAACCATAAGGGTATCGGCAGTATAAAGTCAGTAACCCATAAGGGTATCTGCAGTATAAAGTCAGTAACCCATAAGGGTATCGGCAGTATAAAGTCACTAACCCATAAGGGTATCGGCAGTATAAAGTCATTAACCCATAAGTGTATCGGCAGTATAAAGTCACTAACCCATAAGGGTATCTGCAGTATAAAATTATTAACCCATGAGTGCATCGGCAGTATTAAGTCATTAACCCATAAGTGTATCGGCAGTATAAAGTCATTAACCCATAAAGGTATCGGCAGTATAAAGTCAGTAACCCATAAGGGTATCGGCAGTATAAAGTCATTAACCCATAAGGGTATCTGCAGTATTAAGTCATTAACCCATAAGTGTATCGGCAGTATAAAGTCAGTAACCCATAAGGTATATCGGCAGTATAAAGTCACTAACCCATAAGGGTATCGGAAGTATGAAGTCACTAACCCATAAGTGTATCGGCAGTATAAAGTCACTAACCCATAAGGGTATCTGCAGTATAAAATCATTAACCCATAAGTGTATCGGCAGTATAAAGTCATTAACCCATAAGGGTATCGGCAGTATAAAGTCACTAACCCATAAGTGTATCGGCAGTATAATGTCCATGACCCATAATGATATCTGCAGTATAAAGTCACTAACACTAACCCTAAAGCAGAAGGGTATCGGCAGTATAAAGTCATTTACCCATAAAGGAATCGGCAGTATAAAGTCAGTAACCCATAAGGGTATCTGCAGTATAAAGTCAGTAACCATAAGTGTATCGGCAGTATAAAGTCAGTAACCCATTAGGGTATCTGCAGTATAAAGTCACTAACCCATAAGTGTATCGGCAGTATAAGGTCATTAACCCATAAGGGTATCTGCAGTATAAAGTCATTAACCCATAAGCGTATCGGCGGTATAAAGTCAGTAACCCATAAGGGTCTCTGCAGTATAAAGTCATTAACCCTTAAGGGTATCGGCAGTATAAAGTCAGTAACCCATAAGGGTATCTGCAGTATAAAGTCATTAACCCATAAGGGTATCGGCAGCATAAAGTCACTAACCCATAAGTGCATCGGCAGTACAATGTCCATGACCCATAATGATATCTGCAGTATAAAGTCACTAAAACTAACCCTAAAGCATAAGTGTATCGGCAGTATAAAGTCAGTGACCCATAAGGCTATCTGCAGTATAATGTCAGTAACCCATAACGGCATCTGCAGTATAAAGTCATTAACCCAGAAGGGTATCGGCAACATAAAGTCAGTGACCCATAAGCGTATCTGCAGTATAAAGTCAGTAACCCATTAGGGTATCTGCAGTATAAAGTCACTAACCCATAAGTGTATCGGCAGTATAAGGTCATTAACCCATAAGGGTATCTGCAGTATAAAGTCATTAACCCATAAGGGTATCTGCAGTATAAAGTCATTAACCCATAAGGGTATCTGCAGTATAAAGTTATTAACCCCTAAGGGTATCGGCAGTATAAAGTCAGTAACCCATAAGGGTATCGGCAGTATAAAATCAGTAACCCATAAGGGTATCGGCAGTATAAAGTCAGTAACCCATAAGGGCATCGGCCGTATAAAACCAGTAACCCATAAGGGTATCGGCAGTATAAATCCAGTAACCCATAAGGGCATCGGCCGTATAAAATCAGTAACCCATAAGGGTATCGGCAGTATAAAGCCAGTAACCCATAAGGGTATCTTCAGTATAAAGTTACTAACTCATAAGGGTATCTGTAGTACAAAGTTACTAAACCATCAGTGTATCTGCAGTATCAAGTTACCTATCCTAACAGTAACGCATAAGGGTATCTGCAGTATAATGTCAGTAACCCATAAGGGTATCGGCAGTATAAAGTCAGTAACCCATAAGGGTATCTGCAGTATAAAGTCAGTAACCCATAAGGTAATCTGCAGTATAAAGTCAGTAACCCATAAGGGTATCGGCAGTATAAAGCCAGTAACCGATAAGGGTATCTGCAGTATAAAGTTAGTGACCCATAAGGGTATCTGCTGTATAAATTCATTCACCCAGAAGCTTATCGGCAGTATAATGTCAGTGACCCATAAGCGTATCTGCAGTATAAAGTCAGTAACCCATAAGGGTATCTTCAGTATAAAGTTGTTAACCTATAAGAGTATTTGCAGTATAAAGTCACCTACCCTCATCATAGCCCATAAGTTATCTGCAGTATAAAGTCATTAACCCATAAGTGAATCGGCAGTATAAAGTCAGTAACCCATAATGGTTTCTGCAGTATAAAGTCAGTAACCCATAAGGGTATCGGCAGTATAAAGTCAGTAACCCATAAGGGTATCTGCAGTATAAAGTCATTAACCCATATGGGTATCGGCAGTATAATGTCAGTAACCCATAAGAGTATCTTCAGTATAAAGTCTGTAACCCATAAGTGTATAGGCAGTATAAAGCCAGTAACCCATAAGTGTATCTGCTGTATAAAGTTAGTAACCCATAAGGGTATCGGCAGTATAAATTCAGTAACCCATAAGGGTATCGGCAGTATAAAATCAGTAACCCATAAGGGTATCGGCAGTATAAAGCCAGTAACCCATAAGGGCATCGGCCGTATAAAATCAGTAACCCATAAGGGTATCGGCAGTATAAAGCCAGTAACCCATAAGGGTATCTGCAGTATAAAGTCAGTAACCCATAAGGGTATCGGCAGTATAAAGTCAGTAACCCAGAAGGGTATCGGCAGTATAATGTCAGTAACCCATAAGGGTATCTGCAGTATAAATTTAGTAACCCATAAGCGTATCTGCAGTATAAAGTTATTAACCTATAAGAGTATTTGCAGTATAAAGTCACCTACCCTAATAACCCATAAGGGTATCTGCAGTATAAAGCCACTAATCCATAAGGGTATCTGCAGTATAAAGTTACTAACCCATCAGTGTATCTGCACCATAAAGTTACCTATCCTAACAGTAACGCATAAGGTTATCTGCTGTATAAATTTACTAACCCTAACCGTAATCCATATGGGTATCTGCAGTATAAATACACTAACACTAACCGTAATCCATAAGGGTTTCTGCAGTATAAAGTCACTAACCCAAACTCTAACCTATAACCTTATCTGCAGTATAACATTTCCCTGTGACTCTCTGCTATTCGTTTTATGCCTTTTCTACTGAACGACTTATGAGTAAAGCCAAACACAGTATTGTTAAGCTCTGGGTATACATGCCAAATTGTTTCTTCAACTGAAAGTATTCTGTGGAAGTGGCTACTATGAAATATACTTTCATCTGCGAGTTGTAAACACAAAAATCAGCCGCTATATTACACGGACACCTGTGCGTAATGTCGACATGACCAGAGTCTAAAATGTGATGATCAGAAAACAGAATGAACTGGATTGGGGACACTTTGGTCTCTACAGCTGTCACGAGAGTGAAAGAAAGGTCAAGCGACTGAAATTGGTTCAAGTTACGATTTATCTTCCAAATCGATTCGTAAAATGGAATCGATCGATAAAATAACAAATCAGTAACACAGACGCCAATAAAACTTTGATTCATTTGTTTTCCGGTGCTTACGTTTTATTAACTTTTCCTCTTTTGATGTTTGGTTGACACAAATTCCGGAATCAATTATTGTCTAACAATAACGAAATCTACGCTCTGTCCTCGCACTTTATCAATGACAAGCATAAGAATAAAAAATACGTTGTATATATAAAAGTAATTATTTTCGTAGCTCGTCTTGAAATAAGCAATTTATCATTTCAGTAAATACTGCTGTTATATTTGGTTTGGTGCTCCCGATGTATATTTACAAGATTCTTGACAAAATTCAAAGAGTCTGTAATATAATCAATCTTGACTTCAGTCGCTTTCTTACCAACGTGGCTTCCCTCTGTTTTTTTCTACAAATATTTTCATGGCAATTGCTGACTTTTTTTCCCCAGTGGCTCATCAACATTAGTTAATTACTACGAGATTGGTAACTATGTCTTACTGTTGAACTAACAAGATGCAACCGACACTTTCTTTTCTCGTACTTCTCATCAGTGGAACTCCCTTCAGATATCTTGCTTCCCGGATAACTACAATCTTCAAAAATGTAAATACAACGTCAATCGCCTTCTTTTGTATTCCTGAATCTGTTTCCTTTACTGCCCTTTTTCTCACTTCTCTTTTCTAAAGTCTTCTCATTCCGTTTCACTCTTTGTAACACCCACCTGCGTCTTAGTGACATTATCCCCTTGTTTGGGTCAAACGATTTAAAAGAAAACCTGCTATATTAAACAAATTTTATAAACTGAACAAGCTTTTTTCTTGAAGTAATATTTAAACTTTAACCTTTGACATACTGAGTATTGATTCCGGAATTTTTTGCGAATAATGTAAATAATGTGAATAATACTGTGTTTGAATTTTGCAGTCGTGTTGTCATATCCTGCTATGGCAACAGAAAATGATATTGACTGAAATCAAATAGTACAGTAGAGGAGCCTTGAATAACAATGCAGTGGAAAAGAAAGTAGTGAATAATGCACAGTGTTAAAGGTTGTAATAAATATTGCGGCATAAATGTTATGCTTCCACTGCAAGTGACTAAGATGAATGAATAATAGTTTATCTGTCTATATCTCTGAGATGAGGTCACATGGCACAGTGGATAAAGGCGTTAGTTAGATCCAGTGACAAGACCCAAAGAGTGGGAGTTCAATACCCGGTTAAGGCAGTGGATAACTTTCAGAGGGAAATTAACAGGAGATAACAGATAACTGACATCCATCAAATATGGCACGTGGAACTAGAACAGTCTACCCCAGTGAGCGAAATAAAGGGTTCAGTTCGACATTCCAACCACCCGAAGAATGCCGGAGCGTACAACAGCCGAAATGTTGTAATAAATATGGCGACAAAGTTGAGGACAATTGTCCGAATAATGTGAATAATAGTGAGTTTGAATTTTGCAGTTGTGTTGTCATATCCTGCTATGGCAACAGAAAATTGCCATGACCACCAAAATAAGATCTAAAATAAGATCTAAAATCTAATATGTTTAGGCCATGAGGACCTGCTCAGTAGGCCTAGCAGGGAAATAAATACCCCATGGGAACTTATAGGTTGAAGTGTTAACAGGGAGTCGAATGCGAGTAAAACACAAGAACACTTGGTAGGCACCACTTTCACCTAAAGGAGAGCTAACGCAAATAACACACGGGGCAGTTGGGCAGGTGTCATTTTGACGAAAACGACTGTCACTCGGTACAAACATTCAAAGGGAACGTAACTAACATCGACACCGACGCTTATCCTTCTCTCCATCTACCTGACTGCTTGTGTTTTTTTTTTTTTATTGACGAATGACGTGGAAAAGTCCGACGACTGTAGCCTGGAAGGGATAATTTCCGACAGAATACCGGAAGTAACAAATTTCTAAACTAGTGTCACATTTCTGTCCCTTTTTATTTACTTTATTTTCCCAATAAGCACGCGATTCAGTGCCTTTTTCGAAGCTGAACACGTGTCTCTTCGCCAGATAACCAATAATAAACAAAGAAAGAGGAATGACAACAAAGCTTCAGCAGTTGCAGCACAAGGATAAGAAACGCTGGCGTAGAAAGGCAAGCGCAGATGTAACAGCAGGAATAGCAGCAGAATCAGCAGCAGGCAGGCAAACAATAATAACATTAGGTTTAAGGTCCCACGTTCTAGACTCAGGTTCGTCACACGGAAATATAGTGTAGTAGATTAAACGGTTATTTCGTGAATATATTATCATAGAGAATGTGCATTCAATCAAATTGGATAGTACAGACTTAGGCTCCGAAGAAAGATGATGAGCTTGTCTTAAAAGAATTAGACAAAGAGGATATCCCTAGACATGGACAACGGAACGGGTATAGCGTACTTGAGTAGATTAAACAAAGGATTCAGTTCGAAACTGGTTAAAGGTTAATTGAATCGACATGCATCTGAAGAAGGCTGAAGGAACGCACAGCGATCGAATCGTTCGGATAATAACAACATTAGTTCGAATTTAGGTAAAGTCAATAAAATTTAAAATTTGCGGACTTAGTAGAAAACAAATCGTTAAGTATAAATAGATAATTTTCAGCGAGTAAATAGAATAGAATAAAAGCAATACTATTAAAAGCATAAAAACAACAAAAAATATTGCAATAGGTCGTTGTCAGTCAACTAAAAAAAAAATGCCAGTCCGTTGTGCGAATCGACTAGAGACCTAAAGACTCACCGAAAATTGAAGCTACAGGCCAATCAATAGTCTTGTACTTCCTCTCCTTCTTTAAATTGTATGTAAAGATATTTATTAAAATATACGAACATTCTATATATCTAGCACACATTCTACATATTAGACGCACATTCTACATATCAGACACACATTCTATATATCAGTCACGCTTTTTACATATCAGACACACATTCTATATATCAGGCACACACTCCACATATCGGACACATGTTCATTTCTATGAAAATGGAAAATAATAAGATAAAAATAAATCCACAAAAGGCAATTTATGTACAAAGTTAAATACAAAACATATGGTGGTATGCGTTATAAATTAAAGTTGGTCTGGATTGTGCTTAGCTTCAGGGGTATGGTATAAAGACTAGGGTTAGTATAAAGTCACTAACCCTAGTGACAACGGTATCTGCTGTATAAAGTAACTATGAGGTTTTTTTGTTCAGTATAAAGCCAATAAAACTAACACACACGTTAACCGTAACTCCTAAGTGTACCTGCAGTATGAAGTGACCACCCTAAATCTATGCCTAACACATAAGGGTTTCTGCAGTATAAATCACTAACCCTAATCCTAGCACATAAGGATATCTTCAGTATAAAGTCACTCACCCTAACCCTAACACATAAGACTATCTTCAGTATAAAGTCACTGACCCTAACCCTAAAACATAAGGATATCTTCAGTATAAAGACACTCACCCTAACCCTAACACATAAGGCTATCTTCAGTATAAAGTCACTCACCCTAACCCTAAAACATAAGGATATCTTCAGTATAAAGACACTCACCCTAACCCTAACACATAAGGCTATCTTCAGTATAAAGTCACTCACACTAACCCTAACACATAAGGCCATTTTCAGTATAAAGTCACTCACCCTAACCCTAACACATAAGGCTATTTTCAGTATGAAGTCACTCACCCTAACCCTAACACATAAGGCTATCTTCAGTATGAAATCACTAACCCTAACACATAAGGCTATCTTCAGTATAAAGTCACTCACCCTAACCCTAACACATAAGGCTATCTTCAGTATAAAGTCACTTACCCTAACCCTAATACATAAGGCTATCTTCAGTATAAAGTCACTCACCCTAACCCTAACACATAAGGCTATCTTCAGTATAAAGTCACTCACCCTAACCCTAACACATAAGGCTATTTTCAGTATAAAGTCACTCACCCTAACCCTAACACATAAGGCTATCTTCAGTATAAAGTCACTCACCCTAACCCTAACACATAAGGCTATCTTCAGTATAAAGTCACTCACCCTAACCCTAACACATAAGGCTATCTTCAGTATAATGTCACTAACACTAACACATAAGGCTATCTTCAGTATAAAGTCACTCACCCTAACCCTAACACATAAGGCTATTTTCAGTATGAAGTCACTCACCCTAACCCTAACACATAAGGCTATCTTCAGTATAAAGTCACTAACCGTAACACATAAGGCTATCTTCAGTATAAAGTCACTCACCCTAATCCTAACACATAAGGCTATTTTCAGTATAACGTCACTTACCCTAACCCTAACACATAAGGCTATCTTCAGTATAAAGTCACTCACCCTAATCGTAACCCAAGAGGGTATCTGCAATAGATAGTCACTAACCCTAACTCATACGGGTATCTGTAGTATAAAATCACTAAACCTAATCCTAACCCAAAAGGGTCTCTACAATATAAATCACTAACCTAACCCTAATCCATAAGGGTATCTCCTGAATAAAGTCACTAACCCCAACCCTAACTCATAAGGGTATCTTCAATATAAAGTCACTATAATTATGATGAAAAAGAAAAATCAGTGAACACGTCTGTAGAGCGCTGTTTAATCGATGTTTGGCTGAATCTATCGCTCAGGTCGGCTGGGGGAGTGATAGGGCGGTGTCGAGCCGAACATGAGACCTGTTACCACGTCATATCTAAGTGGCGTGGGTCAAATGTGTAAGCTTTTTGCGCGCCAAACTCCACACTCAAAATATGTGCTCTATGTGCGCCCATCTAGATATAAGTAGAGATAACTAATAAGAGAGAAAGAGAGAGAGAGAGAGAGAGGGAGAGAGAGAGAGGGAGAGACAGAGACAGAGACAGAGACAGAGAAAGAGAGAGAGAGAGAGAGAGACATAGACATGTATACAATATATGTAAATACAGACGATAGATTACATTATATAAAGATACAATGTGCGATAAACAATTGGACGTGGAAAATGTTTTATTTTCGCTTTGGCATTTCGCTAACAGTATGTGAGTATTTTAAAACATCTCCCATAAAATTTAGCGAAACGTCAACGCGAAAAATATTTCATCTGCGACTTGTTTTCACATACTCCATTTTTAGCTTGAAACAGGTTTACGTCCATGTCACGTTGAAACACCGGCCCTCGTTAAGCAACGTCGATCATGGTCAGTACTTGGGTGGGTGACTGCCTGGGAATGCCAGGTGCTGTAAACTTGGACGTGCGCAGAATCAGAGATCGGATAACCAAGTTCCAATTCCAGTCGGGTTTGCCATTTTTATTTACGTGCAAATACCCTTTGTAAGTATAGGAATCCACATCTTCTACCCCCCGCTATGGGTTAATTAGTAGGACATAAATTCTTACAATCTAAAATAATATTGTTTGGATTTAAATAACGTGCAAAAGTTTAAAAAAAATAAGTGGCAAAAAACTAATCAATGGACATTGTAAGAGAAACAGTATTAATGATAGTAACATTTTCACAGTAAGTGAATTCAAAGTTTATTCTTTTATGTGCCGTGTAGGACGTAGGCGAACGTGGCTCTCCATATCTTCCTGCCCGTTGTAGTGATTTTCCAAACGTAGCTTGGATGTGGCAATATAGTGATTTTCTAAGCCGGGCTTAGATGTCGCACAAGGCCGAAAGTATGGGGTCCCCAGTGAGGATCGAACTCACTACTTAGTCGTAATTGTTCTAGCGAGACAAGATTTCTAACAATTACACCACGTCGAGGTGCCCTGTTAGTGATTTTCCAAGCGTAGCTCAGATGTGGCCCAAGGCCGAAAGTATGGAGTACCCAGTGAGGATTGAACTCACTATTCAGTCGTAATTGTTCTAGCGAGACAAGTTTGTTAACCATTACACCACCTCGAGGTGCCCCTATTTTCCAAGCGTAGCTCGGATGTGACACAAGGCCCTTTGTTATGGGGTAACCACTGAGGATCGAACTCATTACTCAGTCGTAATTGTTCTAGCGTGACAAGCTTGTTAACCATGACACCAACTCAAGGTATACCTTCCTGCCCGTTGTAGCTCGTAACAAGTTATCTTTTTTTGTTATTTCTCTCAAAATTTGTTTTACTATCCATTAGCTCAAGCAAATCAAGTCTATTACGCATTGCTTTCCTCTTTTCCTGAATCTGTCCTGTATCAGATTCTCCAATCCCTCTTTCCTCATTACGTGCCCCTTTCTGATGTTATGCATAAGTATCCTTTTGGTTTCCATTGGTTTCCATTTTGTCTAAATCCTCGTCGTTGCTCACATGTTCGGTCCAACTCACAATCCTTGCGCAAAAACCACATTTCTGTCGCTCCAAGACTTTTCTTCATATTTGAGGCGATTATCCAGTATTCATTGCCATTCAAGAAGAGAAATATCATAAAACAGTTCAATACACTTTTCTTTGTTTCTGTTGTGGACCCAGAATAGGGGTCAGGAAGAAAACTCGAACTCGGCAATTTAGTGAAAACAGATTATTAACCAAAAAGAACGAATACAAAAGTGTTGCACGTCTGACTGAGAGCAAAGTATAGTAGTCAACTCATCAACTGTAGACAGCGATATTTAGTTACCCCGCCCCCACACGAGGGTTACATGTGGCACAAAGCCGGTTTAACGTGGGATCTCCGAGTCCGTAGGCTCGGCCAAAAATAATTCCTCTTTGAACCCGCATAAACGGGTTCAGGGGCAGTCAACCTCCCCGAACGAGACTCTGCCCTTCGGCGGAGCCTCGTCCGGGTTCCTCTCCGCCCGAAGACAGAGAGTTAGACTGTTTAGCTGGAACAGGTCAACTGTAGACAGCGATATTTAACAGTCCCCCCACAAGGAATGTTTGTGGCACAAGGCCGAGTTTACCGTGCGTTTCTTCGAGCCCGTAGACTCGTCCAAAAATATACCCTTTAAACCCGCCTAGATGGGTTCAGGGTCTGTTTACCTCTCCGGGCTGAACTTTGCCCTTCGGCAAAGCTTCGTCCGGGTTTCTCTCTGCCACAGAAGACATACAGAGATTGCGGGTCAACTGTAGACAGTTCTCTCGAGAGGCATAATCTCCCCGTATATATAGTAATAGGACGAGTCCATTTAATCCATAAACGTAGGTACCATAACAGTTTCTAATGAAATTTTTCTGTCTTTTAATACTTTGAAAAGCTTTTGAAAAGCATCTTTGGCCATCCCAATACGTCTTCGGAACTCGGTGTCACACTTTCTGTCCTCTGTTAGAACACACCCGAGATATTTAAATTTGTGTACTTGTTTGAATTTAGTGCCCCTGATTTTTAATTTTCATTTGGGACTCATTCTTTTGCTGATAACCATGCAGTCATGTCTTTTTAAAATATATATATATATTCATAAACGGAATAACATCGCACAGAAAAGGAGAGACATATATATATATATATATATATATATATATATATATATATATATATATATATATATATATATATCCGACAACAATCATTTTTCCCCCTTTCACTCACACCTAGTTTTATAAAAAAAAAACCCTCTCTGTTAAATTCACTCCTATATTACCCTTCTCTTTGGAACTAACATTCGTCCCACACTCTCATACTTACACTCTCTCTAAATTCTATTTTTTATTTCCGGAGTAGGTTTTTTTCAGTTTTCTTTTTGAATTTGTAGGTCTGATGAATTGGATCGTATTTACGATTCCAATGGAATAAATTATGACCATGGAATATTAGTGTTTAAGCATTTTTATTATATATATATATATATATATATATATATATATATATATATAAGCGACTAGTAGTATTGGTGATGCCACCATGAGCACATGAGGGTCTTTTTCGAACAAGAGGTAGTATAGTGGACTGTAGTGTACTTTGTGTGCGTGCGTGTGCCTGCCTGTGCGTGTGCTTGCGCGCGTACGCGCATGCGTGACACACCACGTGGTTCAATTGTGATTAAATGTCGGTCCATCAAACCAAGTATCTCCGGAGGGGAAACGTAACACGCCTTTCTTATTATGGCATCCCATAGCTGAAAAGAGAGAGAGAGAGAGAGAGAGAGAGAGAGAGAGTGTGTGCGTGTGTGTTTGAGAGAGAGAGTGTGTGTGTGTGTGTGTGTGTGAGAGAGACAGAGAATAAAAGTAGAGAATGAAGGTCGGTGTGCATTATACAACGCCACACAGCGGGCGCTAAGAGACTTTCCCCTGGCATACAAGGTGAGGTATTCCTACAACATACGCATGCCTCACATCAGTCATTTAAAATACTACTAGACTGACCGTGACCCGTGGAGGTCACTAACAGTTCAGGTTATAAAACACTGAATTTGATTTCAACATTAAAATATTGTCTATTTGAAGAAAGTGGAAAAAAAAAACAACAAAAACAATACTTACTGTATAAACAATTCGTGTTTTTAAATCTTATTCTCTTAAAATATTTTTAAAATCACATTAACGTAAAAATATTTTTTTAATATGCCAAAAAGTATTTCAAAATCATATTCACTTGAAAATATTTTTTAAATAAGTCCAAAATATTTTTTAAATATTTAAAATATTGTTTGTTTAAAAAAGTTGAAATATAAATAAGCACGCACGAAAGAGAGAGAGAGGGGGAAGAGAGAGAGAGAAGGGGAGAGAGAGAGGTGAAAAGAGAGAGAGAGGTGGAAAGAGAGGTGAAAAGAGAAAGGTGAAAAGAGAGAGAGGTGAAAAGAGAGAGAGGTGAAAAGAGAGAGAGAGAGGTGAAAAGAGAGAGAGAGGTAGAAAGAGAGGTAAAAAGAGAAAGGTGAAAAGAGAGAGAGAGGTGAAAAGAGAGAGAGAGAGGTGGAAAGAGAGGTGAAAAGAGAAAGGTGAAAAGAGAGAGAGAGGTGGAAAGAGAGAGAGAGGTGGAAAGAGAGATGAAAAGAGAAAGGTGAAAAGAGAGAGAGGTGAAAAGAGAGAGAGAGGTGAAAAGAGAGAGAGAGGTGAAAATAGAGAGAGCGGGAAAGAGTGAGAGGTGAAAAGAGAGAGAGAGAGGTGGAAAGAGAGAGAGAGGTGGAAAGAGAGAGAGGTGGAAAGAGAGAGAGGCGAAAAGAGAGAGAGAGGTGAAAAGAGAGAGAGAGGTGAAAAGAGAGAGAGAAGTAGAAAGAGAGAGAGAGAAGTGAAAAGCGAGCTGGAAAGAGAGAGAGAAGAAGAGAGAGAGAGAGAGAGAGAGAGGTGGAAAGACACACACACACACACACACACAGAGAGAGAGATGCGGAAAGAGAGTGAGGTGAAAAGCGGACATGAATATAACCATTTATGTCCCCAATCTGAATGCTAAATTTGGTCACCATCTGAGACGAACACACACTATTTCCTTCTCTCCCCCTTCCTACACGATAATAAATTTACATCTTTCTTTCAACCGCTCTCTATATATGGCTTCTGGCAAACACACAAGTATACAATGTTCAGAGTTTTATTATAATAAAGATACTATATAGAGATGCTTGCCAGCAATCATAAAAAATAATCTGGTAAATCTTTTAAAGAATTTAAAATTACTGTACCACTGTAATATATAAAATATACGAAAGTTCTCAATTAAACAGTTGCAGGTCAAAGGTCGTGATGCTTTAGGACAATTCACAGTCAATCGAGACAAATTATTAAATCGGATTCTTTATCTGGTCTTTTGAAAAGAAGTAGAAGTTTGTCCTTGTTTCCTGTGTAGGATTGTGTTTCTGGTTCCTTCTAAAGAGTTTTCCTTCTCTTTCACTCCCAGTAGCCCCCCGCGTCTTAGTGGCATTATCGCCTTACATAGGGTGAACTGATTTTAAAAAAACTTAAGAATAGGCTTAATCTGTTTAAAAAAAACTTTTGTGCAAAAACAGGATCCTGGTAACGGCGCCAAAAATTTGCAGTGAGTCGAACATCAGTACAAGGTCATAAAAATCACAAATTACGTGATTTCGATCAAGGACGTAGTAGAGAAAACATCGGTTTCAAAAAATAGTTTATAACTAACCAGAAGTCTTTTAGATCTCCCGATTTTTACTCACCACGTTCAACTTATTTGATTTTTTTTACGGCTTATCACTAACCTAACACTAATCCATAAGAGTATCTCCTGTATAAAGTCACTAACACCAACCCTAACTCATAAGGGTATCTTCAATATAAAGTCACTATAATTATGAAAAAAAAAATAAAATTAGTGAACAGCAGACTCACGTCTATAGAATTACGAGTGCTTTTTAATCGACGTTTGGCTGAATCTATCGCTCAGGTAGGCTGGGGGAGTGATAGGGCGGTGTCGAGCCGAACATGAGACCTCATATCTAAGTGGCGTAGGTCAAATGTTTAAGCTTTTTGCGCGTCAAACTCCACACTCAAAATATAATGTCAACCTGTGCCCTATATGTACCCATCTACATATAAGTAGAGATAAGTAATAAGAGAGAGAGAGAGAGAGAGAGAGAGAGAGAGAGAGAGGGGAGAGAGAAAGACACACACACACACACGGAGAGAGATACAGAGAGACATAGACATATATACAATATATGCAAATACAGACGGTAGACTACATTAAAGATACAATATACGAAAAACAATTGGACATGGAAAATGTTTTATTTTCGCTTATGGGTTGATAACCCGTAAAAGTCAACACATTTTGCACTGTAAGAATATTTCTTTCTTTTCTTTTGCGAGTGAATATTGCGTTAAAAATTTTTTCAAAATATCAATAATTTTTTCCCAGATTCAAGTCTTGTTATCCAACTCATAGCTGAGTTGGGATTGAGTCAGACAATTCTCGTAAGTTAATGTAAACAAGCAAAAATGAATTTTAAATATCCTATTCCTGCAAGCGGAAAAAAATCCTTTAGTCCAGTTTCAAATGATGAAAACACATCCCCACCCTTAAAAATATAGCGGACTTTTTTAAAAAATGCGATATCGCTTCACGGGTAACATGGTCCTCCACAGCTTTCATTTCTTTATTATCTGTCAATTGTAATGTCTTCATGTGAAAAACAGTCGAATAATTTCCAGTTGCCTCCTCTACGATCTCGAATTTAGATTACTCCTTCTCTTAGACTGACTGCCACTCTATACTAGGCCCAAGAGCTACTCAAGGTAGAGGGTAACTGAATGAGGTTGTATGAACGTCACCGGAGATAAGTGCAGATGATGAGGATATGTAGGAAAGATAACGTTTACCATGAGACTTGAAGATTTTAAGATTGTAGGGATCAAAGTAGTCTTCTCTCGGAAGTCTATTCCAAAAATTGGCACTTCTTGGGAAGAAGCTGTCCGAGTGGAACTTCTTTTTTACTAATGGAACACGAAGGGAATGAGGATAATTCGTCCCAGTTTAGGTGGCATATCAGGTTTGAAGGAACTAAGGAATGTAGCGTAATATTCGATTGCTAAAAAGACTTGGGAAATGATTGGTTTCTTGTAGGATGTCACTTGCTATGATCTATCTTTACACCAGCCAGGTCAGATCAAAAATAGACTACTGCCATATCAGGACTGGTGGTACCCAGCCCTTATTATTCAGTCTTGATAGAGTTCAGAAGCGTGTATGTGACCTGGTAAGTGAGGAATTCTTTTTAGCCTACCGCATAAGTGAAACCGTACAAGGATCTTGTTAATCTATCGTTGTTTCTTTGGAGTGACTATCACTAGCTGCATTATACAGCAAGGAAAGTTGGGTCGCAGTGTCATGCCAGAAAACTTTCCCCATTTTTAAATCATTTCACCCCATGCAAGGCGAAAATGCCACTAGTACGCAAGGGGTTACAGGAATAGAAGCGAGAGAAAAGACCGAGTATATGGAGCATTGAGGAAAGGACAAAAGATGAACGGGATTCAAGAAGACAGAAGATGGAGATTGACGTTTCATAAAAAGTTTTACTCTTTAGCATTCCAAGATATTTTTGTGTAATTTTGGTAAGCATCCTCTAGGGAATTTGTTCCACAAAGTAGCGGTTCGTGGGAAGAAGCTGTTCGAGTGGAACTTCTTTCTTACTAATGGAATATGAAGGGGATGAGGATAATACGTTCCAGTTTAGGTGGCATGGCGGGTTCAAACTGTGAAGATCAGAACTCGTGGAACTAAGAAAGGTGGTTTGTCTGAACATTTGACATGAAAATAGCGATACAGTAGCGTGAGGTTCGAAATGTTTCGACCGTGCGGAAAGTGGTTGTAGGGTGGAAAATAATTCGTCATCCACAAGGGCAAGTGGATGCTTTTGAATTCTATCAACGATAGAAAGTGAAAACTGTGTGACTGCAGTCCAGATCTGGCAACAGTACTTTGTTTTTGGTTTGATCAGGCCCTTGTAAAGATAGAGCGCTCTTCCAGTAGGAGTCCGGTACTTTCTCTAGCATGGATTATTTATATAAGTTTTCCTTGAGGTCTTGTGTGAACTTGGGTAACAATAGGGATTCAAGGAAAAGAAATTCCTTGTGAAAACACTTGTTTTCCATACTGCAACTCCTTTCTCCATAGACGAAATGCTGATAACCTCTTGCTATTCTGCCCTAGAATAATCTAGAATAATCTGCAATGTTATTGGTCTTGACTTGGCATCTCGGCTTCGGTCAGTTTTTCCGTAGCGTAGCTTTTTAACGTTTTTCTATAAATATGATACATTGATAAGATACATTGTAATTATTCTGAGGAAATTACCTATAATTTATAATTTTAAGCACAGTACGAGATTGGCGGTAAGGTCTCATCATTTTAAAATTGAAATGGCTAGTTGTAACCGTAAGTCCTATGTTAACAGTTCCTTCTCTCACACTTCTCGATTATGGAACTCTTTTCCAGCTTCTTGCTTCCCTGTCAACTTTGTTCTTCAAAAGTTTAAATGCAATATCAATCGTTAACTCCTGTCTTCTTAATTCTTGTTCTTTTATTGTTCTCTCTTCCTAATAGTAGATTTTCTCATATTTTCTAACACTTAGTAATCCTTTGCGTCTTAGTGGCTTTATTATGTAACTTGGGGTGAAATGATAACAAAAATCTCTATTTCCATGCAAAATGTTTTACGAGCTTCAGTCCTTATTACAACCAGTTCAGACCTTCACAGCTAAGGCCGACCATCTCATGGACACAGAAGCGAACCATCCTCATTACCTTCGTATTCCGACAAACCGCTACGTTGTGAAACCGACACCCAAGATGATGCTTTTTTCTTGTGTACTCCAATCTTAACTTTTTCACATCTAGGGTTAACCGTTAACTTCCACACGTATCCTCATAAAATGCACTTCTTACTCTTACATCTCATATAAAAACCTGCTTCAGCATCTCTCTACCTTGAGCGGTTCTTTGAATTTGTATTGCGTGAAAAATAAATAATTGAATAAATAAATAAAAAAAAAAGCATTTCCTTTATTGCCACCGCGTTGTATGATGTAAGGGAAAGAATTTGTAGAATAATCTCGTAGTTACCTCCCTTGGTTAACAAAAGTTACCTCCCCTGATTTTTCAAACTCGTATTATTTCTTGGTGTCAGCACAGATTTGAATACAAGAAAAAAAAAAAGATATTTTCAGATGAGAAATCAAATAGTTTTCTCTATCGTTGTCTCCTTCTCTTCCTCTCTCCAAGTCTCCCTCTCCTTGTCTGTCTCTCTCTCTCTCTGTCAATGTTTCAGGTCATTCTACTTTGGGTGCCAGGGAAAGGTCA
>OZ010591.1:36728398-36783398 GCA_963932145.1 Acanthosepion lycidas
GACCCCGTTTTTACGGGGGCTACGAGGAATTTTTGCCCGAGCCTACGGGTTCGTTTTTACCCCGCATTAAATAACGGCCTTGTGCCACATCCTGCTTCGCGTGGTGGTGAGGTAAATAACCTTCCGTCGGAGTACATCGTATAACACGTGCAGTTGTGGTAGGAGGAAGGAAGGAAGGAAGGAAGGAAGGAAGAAAGAAAGAAAGGAAGGAAGGAAGGAAGGAAGGAACGACGAAGCAGATACAGGGAAGAGAACAAAGATAAATAAGAAGAAACCGGTGTAGAGGGAAGAAACGCCCGGTCTGAAATTGCGTCCCACAACAGAGTCGCTAATTTCTTTTGACCACATATTGTTAAAAGTTTTATGGTGGATTCAAAATACGTGTCAAAACTTCACTCATTCAAATTCCAAGCCGCAGTTTCTCTTTTCGAAAGGTTTATCTAAAGTCCTAATCATTTTATTCCGACAGCATTGACTAGCATAATAATATCTGATATAACAACGAACATATACAAGCACTGTATTGTTATAGTGTTACAAAAACTTGTCACTCTGGTCTCCGGTAATGTAATTAACACATCGAGCCAAAAGGCGAAAGGGAGAAAGATTTGAGATATGGCGAATGAGACGCAGCGAAATTGATGAGCAGGCGAATTAATTCAGCGTTGCATTCCATTAGTTTCAAGTCACTTTCATCAAGAGCAATTCATACAATCGGACAATAATTAACAATAGAAAAACAAACAAACAATAAGCAACATTAATAACATGGCGGCAGCTAGAAATGTAAGCAGCGCATGCGCACATGAACACACAGACATCAGTGCATGTGCTGGAAACTGGAGTAAAAAATACACACACAGACTTGTAGAGTCGTAATGGAAATATGTCCAGACAGGTTTTCATATACAGTTCTGTACCAAGGTGTAAAATGGCCGGACTATTTTTTTTTATATAGAAATGATAGTGTTATACGGGTTTCCTGCAATTAAATTTAAAATTTAAAAATCTAGGATATGAACTTCTGCACTTGTCTATATTTCTGAGATGAGGTATTGTAATTATAAGGGTCATTCTTTATCTATCCTCCCTATGCTCTTTATCTTCACTTCCTACCAACATATTTTCCATTCATAAGCCACACCTTATTCATCGTAACCATTTTAACAGGAACACTCTATTTTGAGTATCTCTCGAGTATTTTTTTGAATAAAGCTTAATATATATGAAAAAAATAGAAGTTCATTATTTACACTACATTCTTCGGACTGGTGTCCTCATCTTTGTTGCTATATTCCCTCCGTTGTTCAATCGTCTGAAGAAGGTCGCAGCGTACAACGGCCCAGACGTCGTGAATATGTTAACAAAGCTGTCTAAATGAAACTTTCTCCTTACATTTGGAACATGGAAGAAATGAGGATGTTTCGACTGCGTGGAAGCAGTATGGCGCGACCTAGATGTAAAGGTCTGAACTGAGGGAACTAAAAAATGGAGCGCTCATCTGAACATTGGATAGTAATAGGCTTATAATATTGCCTCAGTGGGGAAGTAACTGCAGAGTTGAATCTTCTGCTACAAGAATACATAACGATTTTTGTACTCTATCAATATTGGAAAGTGAAGATTGAGCAGCTCCAACCCAGTTTCTCAATAGAACAGATACAAGAAAGTATGTCTTAAATATGGCAAAAAATAAAAAGACGAGAAAAAAATGAACTTATAAATGTATATATATATATATATATATATATATATATATATATATATATATATATATATATATATATATATATAGTCTTAAGGTGTGGTATATTTATGGGATAAAGTGCTCAATATCAGAGATAGAGCGTGTGCAAATATAAAAGTGAACAGTGAAAAAAAATTAAAAAAATAAAAGTGAAAAATGGCCTGACGATTGCATCTAGCATGAAACAGACTGTCGTCTCTAAGTGTTGACTTCAGTGTTCACTTTTATATATATATATATATATATATATATATATATATATATATATATATTGCGTAAAACCACATTCCTGTTGTCTTCAGTCATATAGGAGGACTGATATTACATAAGAGTTCAATACTTTTTTCTTTGATTCTAAAAATTTTTTTCTGTTTCTTAATACTTCGCTCAGCTTCTGGAAGGCATCTTTCGCTATCCCAATGCTCCTTCGGAATTCAGTGTCGCGCTTTCAATCCTCTGTTAAAACACTTCCAAGATATGTAAAATTTTTGTACTTATTTCATAGCTCCAATATGTAATTTGCATGTTAGACACTTCCTTTTTGCTAAGAACCATGCATTCTGTTTTCTTGCAATTGTGTTTTTGTTATTTCTTCTCACAAGATATATTGTATAAAATACAATTATGACACAAGGCCGAAAATAGGGTGGGGCAAATGGGCTGAGGCTGGTCGTCACTTATTATCTTATACCCTAGCTAATCCGATTCACGATCAAGTCACTCGTTACAATTTGCACATCCACCATAAGAACTCATCTATCATCATTCAATCCTTCATATACCAAAATACCGCATCCTCTCGGGGGGGGGGGGACCTACAAACAACAATCCATGGCATAAAAATTTAATGAGCATAAAATTCTATATATAAAAATCTGTAGATGATATACAATGAGCGGGGAGGGGATGAAACAAATTAACATATCAAAACAAACAAAATAAAGATAACTGATGTTAGTTAGACCCGTCAAACCCTTAAAAGAAATAAAAGAGGACGCTGTATTCTGTCTTCAGAGAAAATCAATTGGCTCTCTCGCTAAGGGAGAGGGAAAGGATAAAATAAATACGGCCATGGGGAAAAAAGAAAGCTGACCCAGTCTGGATGAAAAAAGGGGGCGAAAAACAACCTGGGGATGTTGGGAATCTCAACTTGGATCATAACCACAGAAACTGTGCAAACAAGGCTAGGAACGTCAATTAACTAGGTACACAAAAAGGGTCTATCCTAACCCGGGCACGACTCCAGAGGGAACCGCCCCGATGTGACTTATAGGGACCTAAAAACGAAAATCAAGACTAGCTCCGTTCACACGAACCAGGCTGGCCTAAGTCACCCATCTTTTGCTGAAATCTGTCGGAACCAATCGCTTTCTATCAGTTCTATTCTTCATCTTGAGCTGATGCTCAAAGAATCGGATTAGACCCTGATGAGAAAGACAATCACCTCGCAAAAAATCCTCCAATCGCGTCGTCCAAAGAAAATCAAGACTAGCTCCGTTCACATGGACCAGGTTGGCCTAAATCAACCATGTTTTGCTGAAATCTGTTGGAACCAATCGCTTTCCATCAGTTCTATTCTTCATCTTGAGCTGATGCTCAAAGAATCAGATTAGACCCTGATGAGAAAGACGATCACCTCGCAAGAAATCCTCCAATCGCGTCGTCAAAATCACAGTTCGGGCCGTGGCCAACAGTGATAGAAGCACCACCCGTTTCACCCCGGAATACACGGGCGACATTGTCACACGCGTATGTGCGATCAATGAGCACGAGATTTTCGGGATCGATAGCAGTCCCATATCTCTATATGGGACTGCTATCGATCCCGAAAAGCTCGAGGGCCCTAGGACTATAGTAGAAGGCGTGCGAAGCCATTTAATCTAAGCCAGGGTCACATCGTTCACAATCTGGCAAAGCCCCATATGAAGACATTGTCATTGAGAGATAGCCTATTCTGAACTAATCGCCAGGTAAGCGAAAACTCAGAGTTGCAGAGGTAATCCGCCGCTGACGCCCAAGACCAAAACGAGCACCATTCATCCTTGCTCTAAATTTTCTGTAACCCCTTGCGTCCTAGTGGCTTCCCACCTTACTTGAGGTGAAACGCTTAAAAAAAAAAAAATACCACAGAATAAGAAAATGAAATTTGGTCAGGGAGCGCCGCTAAATGTTGGTTTAAAAATAATGCTACTAAGTTACAAATAAAAACCTTAAGCTTTACAAAATAAAATTATAATTTACAAGCTAAATGGGGGTGAGGTAAAAGAAATAAATTAAAGCTTTGCTTACAAAAATAAACGGAAAATTTACAAACTAAAATGAAGGTGGAAAAGAAAAAAGAAAATGGCGCTTGACTGTTAAAGCCTAAAAACAACTCGAAATGAAAGCGGCAAAAATATTTTAAAAATAAATTAAAAATAAATTTGTCTTAGCGTTCAAATGGTAAATCTAAAAGAAACAAAGTCTGACAAGCAAATTTTCAAAAGACAAACATAATCCACGTGATTGGCTTAGCCTCACAAACTTAAAAATCACTCCCAACTCCACGAGTTACCCTTCCTTACTGTCTCTGCAAAACACCTGTCATTTCTTCTCCCTTTCCTTGACTACCTTCTGTAGGAGGAGTTGTAGTTTCCATTTTGTGTCTGCTATCGACACTATGTCATCAGTATATCTAATATTGTTAAGATTGTAGCCGCCAATAATGAATTCTGGTAGGACTTCTAATTCTCCCAGAATGGCCTCGCTGTATATAATGAACAAGCCAGAAAGTTTTTCTCGCCTGAGTCTATCATTCAAATCTATAAATCAACAATTCGCCCTTGCATGGAATACTGTTGCTATATATGGTCTGGAGCCGCCGCTGTTCGTCTCAATGTCCTCGGCAAAATCCAGAGACAGATATGCAGTGTGATTGGCCCTGATCTGGCATCTCGTCTACAGTCACTTTCTCACAAACGTGCCGTCGTTTACCTCTGTCTTTTCTATAAATACTTTCACGGTAACTACTCCGACGAGCTATTTTCGCTGATTCCCATATTGAATGAATTTAAGCGTGCTACTAGGTTGGCATCTCAGTCCCACCCTTTCGCTGTCGAGACGGTTAAATGCAACCGTCTCTTCTACTCCAATAGCTTCATGTCTCGCACTTCCCGTCTGAGGAACTCCCTTCCTCTTACTTGATTCCCTAGTCTTCAAATATTCAAATGTAATGCCAATCGACATCTTCTGATGCCTTGATCTAATTCCCCGTCCATCTCTTTATCCTTTTTCTCAATCGCGTTTCTTTACTCTTCCTCCCAATCTCTGTAACCCCTTGCGTGCTAGTGGCACTCCCGCCATTCTTGGGGCGAAATGCTTTAAAAACGGTGAGAAGATACATCCTTGTTTTACACAACTTTTTTTTGTATATTTACTGAATTCATTTTCTATTCGTATGTAGGCGGTTTGCTACCAGTATAGATTATGGATGACTCTAATATTCTTCTCGAATGGTATATTTTAAAACAACTTCGACATTTATATAGCTGAGGTGCCAAATTGGATTTTTCTTTTCTCGAGAGGACATACATACCAAAAACCGAATTAGACGACTATGTTTCCCATTTCTTTGAATCAGATACCGTAAGGTGAAGAGGCAAGTTTTCACCTATCAACCATTATTTTTCTGTATAGTTGCCATCACCGCCTCTTCGTTTCACGCGGCGCTAATAATATCGAAGGCGAAGGCTAACTATGTTTTCACGGCATCAGCCACTGCCTAAATATGCTAAAATACTGTCTTAGGAGACAACCAGTGAAGATCAAAATCATTAAATAAGTACATGGGCCCCCAAACAACGGTGCACGGACCATATCTGGCCAACAACAAGATTTTATTTATTTAAAGGAACTTGAAATATTTATAAATAATTAACTCGATTTTCTCAATTGGAGTTAAATAATTAATTATTGTATCAGGCCTGCTGTTAAGATTTGTATATTATTTGTCCGCTTATAAATAATTTATCATTGTAAATACGACACTGTTTCTTTCTCATCGTCAAAGTTTTGTTGTAAATCATATTGTGTTAAAAAATTGATTTTTTTGTTAAAGCAGCTGTCAAGTGTTGTGTATTATTTCTCTCCTTATATGTTATTTATCATTGTAAATACGACATTGTTTCTTTCTCATCGTCACAGTTCTCTTTTGTCGTAAATTATATTGGGTTAAATTGATTATTTTGTCAGGTCAGCTGTCAAGACTTGTGTATTAATTCACTTCTTATATGTTATTTACGATTGTAAATACGACATTGTTTCTTTCTCATCGTCAAAGTTTTCTTTTGTTGTAAATCATATTGAGTTAAATAATTGATTTTTTTTGTTAGATCAGCTGTCAAGTTTTGTATATTATTTCTCTCCTTATATGTTATTTATCATTGAATATACGACATTGTTTCTTTCTCATCGTCACAGCTTTCATTTATTGTAAATAATATTAACTTAAATAATTGATTATTTTGTGAGGGCAGAGCTGACTCCCTCTCTGTTACCCCTGTCTCTCTCTCATATATATATATATATATATATATATATATATATATATATATATATATATATATATATATATGATTGTTTATTTAAAAATTATAACATAAATATGTTATAAAATCACTACAAAAATAACCATTTTATTTCAACACCTCCGGTGTATTGTCAAGTGATGATGTTGAATGTAAAATAAATGGTTTAAAAGTTTCAAATTAATTAACGATCCTTCGTAAGTGGAAAACGCTTTTACAAAAGCTAGAATGAACAATCAAAACACAAATATAGGAGAATTTAAAAAACTTGACAACGAAGTAAGCACTCATTTAAGAATAGTAATTGTTGGTTATTGGAATTTATTCCGTATACACTAGTCATATACTTGGATATATATATATATATATATATATATATATATATATATATATATTTCAATTAAAAGGTGAAATTATAATTTATAAATTCATGAATCATTCATACAAAAAACAAATATAGAAGTCAATGATTTAAATGGCGAGAATACATCGTCGCAAACAATATAAATAAGATACATCAACCCCGAACCTGTATATGAATGATATGATCCCCGTTTATAAATTCCAGATGCATAAGGTCTTTTTAATTTTTTACAAGATTTCGTCTGTTCCTACAGACATCATCAGGTATGGAAGTCAATTTTTTTTCTTGTTTTTACTTCTCAGTAATAAGAGGACGACGAAAATAGAGATGTAATCCGAAAAAATGCTATGAGAAATGTGTTATTGTTTAAAACATTAACCTCTATATTTGCTTTTTGTATGAATGATTCAAGAATGTATATATATATATATATATATATATATATATATATATATATATATATATATATATATATTAGGAAAATTAACGTCAAAGTGGAAAATTGATTTTTCGTTATCTCGTTATCTGGTGTTTTTTTTTGTTTTTTTTTTAAAAGTAAAACTTTGTAGAAACGACAGATAACAATGAAAAATGTACATACGTGTAATCGAGGGGATCTAGAAACAGAGAAACTACGCACACAAAACATTCTTTACCACTGGTAAATATGCAAACAGCACAACCTTTTCTAAACATATATGAGAAATTAAAAACAAAAACCAAATCACACGAAAAATATCAAGGAAAATAAGAAAAAACTGAAATCGTCTACAACAAAATCAAAAACAAATTTCTGTTACGTTACTTAAAAATCGAAACGCAAAACGAATACCTTGTAAGACATCATCAAGAAATGAACAAATATCTATTATGCTACAACACAGATAATGAAGATACTTTAGACAAAGACAATCCTTTAAAATAAGGAAATATGATAACCAATTCCTCCAAATAAAAATAAGTAAATTAATAAATGAATAAATAAATGAACAAATAAACTAAATACGAGTAAATTTATTAATAATAATCAACAACAAATAATAACTGAATAAATAAAAAATACTCTAAGTAATTGTTGTGGTGTCCTCTCTCTAAAGAGTCTATGTTGGACTCTTCCGCCTACTATAAGATTAGTAGGAGAGTAGGTATTAAGATATTGTGACCAAGTAAATGGTTAAAAAATAACAAAACAAGTATTACAAATATATCATATATTAAACAGTAAGTACAACAGAAAAGTTCTACTTACTGTTTACGTAACTAGTGTAAAAGAACTCACGACTAGTGACTGTGTGTCGGTTGACTCAGCGTTCAATCTGATCGACTGTTCCCCCAAGGCCTTCTCTCCTACTAATCTTATAGTAGGCGTAAGAATCCAACATAGACTCTTTAGAGGGAGGACACCACAACAGTAATCAATGATAAATAATGATTTAAATATTAACAAAGAACCCTATGCGATAGCTACAGTCTAATCCACAATTATTTCTACTCTACTAATAATTTGAAATATAACCGTTGCCTAGGCAACCTATAACCGTTAGGATAATACAATAAAGTAGAAATACCTGAACCATTGACCAGCATATATAAACAGTTGAGTCACCACACAGCACACACGGCCTAAAGATTGCTTTCAAGTATGAAACAGACTGTCGCTACTCGGTTTTGGCCTCAGTATCCACTTACCCAACAATTAGAACGTTTTGATCAGTAAAAGATTCGTTCAATTTTGAACACCAAATGGAATGATCAACGCCAAAGTCTTGGAACAGTCAATGCATCGAATCGCTGATCGTTAAGCAACGTCTTCGATGGTCAAAACTTGTAGCAAGAATAGAAGAATCGAGGTTTATACATCAAGTCTTAGTCAGTGAGCTCACTTCAGGGAAAAGAGCACGGGGTTTCCCTCTTCGAAGATACAAGGGCCAAATCAAAACAACACTGAAAGCCACTGGACTTGGGTCGAAATAAACTGAAAGACAAGAGCGTAGCAACTGACGATATTCTATCGTCATCGGAACTAAAACTTGGAAGCCATCATAAGAGAAAAGGAAGAAGTCAAACTGCAAGAGAGAAAACCGACTTAGTCCTACACTACCTTTACAACGTAGGCAATGCCACCAGCTTCTTCAGGCAAGAATTGGTCTACTTAGCGCCATCATCATAAAGGAAAGGGTTAAAAAAGAATTTAAATTCTTGGATACGAGATAATGCCAACGAACGAACACACACACACACACACACACACACACACACACACACACACACACACACACACACACACACATATATATATATATATATATATATATATATATATACGGAGTGCAAAAACAAAATTGTCCAAATCGTGTAACAGCAAAATTGTCCGATTGCTAGATTAAGCTTTGAACCGTTGTATCACCGAAATGATTAAAGATATCTTACTGGAATTCTCAGAAGCTTTTAAAATATTATTCTTCAAATATATATATATATATATATATATATATATATATATATATATATATATATGTGTGTGAAAATATTGTAGAAAATAGGAAAGAAACTGGTTTGGTAAATAATCCAAAGTTCCTTAGTATTTTTGTAATTATTTTTAAAAAATAGTGCTCGATACGAAAGTAGAGCATAAATATAATTATTTATTTAAAAATATGATTCCAACACGCTACATAAGAGGTCTCATGTTTCAAAACAAGAGCCGAAAACTTCAAAATAATATTTGAATTAACTTGAGTTAACTCAATATATATATATATATATATATATATATATATATATATATATATATATATATATAATTCCAGGACATTTTCCAACTTATTCAACATGATCTTCGGCCTCTTAAACCATCTAACTTTCAGTCCTGGAGAAAGAAGGTGGCTCACACATTTCACCTACGATTTTATTTTCATGTCTTTTTTCACTGCTTTTTAGACTGTCATTGTTGGAACTCTTCTCACGCGTGCCAAACGTCTTATTGATTGAGTTGGATCTTTTCTAATTGATCTCTTTAGCTCTAATGTGAAATGATGACCACTCTTCCTGTTGTGACCCCCCGGATCCTGTTTTCCTCCCTACTGTTCCCCTTTTTTTTAAATTATTCATCTTCTTGATGGTTCTTGAATGAATTTTGAAGATGGAAGTCAGAGTATGAATGTTGACACCATTACTGAAGGCCTGAATGATTTTTTCCTCTCACCATTGCTCAGTTGAGAAGATAGAGGGACTGAGACAAAACGATTTTAACCTGTTCTTTTTCTAGCTGAATAAAGGGTTTATCAATGATTCTTACGACAAATGATGTCAAAATGGCTAAACGTCTGATCTGAATATTTGTAAAAAGGAAACTCAATTAGTTTAGTGATGTTTTAGATATTAAACATTTTATGGGATGGATAATTATGATGTTACACGATTTGAACAACTTTGCTGTTACACCCAGTATATATATATATATATATATATATATATATATATATATATATATATATATATATATATATACTCTTTACTTCCCCCTTTTTTCTTTTTCCCTTTTTCTCCTTTTCCTTTTCCCATATCATTTCCGTTGAGTTGACCGATTAAATAGGTCAATGTCTGATCCTTACTTCCTCCTTCCTCAATATTAAGTATTATAATAAAAAGAAATATAAAAATAAATTTTAAAACTCTCCCTTCCCTCTCTAAAATCGACCATGTCTCCCACACCATTACTCATCACCCTCTAATTCAACTTATATAAGCTTAATACTGCCCGTCAAAAGTGTAAATTTTAATTTCATTTTTCGTTTCACCTTTTGAAAGTGATGTTTGAAGATCCAGGAAAAAATAAAAGTCTCTGGTGAAATAAATTATTACAATGGAGCTGAAAAGTGGACTGTCTTTCTTTAAAATAAATTATTTGCTGTGAATTAACATTGAGCTCTCAGGACTTCACCCTTCTTGGGATTATCCATACGGATTAACGTATATATATATATATATATATATATATATATATATATATATATATATGTGTGTGTGTGTGTGTAAAGATAATATCAAATCCGTAAGTGGAAAGGATAATCCGACGTATTTATTTATATATGTATATGTATCTGTATGCCTGTGTATATGTGTATATATATATATATATATATATATATATATATATATATGTGTGTGTGTGTGTGTGTGTGTGTATGTATTAGTATTTTAGTTGTTACTATGTTCTTCCAACCACCACACATAAAAATCAGGTTGAAAGCTAACAACTCCTCCTCCTTCACATATTATTATCCCTCTCTCTCTCTCTCTCGATATATATATATATATATATATATATATATATATATATATATATATATATATATATATATATATATATATGACAAATGGACAATATGTCATTGAAAATAGATTTAACTTCTTAAAAAAATTGTCAGGATTCTATATCTTATTTGAAACACGCACATGCGCACACACGCGCACACACACACACACACACACACACACACACACACACACACACATATATATATATATATATATATATATATATATATATATATATAGATAGATAGATAGATAGATATCCGACTGTGTAGTGAGTTCGGTTTGCTTAAAAAATATTTTAGCCACTAGTAAGCTAAGCGTACTAAATTGCTATGGCGTGTGTGCGTGTTATTGTAGTGAGTGGCCGGGAATGTCACATAGAATTTTAAGGTGTTGAATTACTGCATTTCAATTCATCAGATCTCTAATGGTTTTGTCCAGCAAAGTAGTTAACTTGGCCCGTACGTGATCTAATCACATTGACCACAGGATCTATCCCTTGAGTAGACAGCGGGCGCCCTCGGGATTGACAGTTCTATTGAAAAATAAATTTGAGCCATGGAGAGTTTGTCAGAGAGAAAAGAAAAAAAAATAAAGAGCGAAGAAGACGAACAGGAAATATGATCCACAGAAAACAAAACAAAAAAAAAAAAAAAAAGAGAAAACATGGCGATGTGTATGAAAGGCCAATTGCTAAACCGATGGGCGTAAAATTAAGTTGTTCCTCGCTTTCTTTTGAAATTTCTCAGCACTTTCTGATCTGATTCTGTTATCGGAATAAGGGTCCGCTTGAACCAATAAAGGAGATATAGCAATAGTTCTTGAAAATGTATTTAGAATTCTTGTAATGATTCTTAAACAAGTATTTAGAAAACGAATTTTTTGTCGGATAAGTTCTTTAGAAAATACAGAAAAAGTTTTGTAACTGTTCTTTAAAAAAACATTTAGAAATGAAGCCAATTTTTATATCGTAATGGTCATTAAAACTCTATCTAGAGAATAATGCTTTTAAAAGTTTTTAAATAGAATTTTTAGGTTTTATTTTAAATTCAGAATCAGAAAAAACGTAAATCCAAGTACAATAAAATAAAAAAAAACCTTCAGTTGTAAACACAATCTTTGTTTTTGCAAAACGATGATGAAAATGGTCAGATTAATTAGAAACATAAAATATAATTCGAATAATGATTTGTTGACTGATTAATTTGATTTTTTACGGCTTGTCAACCTTTTACAGATATCTATCTATAAGATTAGTACAAAAATAATGACGTAATAATGTCGTTTTTTGACGTTAAAAATACCTCAAAAAACGACATTATTACGTCATTATTTTTGCACCAACCTAATATCTGTTAGCCTGTTAATATCTATCTATCTATCTATCTATCTATCAAATTCTTTTCATATATATCTTAACTTGTTCCTATCTATCTATCTATCTATCTATCTCAGTCTGTTTCTATCTATCTATCTATCTATCACATTCTTTTCATATATATCTTAACTTGTTCCTATCTATCTATCTATCAAATTCTTTTCATATATATCTTAACTTGTTCCTATCTATCTATCTATCTATCTATCTATCTATCTATCTATCTATCTATCTAGTTCATGAATTACGAAATATTCAAAGGACGTTTCTCCTTGACCAACTCCTAAGTTTCTCGTGACACTACTAATCAGTTCAGAGGTTTTGGACCCAATAGAGAAGAATTGGCAGTTCCTTCCCATATACGGCAGTAATACTCCATTTCTGGCCTGATGTGCCTCCTGATTTCGGCAACTGTATCAATTATACGAGTAACTGTATCAATTATATATTTATGTTTAATTTATTTGAACTGTTTACATTTACATTGTTCTCATTTTTGTTGTTGCTATACAAACGTTTCAACCTCTGTGCTTTCCGGCCATCTTCATGAGTATTTCGATTCAGGTAACCTAAAACGAATTCTATACTGAATCATTTTTAAAATCTACGGTGGTAGACTGTCTCGTTATGTAAGCAATATCTCGTTTTGTTCTTATTTTTACTACTATTCAGTTAGTGCTCGCTCTGTTCCATTGTGTTCGTGTACAAACAGCCGAGCTCAGTGTTTGGTTTGGTTTGGTTTACGACATATCAACCTCAATGGGTTATTTAATGCCAACAAGGTTTTTATTGCTGGTAATATTTTTTTTCAAAAATCTATTGTTGCTAATATTTTTTTTCACAAAAACGTATTTCTGGTAATATTTTTTTCCAACAATGTATTGTTGCTAATAATGTTTAATAGCTTTTATTTGTGGTTGAAGGAGAGTGTGCAAAATAGTGGTATTTTGCGGGTAAAAAGTTGGGGTTCCCAGTTCACAAAGATTTTGCCATGAGTAGATATTTGGTAGAGGGAGATTTATCCGCTTGTTCCTATAAGGAACAAGAAATCTGAATGTCAAACTGCAAGAACTAGTAAATGTCTTCTGCAGCAACGGTTTTGAGTAGTCCTTCGGGTAGATGTCTTAAAGGGAGATTCCTCCTCTTGTTCCACTGAGGAACGAGAAATCTGAAGTCAAGCTGCCAGAATAGGCCACGTGTCTTCAGCAGCAAGGGTTGCGTGTAGACTCTCGAGCAGGAAATTTGATATAGCAGCCGCTGAAAAGGAAGCGTGGAAAAGATCTGGCCTTGAAGGTAGAGGGCACAGAAAGGGAAAAGTGGAAAAACTGTCTAATAGGGAGCGGTCAGTGTTTTTACGCGTTCTGAAATTTCCGGTTGTTCCCTGCTGATTACTTCCGTTGCTGCACTTAGAGAAAATTGGAATTGAGACCAAGATTGTAAAACTGCCATCATTTACTCTATGAGGATTCTCCGAATGGTTCTTGAGTTATGAGGAATCTCGCTGACAAAATCCTCCGAGGAAAGAATTTCCACTGACAATGTGCGACAAGAACATAATAACGTAGTGGTTACAATACAAATAAAAAAGCGAGTTGTCACGGTGTCCAGCTTTTAGGGACTAAAATACCCTTATTTTGAAATTTAGCATGGTAACTTTTCTACTAGTGATTTTCATATTAGATGGTCTAATAGTGGTGACTGCTGCACCAGAAACAACAACAACAACAACAATAATAATAATAATAATAATAATAATAATAATAATAATAATAATAATAATAATAAATTTAATCACGCAGATTTTCCATCATTTGTGTTGGCGCATCCACAAGGAAGTGCCGTCATTAGCACATGGGCTGCTTCTCGCTTGCCAACACAGTGCAGAAAAGAATGTCTTCTTTTCAATTGCATTAAACAAATTAAAATCCAGATGCTTTTTATTTAAATATTTATTTATTTGTTTTTGGAACGTGTAGCTATTTAATAAAGGAAACGCACATCTCCATTGTTCAATCAGTTCCTGATTTTCCTTCCTCAAGAATTCTTCGTTTCATTCTACTGCCATTATAAAACCTGCAAACTCTCTTAAGTCCCCGCTGTCACTTGCCACTCTATCGTCTGCTTTTCTTTCGGTTCAAAGCAGACGATCTTATGAAGTTCCATTGCTTTCTCATTCTAACTTTATATCTAGTTATCCTTGCGTCTTCTTGATTTCACTGTTTTATCTCTTTCTCGCCATATCGTTTGCTTTTCTTTTTTTTCTTTCTTTTTTTAAATATATTGGTTAGAATGGCCCGGTTTTCAAGCATTCTACGCTTTTTTTTTTCGTTGTACGGTGCAGTTTCAGTAGTCATAAGACTCAATGATGTTTTTTCAGGAAGTTTTACTCGAAGAAATAGAACTCTCCCGTTTTTGACACCCAAATTTGAAAAGCTCTTTTAATTGAGGTTTCAGTTTAATTTCGACATGATATCTAAACAAATCTAGACATTAATTTCTCAAGCCTCTACACAATTGGTCAATCTCAACTTTTATTTATTTTCTTTTTAATCATTCGCCCTTAGGAAATTTATGATGGCAGTTTTTTTTACTAACGTTGTTTCTTCAGTGTGATCCTCGCATTTGCTGCGACATTTTCTAAATTTAAATTGATATTTTTGATATATACAGAAGAGTTATTTAACTTAATTGTCCATATCAATCCTTGTTGTTATATCACCGACTCCGCAGTTTCGTAGTACTGTGTCCAGTTTTGAAGGGGTTAATCCTTATATTAAATATTTCCAATTGTAATGAATATCCGTCTTTTTTTTTATTTCAGTTTTCAAATTTGCGTCTTTTTTAATCCGTCATGAACGAGCGCATGTTATAATTTTACATGTTCTCACGTATTCCTTCGTAAATGTAATTATTTTTCAATTCTATATTTTTCAATTGTATATTTTGTATATTTATCGTTGTTTGTTTATATATATATATATATATATATATATATATATATATGTATGTATTTTATTGTGTTTATTATATTACGTTATATTATTATTTAACATATTAATTTCTATTGTATTTATTATATTACATTAATATTTAAGTTATAAAGTAAATATTTATTAAAATGTCTATGTTTACACATTAATTCATTTCTCTTGTTTAATAATTTAATTTGATTATTGAAATTTATAATATAAATTTTTTTTTCTAAACTTCTAAACACAGTTTATATTTTCTATTATTAATATTATATAGGGGTAATTTTTATGATTTTCCACTTAATTTTATTTCATACATTTTTTCTTTCTGACTTGATATATATTTTGATAAGTTGTGTCATTTGCGTATCCGTCTATTTTATGATTATTAAATCTTTCTTTAAAAGTTGTTTCAGTGCTCATATATAAATTTTTTCTTCCGTGTAAATATTATTGGATGCAGCAGCTTTATATATTATATTATTAGTTAGACATTTATTATTAAGTGGGAAGTTGTTTCTATTTCGGCAATTACAATTATTGTTGCTTTTGTTATTGTAATTGCTATTAATTTTGTTTGATATTTTGTTATATTTATTTATTATTTTCTCCATATTATTTATACAACTATAACTGATTTTAATTGTATTTTTATTAATGATTTTTGATAGTTTACTACTTTTAGAGAAGTGTTTTCAATTAATTTACAAAATAATTTTCCTATTTTTGTCTTTATTATATTATTATAAGGAGGATCAGACCAAATTATATTAGGTTGGTGCAAAAATAATGAAGTAATAATGTCGTTTTTTGACGTATTTCCTAATGTCAAAAAACGACATTATTACGTCATTATTTTTGCACCAACGTAATATTTCTTTTTCTTTTATTTTTGTATGTCTTATTGTTAGTTATGTAGTTTAATTTATTCGCAAAACAACTTTTTTTTAATGTTGGACTATATATTTTTTATATTTATATTTTCATATTGCAAGAATTACTTGCAATTCTTTTATTAATAGATATTGCTATATGTTTAAATACATTAGGAGGGTGATTTGAACTTTTCTTTATATATATTGCATTATAATTTGCTTTCCTATATGATTTGTATGTATTATTATTTAAATTAAATGTTATGACTAGATAATTCACTATTTTTTGATTAGTAAATCCTAATTTGTTAAATATTCCTGTTATTTGTTTTCTTATATTTTCTGTTTTTCTACCATGACAATTTCTTATATTTCCTGTCCACAGATATTATCTGATTATAAATGGTAAATGCTTGCGCAGAACCAACCACACTTTTTGGAAGAGTCGAATACAGAAGACTGATGCACAGTATTGCCACAAGGTCCCCAATCAACCCTCTACAGGTTTTGAATTGAGTTGTCCTCCTAGACTGGTTGGCAACCAAAGCTATAGAACACAGTCTGTCCTGATAATTATTCATACCTGGGGTAGGGGGGTAGAAGAGATGGATTCATACCGTTTCCAAAGATATTAGCGCATAAGTGAATGTAAGGAAGTCGACTGGAATTCGAACTCGGTTCTCCGATTTCTCAATCCATTACTCTACCGTGCCATGCATGCATATATATATATATATATATATATATATATATATATATATATATATATATATATATATAGTTATATAAAAACCTTAGGTGTTTTGGCTTGTAAATGAACAAGGCTATAGAAACAAGTCTGTCCTGCTATTTACCCATAGCTGGGGGGACAAGACGAGGATTCATACCTTTCCCAGGGGTATTAGCACGTAAGTGAATGTAATGGATATACATATATATATATATATATATATATATATATATATATATATATATATATATGTATATATATATATATATTTCTTGCTTACTTGTAAGTTTCTTAATGTTTGGGTTCAGATTGTTAAAGTAGAATCCCAGTTGATAGTTTCCTGTCGAGCACTTTCGGTTGTCCTCAACCTTCATCCTGACGTTTGTTTCTGTTTAGCGATATGCTATTGGTTGTTTTAGTTTTATAGATAATATTAGACGATATTATTTGGTTAGTTTATTATTGGTAAGGTGAGAAATGATGTTTGTTTTTTATTGGAGGATTAGTTAGTAAATATCTTTAGTATATCTCTGCCAGTATTAAATGCTATTTTATTTATGTTGGGTTTTTGGTGTTTGATGAGAACTCCTTCCAGAATTTGTAGTCGTTTTTTTGCAGTTGTTTTTATAGAGGATTTTGGTGTTGTTAATTTTCCTTATGTCAGATGATTTGACTGGTTTATCGGTGGGGCTGTGTATTGTTACAAGATGATTTGTTATATCGCTTGTACCGCTTAGGTGGTATGTAGGCCTATGTGAGAGAGTTATGGTTGTGTGAATGAACTATCTCAGTAATATCTTTTATTGTCATAATTGTTTTATTTTATTATTAGTTCTAGTTTTGAACAAATCAACATGGTGCAATCGTTAGTATGTTTGTATCGTTATTTAAATTACGGCTGAGCTGTAAGTTCGTAGCTCCTTAAACTCACGCTTGGACCATAGCTATGCTATGCGAAGCAAGTTACTGTTGGGTACTTCAACCTGATGTAATGATTATGTAGCTTGCCTCGATAGCTCAAATACGACTGACTTGTTAGTTCGATCCTGTGGTAAACAGTCCCGTAGAAGCAAGCGAGCCAGAGTGGCTTGCATCTGGTGCATAGGAAAATAAGGGTCTTACCTTAACGTGCAGCAAGTGGCATCGGCAAGTTTGCTCCGTGAAAATGGCATTACTCTCCTGTCGAGCAATTCCAGCAGTATATGGTAACGAGGGTTTTTGTACAGTTTGGGCTGCTTCGACCAATAGCAAGTCATGTGCTGATTGGTCGAACTGGATAAGGTTATTTACCTGGGTAATAAAAGCGAAGAACGCTGATTGGTTGGTCGACTGCGGTGTTGGCCTGATAAAAGAAGGCTGAAGCATTGAAAAGGGAGGAAAAAGATGGATTTTGAAGTGTTCAGAAAGCAAGAACGGCGGATTGAACCAGCGTTATCTTGATTTTTACAAATGACGTCGTAGTAATAGTGACTCATTTACATTACAGATCCTCACTGGGTGCCCCATACGTTCCACCTCGTACCACTTCTGAGCTGCGCTTAGAAAAATCAACTTTTATTACTGTATATAATAATTGTTCTCTTTCATAATGTAAGGATATTTTTTGTGGTACAAAACTTTATGACTGCCACTTCATTATTAGTCACTGCTGTCGCGTAGTTCGTCGTGGTATAACGATTAACAGCTCATGTCGCCTGATCAATTACGACTGAGTAGTTAGATCGATAATTATTAGGTGTTTGATACACCTTGTGCCACATCTGTATTTAGCTTAGTAAATCATTATTACTTGTTGTTATTAAGCTCTTACTGTGCCTACTAAGATCTACATTAAGAAAGAATCTTCCATTTATCACATAAACTTCATTATAGACTATTGTAATAATTGTTCTATTTTATTATTAGTTATTGTTATTGATCTTTTATCGTGTTATCTTGAAGTACGACAAGACGGTTTCTTTTCATCGATTTTGGCTAAAATTTATAAGGCTTAAGTTGTAAATTTTGGCCATTCGTCACTCTTTTTTTGGGCATCGTCTCTTCGTTTATTTTGGTCACTAGACTTTTTCTTTTTTTTTCTCTCTTTGTTTATTTCCTTCTTTCTTTGGTCAGCCATTTCTTTCTTTCTTTCTTTTTCGGCCGTCTCTTTATTTCATTCTTTCTTGGACATTTCTTTCTTTCTTTCTTTTTTTCCCTTACACGATTCTCTATTTATTCTTCCTCATTTTGATTGGTTTTTCTCTTTTTTATTTCCTTTTTATTAAATGTTACTTCGTTTTTTTTACATTGGTCTTTGGCCAGTTCTTTTCTATTTTTGTTTTTAGTCACTGGAAAATTGTTTGTTTGTTTGTTTGTTTGTTTGTTTGTTTCTTTCTTTCTTTATTTCTTTCTTTATTTCTTTCTTTCTTTACAGTTTCTATGCTGTTTTTCTTTCTCAACATGCTCTATCTTCTTTCTTTCTTTCTTTCTTTCTTTCTTTACTCCATCCTTCTTTCTTTTCTTCTTTATTGCAACCCTTCTTCGTCTTTCTTTCTATCTTTCTATCTTTCTGTCTTTCTTTCTAGCTATCGGTCCTTCTCACATTCTTTCTTTCTTTCTTTATTCCATCCTTCTTTCTTTTCTCCTTTCTTGCAACCCTTCTTCGTCTTTCTTTCTTTCTATTTTTCTTTTTTTTCTTTCTTTCTTTCTTTCTTTCTTTCTTTCTTTCTTTCTTTCTTTCTTTACAGTTTCTATGCTGTTTTTCTTTCTCAACATGCTCTATCTTCTTTCTTTCTTTCTTTCTTTCTTTTTTCTTTACTCCATCCTTCTTTCTTTTCTTCTTTATTGCAACCCTTCTTCGTCTTTCTTTCTATATTTCTATCTTTCTTTCTTGCTATCGGTCCTTCTCACATTCTTTCTTTCTTTCTTTCTTTCTTTCTTTCTTTCTTTCTTTCTTTCTTTCTTTCTTTCTTTATTCCATCCTTTCTTTTCTCCTTTCTTGCAACCCTTCTTCGTCTTTCTTTCTTTCTTTCTTTTCTCCTTTCTTGCAACCCTTCATCGTCTTTCTTTCTATCTTTCTATTTTTCTTTCTTTCCATCTTTCTTTCTCTCTGTCTTTTTCTTTCCTTTTTGTTTCTTTCTTCCTTTCAAGGGTCCTTGCAACCCTTCCTTCCTTCCTTCCTTCCTCTCCATTTAGACATAAAATCTGATGATGCAACGGCTTAAAATAATCAAATGTTTCATCTAAATTTATTCTCGTCCGTTGCTGATTTCGAAAATGAAAACAAATTACTTCGTTCTCTTATTGACTTTTTCTGCCATTCGGAGTTCAGCGTTGAAACAGAAGTCTTTTCAGCGTTTGAAACCCCAAGTGATAGCTTCGCGATAACTTCTCCATATTTTAATCAGACAGTTTTACGGTTCGATAGGATCGGCAAATACGAAACCTAAAGTTACGCTCTCTGCATGTTGGCGGGGTGTATGGATATTTAATTTCGAAACATAGACACGACTTCTAACAATTTTCAATACTGAGATATTCAACTTGCGTAGTTTTTTAGTATAAAAATAATATACATTGGAACATACTTAGATGAACAAAGATATCTCCGAGGCACGTATACACACACCTACGCATACGTAAACGCATTTTCTACTTATGTGCCGTCTCCCTTCAGGACGTGATGATTATGGCTCTCCACAGTTTCCTATCATAGCTCTAAGTAACGTCTGTATCCTTGCCATCCACCTGTCCCTTCTCTGTCATCCATTTACAGAAACGAGTTAGATCGGTCATGTGCTATTTCACACTGACTCTCTTGTTTTCATTGTGCCCTGTGAGTGCCAAATTCTCCAAGCCCTCTTTCCTCATTATGTACGCTAGAAATTTCAACTCTCTCTTTTTGATGTAATACATAAGTGTCCCTTTTGTTTCCATTTTCTCTAGGCATACGACAATATCACGTTCAAATAACAGATCTCGTAAAAGCACCGAAGTTAAGTAATGTTGATACTAGTCACTACATAATTGAGTGACCGCTTGGGAATACCAGGTGTTGTAAGCTTGTGTGTGTGTGCGAGTGGTGTAAGGGATAACTGGGAATCGGAGAACCGAGTTCCAATTACAGTCGGATTCGTTGGATACACTTACTCGTAAATAGCCTTAGGAAAGGTATGAATCTAGCTGTTCTCCCCACCGCTATGGGTTAAATAGTAGGAATTGTATCAATAAATCATTATCTACAAATATTTTTAGGGTTTAAAATATTTACTACAAAACGTTGATAACCTGTAAAAAAACAAACAAAAGACAAAGCATATCAATCAGTAATTCAATCAACCCATTTTCTCTAAAATTCTCGTTGCTCACATGTTCGAACTATGGTATTCCCAGTATCCTTCTGTAGAACTATACTTATGTTGCCTCAAGTCTCCTCTTCATTGGTGCGGAAATTGCGCAGCATTCATTGCCATATAGCAGGTCCGATATTACATCGTATTTAAGCAATCTCTTCTTTTTTTACTGACATTTCTCTATATCTTAATACTTTGTTTAGCTTCTGGAAAGCATCTTCCGCTATTCCAACGCGCCTTCGAACTACTGCGTCACGTTTTTCGTCGTTTATTAGGAGATTATGCAGATAGTTAAACATCTCTAACTGCTTGACTCTGATGTCTCAAATCCGCAGCTCACAATTTGAGGTATTCTATTTGCTAATAAATATACAATCTGTCTTCTTTATAGTTTAGAGGTAGTCCTTTCTTCACGCTTTCTGTTGTATTTATTATATTACATTAATATTTAAGTTATGAAGTAAATATTTATTAAAATGTCTATCTTTACACATTAATTAATTTCTCTTGTTTAATAATTTAATTTGTTTATTGAAATTTATAATATAAAATTTTTCTTCTAAAAACAGTTTATATTTTCTATTATTAATATTATATAGGTTGAAATATCATCTTGTCTAGATCCACTTGCAATTTCCATTTTGATTTTGCCATAAACTCAGTGTCATCTTTGTATCTCCTGTTGTTAAGACAGTATCCAGCAATAATAAATCCTGGTATTTAAACAAACGGACTATTGTCTTTGTTTTTGTCTTTGTTATTATCGCGTATTATGACTTAAAACGTTTCAAAAGGCTTGTTGTCATATCCAACAATCCTGGCTCTGTGAATGAAGAAGTTTTTGAAATTATCTATAGAATTGTATCCAGGTCAAAATAAAGGAAGTTGTCGCAGAAATGTAGCCATGTCCACGTGTCCAAGAAAATCTCAAACGAATTGAGAAATCTCGCACAAGGAATTTGTATCCCCGTGAGAAACAAACGCAACATTCCACCTTCTGCAGCAGTATTTTAACAAGGAATATCAATTACCAACAATACGCAGATACTAACAAATTTTAGCGAATTCCTTCAAATCTGTTTAAAATACTTACAACCAACCAATATGTAAGAACTTTCATGACATTAATCCATATAATATCCTATAATTTTTAAAGAAATCAAACTTTATTTCCAAAATATAACTTCAACAAAGATACAACATAAAACAAACATCCCAACCTCTAGTAATCATGTTCACACAAACATGTACAAAAGCTGAGTATCATCTACCATGTATTCACTTGTGAAAGCAGAATAACATATATCATATTTTTATTACTTCCAAACTCACATGAAAATTAAATTTCTGTATTAAATGACTGTTGATGTGCCGTTAAATAGACAAATCAAATCAATCTTTTTTACTGACATTTCTCTATATCTTAATACTTTGTTTAGCTTCTGGAAAGCATCTTTCGCTAGTCCAACGCGCCTTCGAACTACTGCGTCACGTTTTTTCGTCGTTTATTAGGACATTATGCAGGTAGTTAAACATCTCTACCTTCTTTGACTCTGGTGTCTCAAATCCTCAGCTCACACCTTGAGCTGTCACACTTGCTGATAAATATACTATCTGTCTTACCGTTTATAGGTAATCCTTTATTTTACCCCCCCCCCACCAAAAAAACAAAAAAAACAAAACAAAACAAACAAACCATATCAGTCAATCATTCAATTAAACCATTTTCTCTAAAACTTCATCGTTGCTTACATGTTCGGTCTATGGTATTCTCTGCACAGTTCTGTAGGATCATATTTCTGTTGCTTCAAGTCTCCTCTTCATCTGTAGGGAAATTGTCCAGCATTCATTGCCACATAGGAGGCCCGATATTACATAGCATTTTACCCCTCGAATATCGGTTTGGAGTGGGAAATCGGAGAACCAAGCTCAAATTCCAGTCGGGTTCGTTGCATTCACTTACGCACAAATACCCTTAGCTATGGGTTGAATAGCAGGACAGATTGAGCCCTATAGTTTTTGTTGGCAACCGGCCTACCGCGGAAAGTAACGGCAACCTGTGGCGGGAAAAGTCTGCCTAATCAGTCATATATCGAAAGATGCATGATCGCCGAAGCGTGTATCAAGTGTGACTGACTGACTTCTTGTTTTAATAATATTTGTCTATATCTTATTACTTTGCTTACCTTCAGGAAGGCATCTTTTGCTATTCCAATGCGCCTTCGAATTCTAGGCTTTTTTTTTCTTATAGCCTTGCTTCATTTTGACTTTCATTTATTAACGACTTAAATATCATGTCTGGCCTACGAAGGAGGCCCTTATAAATTAATATGTGGTTGTTCTCTTAGAAACCTGAGTTCAGACTGCATGAGTGAAATAAATTCATTGCGAAGACGCATTCTTTTTTCTTTTCATGTGCCATGTCCTTTCAAGACGTAGGCGATCGTGGCTCTCCACCTCCCTCTATTCTTTGTAGCTCTCAACAATTTCCTTCCCTCTGCTTCCTCCCCCAGACCACGTTCTATCATCCATTTGCTTAAGCTTGCTAGGTATGTCACGCGTTGTTTTCCCTTGTCTCTCTTTCCCTCTATTTCACCCGTGAGTATCAGATTCTCCAGACCCTCTTTCCTCATTTTGTATCCCAGAAACTTTAACCGCCTCTTCCTGATGTTAAGTATAAGCCTCCACCTTGTTTCCATCGTCTCCATCAAGACCTCATCGTTGCTCACAAGATTGGTCCATGATATCCTTAGTATCCTTCTGTAGAACCACGTCTCCATCGCCTCGAGTCTCTTCTTCATCTTTGAGGAAATCGTTCAACATTCGCTGCCGTAAAGAAGGACAGATGTCGCGTAACAGTTCAATATTCTGTTCTTTGTTACCAAAGAAATCCCCCTGTCTCGCAATACTCTGCTCAGCTTTTAAAATGCATCCTTGGCCATCCCAATACGTCTACGGATCTCAGTGTCGCACTTACCGTCCTCTGTCAAAACGCTTCCCAGATATTTAAACTTCCGGGTCTGCTTGATTCTAGCGTTTCCGACCTGCAAATAGCATTTCGGTCTGATCATTTTACTGATGACCACGCATTTTGTCTTCTTGTAATTTATACTTACTTCCTTCTTCCCCCACTCCGTACTGTCTCTTATTGTGCGTAATTTCTAAACTGAACCTTATTGTAGGTAAGGTAGGTAGCTAGTATATATAGGAAAAAAAACATTGTTCTAAAGCCTTTGGAAATAGAAGCAATTCAACTGTTCTATACACGATGGTTTAATACCAGAGTGGAATGGGTACTCTAACCTCAGTTTGGGAGCAGTCTAAGAGAAAAACAACAAACACGAAACTATGGAGAAGATTGATTAATTCATTTTCTACGATTTCAACTCATTGCTGGTTATTTAAAGCCAGAAAATATTTTAAATTGTAAGAAATCTTTCGACAATAATGGTTTAGAGATAATAGTCTCATTAATTAGTGTCCATAAAGTTCGTGTACACTTAAAAATATAACTTTATTTGTATTTGCGATAGAAATAATCTGTAAAAAATGTTATAAAGTTTAATGTACCTAGTTTTAAATGTAGCTAAAATAACTAATGTGATTTCAGGCATTACTGTAAATCAGTTGGCAAATGTTTTCCGTGAACTGCAAAATCGTATTACCATTTGTGTTGCTAATAATGGAAGACATGTTGGAAACTTGAATAAAATTTCAATAAAACCTTAAAAAATATAGATTTACTTCTTTCTAATCCTTTTTACAAATTACTTCTATCGCAAGTACAAATAAAGTTATAAATTTTTGTAAGGTGCACACGAACTTTATGGACACCCTGTATTTGGGGAGGGAATATACAGAGGTGTATTTATACCTTTCCCCAGGGATATTTGCCTGTAATTCGAAGACGTTAACGGGAAAACCTACCATTGTCTCTCTATATATTAGGTTGGTGCAAAAATAATGGCGGTTTTTGACGTTAAAAAATACGTCAAAAACCGCTATTATTTTTGCACCAACCTAATATATATATATATATATATATATATATATATATATATATATATATATATATGCATGAATTTATAAAAATATAATAATTTAAAATATAAATTTACATATATTATAAAGATATAATAATATATACATATATAAATTTATATTACTGTTTGTCGGTCTCTGTTTCTGTTTCTGTCTCTTTATCTCTGTCTCTCTCTCTCTCTCTATCTATCTATATATATATATATATATATATAGTTTAAAGTAAAAATAAAAATGTTTTTACTTCTTTTTCTTCTTTTTTGTACGCTTTTTCCTCCTCGTCCTACTCTTCGTTCTAATTTTTCATAATTTTTCTTTGTTATCCCCTTTTCCCCTCTTCTTTTTGTCTTCTTCTTCTATCACTCATCCTCCTCCTCTTCCTCCTCCTTATTCTTCTCCTGCTTATTATTATTATCCTCCTCCTCCTTCTACTTCTACTTCTTCTTCTTCTTTTTCTTCTATCACTCATCCTCCTCCTCCTCTTCCTCCTCCTTATCCTTCTCCTCCTTATTATCCTCCTCCTTATTATCCTCCTCCTCCTCCTCCTCCTCCTTATTCTTCTTCTTCTTCTTCTTCTTCAAATCCATTGCCTCATATTTCTCCATTATTTATATATTCTTTGCCACTCTTTCTTTTTATTTTTCTTTCCTGTTTCTTCATCGCCCCCTTTTCTCAAAAGTCTTTTATTTCCATTCTTTGCTGGTTTGGCAAATTACTTGTACCATTTTTTTTTTAGTTCTAGACTTAATTTCTTTCCGTATTATATTCGATGTCTTTATCTCTTCGATAATGATTTGTCTACTCATATTCCGTTCTTGTACCCTTGCAGCTCCCGTCTACCCTATTTCTACGCACTTTCTGTCTGTCTGTCTGTCTGTTTTTCTTTCTTTCTTTCTTTCTTTCTTTCTTTCTGTTTAAAAAGACTATTTTATTCTCTTATCTTTTTTTCTTTAATATTCTTTGTTTTTTTCTTATTTACCCCACCAATCTGCGGAACCCAATCCATTTCCAATTAACCTTACCCCACCCCCACAATTTGATAACGTTTCCCCAACAAAGTTACTCCCACGTCCGTTCTTTTTCCCGCCACAGCTCACTTATCCCTTTCCCAATATTGTTTTTATCTCTCGTCAAACGATCTCTTCACATTATAAAAAATAATAATTGCGTTTCACATCATCATAATATTAATCAGAGATAAATAATAATAATAATAATAATAATAATAATAATAATAATAATAATAATAACAATAATAACAATAATATCGCTTATACGGATTCAGGGATGAAATTGTCAATCATAGATTTTGAGTGAACGCTAAGTTTATTTTAGGAAGAATTTCAAAATAGACATTAACAGATAGAAATAGTAGTCTATTTCGTTTTATTTTTGTTCAAAACAATGCTGAAGAGCCACTCAAAGTAGAGCGATATGGTGTAATATGAATGTAAAAGGTGAAAGCGGAAATTATGCGGATAGAGAGGATAAATAATGATTGACATTTGAAATGGTTAAGATTGTAGTACGCGGTGAAGCAAACTACGCGCTTATCTCTTCCACAAAGGGGTGGCTTTGGGGGAAAATTGTTCTGAAAGTGAGCTACTCTTTACAAATGCAATACAGAAGGGATGATGGTGGTTCGACTTAACATGGTGGGTCTTCCGTGTAAGAGTCTGAACTATTGGGACTAAAATAAAAATGAAACTAAGTTTGCCATGTCGCGTCTTGTCGGGAAGAGGCTACCGGATGAAAAATAAATCATCACCCGTAAGTTCGCGTAAACTACCTTGGAATTTATCAAGGCTGGAAAGTGAGGATTGGCGATGAATATGAAAACTAAAGAAGGGTAATGTTATCGGTCCTGACCTGGCATCTCGACTTCACTCACTATCCCACCGCCGTGACATGGCTTCTATCTGTCTTTTCCATAAATATCTACATGGTGATTGTTCCAATGAATTATCTCCCTTGATAACTTCAGCCGCATGAACTTAAGCGTCTTACTAGATTGACAAATAAATTTTATCTTTTTACTCTTTTCACCATTCCCTGTCAAATACGATCTTGAAAAAAAAACAAAAAAACTCAACATCAATCGACATTTTCTGTCTTTCTGAATCCTGTTATTTTGTTCTCCTTTCTCCTCATTAACATCTTCTCATTTTCTTTCGCTTTCAGTAACCCGCATCCGTCTTAAAATAAATAAAAAAATCTTTAACTCTTTTGTTAACAGTTTGGCTTTTTTTATGTTTGTCTTTATATAAAATAACATTGGGTGCACGGCGGCCTAATGGATCTGGTCCTGTTTCTATCTATCTCATCTATTCCTATCTATCTCATCTATCTCATATGTTCCTATCTATCTATCTATCTATCTATCTATCTATCTATCTATCTATCTATCTATCTATCAGTCTGTTCATATCTCTCTCTTTCTCTCTATCTATCTCAGTTTGATTCTATCTGTCTCAGTTTGTTTCTATCTATCTCATCTGTTCCTATCTATCTATCTATCTATCTATCTATCTATCTATCTATCTATCTATCTATCTATCTATTTCAGTTTGATTCTATCTGTCTCAGTTTGTTTCTATCTATCTCATCTGTTCCTATCTATCTATCTATCTATCTATCTATCTATCTATCTATCTATCTATCTATCTATCTATCTCAGTTTGTTTCTTTCTGTCTCAGTTTGTTTCTATCTATCTCATATGTTCCTATCTATCTATCTCATATCTATCTATCTATCTATCTATCTATCTATCTATCTATCTATCTATCTCAATCTCTTTATATCTATCTATCTCTCTATCTATCTATCTATCTATCTATCTATCTATCTATCTATCTATCTATCTATCTATCAGATTGAGAAATCGGAAAGGCAAGTTCGAATTCCAGTCCTACTATTACCCTTGGGAAAAGTATAAATCCTCTACTTCTCTCCCAGCTACGGGTAAATAGCAGGACAAACCGGTTTCTATAGCCTTTGATAGCTACTGGTTTACGGCAGAAAGAAATGGCAACCTACTGCGGGAAAAATCTGCCTCGTCAGTCAGGTATCGAAAGATACATTATTGCCTAAGCGCGTATCAGACATGGGACATAAATGACTGATATAAAATAAACAAAAAATTGGGTATTTACATTGTAGGGACGGTAGTCATCATTCTTGTTATGTTCAAGACTTTTCAGTCGTTGTACGCACTGGCCTTCTTCAGGTGATATAAAGAAAAGGACAACAGTTCCAACAATGGAAATAGTGTAAATAGTTACAATACTTAATTACAGAAATATAGACTTGGTGGATTCTACAATTCATTTATCATTATTTCTTCTATGACTTTGCCGCTGTTTATTTAAAAAATATTTCGATTAGGAGATGCTAAAATATATGCGTATATTTTGTTACATTTTTTAATGCAGTAATGAGTGTGAACCGGACGATAAGTGAACATAATTACTCCTATTGAATTACTATCGCAATCTATCTATCTATCTATCTATCTATCTATCTATCTATCTATCTATCTCAATCTCTTCGTATCTATCTATCTATCTATCTATCTATCTATCTATCTATCTATCTATCTATCTATCTCAGTTTGTTTCTATCTATCTCAGTTTGTTTCTATCTATCTTATCTGTTCCTATCTATCTATCTATCTATCTATCTATCTATCTATCTCAGTTTGTTTCTATCTGTCTCAGTTTGTTTCTATCTATCTCATATGTTCCTATCTATCTATCTCATGTTCCTATCTATCTATCTATCTATCTATCTATCTATCTATCTATCTCAGTTTGTTTCTATCTATCTCATCTGTTCCTATCTATCTATCTATCTATCTATCTTAAATAAATTTTGCTTCACATTTATATTTAGATCTGTGCATTTTATATATGCATTAGTGACCTGTATTTTCACATCTGTGCAATATCCTAGCATCCACCCGATTCCTACCCGCATTTAATAATATGTTTTGCAGTGACGATGAGTTCTCACGTTGAGTGAATTGTTGGCTTTTACTGACAAAGCATCACATCTCCATTAATTTGCGAAGAGGTCCTGCAGCCAAGGCAATGGAAGCAACAACGGAGAGAATATTAATTTACAATCTTGTCGAAACAGAAGGCAAAGAGAGCCGAACTGGCAATTAAATAAACGCGAGATGACAAAAAAAAAAAAAAAAAAGGAAAAGAAAAAGAAAAACGTAAAGAAGAAGAATCAGCAGAAGCAGTTTAATAACTCCACTCATTAAGCAGACGACATTTAACACTGGCGAACAGAAGAGCAGAATGAAGTAAAATGTAGGGAAAAGGAAAAAAAAATGAATAAGAGAAATGAAGAAAGGAAGCCAGTTTGTGCATTAAACAGATTGCTAATGCAGAAACCCCCTATCCTGATTCATCGGACTCTTGGGAAAGATGTTCGTTAATGCTGGAAGGAAGCCATTTTTAAAACCATTTGTTATTTATTTTAACTAAGAAACAGTTTTAACATAATAAACATATTAGAAAGTTAAGTATCTAGCTTAGTGGTTTCAAAACGGTACGGCGTGCCTCATAAGTGCAGTGCTCTTCATAGGCGTGGAGAATCTGATATGTGTATCGAAAGAGGATAGCCGGCGAGGCGGAATGATTGCAAGACAATCAAAGATAGAAACGGTTAAAAAAATCTACATGCCAAAAATAAATATGATTTGAAAATTTAAAATATTATTATGGATTACTTGTAATTGCATGCGTGAATCCCAGTACAAATAGTTATAAATAATTATTGACCGATTTTATCATTGTGATATTTTGCATTATATCGAGTATATAGTATCTGTTGTCCGCAAATTGGATGAGAGAGTTATCAATGATAATGTTCTGACTTCGATTCCGCAGTTATCTCCTTTTAACGCGCATTCTGGCCATTCTTTGCCGTAGAGCTGCTTGCGCCTTTTCACCTGGGCTTCTCTCTCCTAGATTCTTTCTTTTATTTTTATGTGCTATGCCCTTTCAGGACATAGGCGATCATAGCTCCCCACCTCCCTCTATCCCTTGCAGCTACCAGTAAGCTCCTTCCCTCTGCTTCATCCACAAGACCGGGTTCTGTCGTCAGGTATGTCACGCGTTGCTTTCTCTTGTCTCTCCCACAAATCGACAGGTGAGTATCAGATTCCTCAGGCTATTCTTCCTCAATATGAGTCCCAGAAAATTCAGCTGTCTCTTCCTGATATTAATTATAAGCCGCCTTCTTGTTTGCATCCTCTCTAAGACTTCATCATTGCTCACACACTCGGTCCACGATATCCTTAGCATCCTTCTGTAGAACCACGTCTCCGTCGCCTCGAGTCTCTTCATCTTTGAGGAAATCACCCAACATTCGCTGCCGTAAAGAAGGACAGATGTCACTTTTAGAATGCGTCCTTGGCCATCTCGATACGTCTACGGATCTCAGTGTCGCACTTACCGTCCTCTGTCAGAACGCTTCTCAGATATTTAAACTTCTGTGTCTGCTTGATTCTATCGTTTCCGACATGCAAATCGCATTTCGGGCTCATCCTCTTGCTGATGGCTATTCCCTAGATTACTCGTCAAAAACAAGCTCACATCTTTCATTAAATATCTTTCATTTAATATTATAATTTGTTTCTGTTATATAACACTTATATATATATATATATATATATATATATATATATATATATATATATATATATATATATTTGCCGCTGTTTATTTAAAAAAAATATTTCGATTAGGAGATGCTAAAATATATGCGTATATTTTGCTACATTTTTTAATGCAGTAATGAGTGTGAACCGGACGATAAGTGAACATAATTACTCATATTGAATTACTATCGCAATCTATCTATCTATCTATCTATCTATCTATCTATCTATCTATCTATCTATCTCAGTTTGTTTCTGTCTATCTCATCTGTTCCTTCCTATCTATCTATCTATCTATCTATCTATCTATCTATCTATCAGATTGAGAAATCGGAAAGGCAAGTTCGGCTAACTTTCCGAAGTTATATATATATATATATATATATATATATATATATATATATATATATATTAAATATATATATACTAATATATATATATATTAAATATATATATATAATTTAAAATATAATATTAAATATATATATATATATATATATTATAATATAATATAAATCTATATATATTATATATAATATAAATCTATATATATTATATATAATATAAATCTATATATATTATATATAATATAAATCTATATATATTATACACACATACACACACACGTTATATATATGATATATATATTTCTCGCACTATTAGTCGTTGTTTTATATTATAAATATATTTTAAATATTTTTAAATGTGTTTTAAATATTATTAAATCTTTTAAATCTTTTAAAATGTATTTAACATGTTTTAAAATGTATTTGAAATATTTTTAAAGTATTTTAAATATTATTAAATCTATTTTAAATACTTTTAAATGTTCCATTGTTCCTTTTTTAATTTTTTTCTACAATAGGGTCCACCCTGTACAAGGTCCGTGTGCCACTCTTATGAGTTTAAGACACTAGGACACAAAGGCTTAATGAGTGTGAAATGATAAAAAAAAAGAAAAGCATTATTAAGCTGAGAAAAAATAAAAGAAGAGGAATCAAGACGACGGTAGCTAACGATTGACATTGCATTCAAAGTTAGCCGGAAAGCAAGAAGCCAGGAGAGAGTTTCACGAGCAAAAATTGCAAGAAAAGAAACTCTTAGCACAGAACTTACGATGACATCGAGCCAATTCAACTATAAGCAATGAAAAGAGTGCTTAACTGCTATATAATATCACTTCTACATGGTAGTGAATGCTGGAAAATCTCATCACAGCGAGAGAATTGAGACAGTAGAAATGTGGTTCTACAGTAGGATGCTGAGAATAACATAAACCGAAGATGTGAGCAACAGTGAAGTTTTAGAGAAAATGGAAAAAAGGACATTTGTACTTAACATCAGGAAGTGATAGCTGAAATTTCTAGGGTACTTAGTGAGGAAAGAGGGCTTGGGAAAATTTGATACTCACAAAACAGATTGAAGACAAGCAAGATGGAGGAAAACAACGCATAACCAACCTAACGAGTTTGAGTAAATGAATAACGGGACAAGTTTTAGGAGGGTTAGCAAAAAGACAAACATTATTAAGAGCTACAAATGCCGGAATTTGTGGAAAGCCATAATCGCCAACGTCATGAAGGTCCACGGAACGTAGAAGAAGAATAAGTTATATTTAACTTGTGTAAATAATACAATTATTCATATCTTAACTCTGAGAAGTGTTAACATCCCGAAACGTTTAGTGATAAGTATTTTGAAACATTGGAAAGAGACTGAATTAGATTTTTTTTTTGTTTTGTTTTACAGCATATCAACTTCAATGGGTTATTTAATGCCAACAAGATTTTCATTGCTGGTAATATTTGATCTATCTATCTATCTATCTATCTATCTATCTATCTATTAGAGTATATATTGGTTTGGTTTGTGTTGTTTTACGGCATATCAACATCAATGGGTTATTTAATGCCGACAAGATTTTTATTGCTGTTAATATTCTATCTAACTATCTATCTATCTATCTATCTATCTCAGTATATATTGGTTAGGTTTGTGTTGTTTTACGGCATATCAACCTGAATGGGTTATTTAATGCCGACAAGATTTTTATTGCTGATAATATTTGATCTATCTATCTATCTATCTATCTATCTATCTATCTATCTATCTATCTATCTATTGGTTTGGTTTGTGTTGTTTTACGGCATATCAACCTCAATGGGTTATTTAATGCCGACAAGATTATTATTGCTGGTAATATTGTTTTTCTTCAAAATGTATAGCGGGTAATAATTTTTCCGCAAAATATTGCTGTTATCAAAACCTATTTTTACACATTGTGTTTTGACCCCAGTTTGGGGGTTAACTATTTGCCCATAGTTGGGACCCAAACAGGTGCTACCATCCCGGATTGGGGGGTCAAAAATTAAGAGTTGGTTTCACGCTCCTCAAAACCTCTTGATCAGAGGCCTTGTGTTGGACGTAGTTTGTCGTCTTACACAGGACTCGGAGGTAGTTTATGAAATTACCCAGGACATCGGAAAGAGACTGTGGAAATTTCTAGGGTACATAAAGAGAAAAGGGAGTAGAAAATTTGACACTGACAGTAAAGGTAAGAGGGGTAGAGGAAAGCCCCTCAAAAAATCGCCATACTGGAGGTAAGAGAAGCTATTGGATACAACGACTAAATTACATAAGTAATTAGAGGGAAGACATTTTGTAGAAGGGCGATAAAAAGAGGCGGGAAAGATTGAAAGAATTTACCTGTCTCTATTTTGAGTTTACCGCCATTTGTAAGATTATAAATTTGGTAAGTTAGGGAAAACATTTTTCTTAACAAAATAGGATAAATTGCATAAATTAATTCAGTTTTTCACAAGAAAAGGATAATTAAACTAATTCAATTTTTCCTACCAAGAATCACTATAACACACAAACACATCACACACACACACACGCACACACACACATTTTATTATCAATTTTAATTCAATTTTTTTATTTCTTTTCGCCTTCCGCCTATAAATTTCTTTCTACTTTGCATTTTGTCTTCTTTGCTTTTCGTCTTCTTTGCCTTTTGTTTTCTTTGCCTTTTGTCTTCTATGCTTTTCGTCGTCTTCTTTGCCTTTCGTCGTCTTTGCCTTTCGTCGTCTTCTTTGCCTTTTGTCTCCTTCTTTGCCTTTCGACTTCTTCTTTGCCTTTCGTCTTCTTCTTTGCCTTTTGTCTTCTTTGCTTTACGTCGTCGTCTTTGCCTTTCGTCGTCTTTGCTTTTCGTCGTCTTCTTTGCCTTTTGCCATCATCTTCGCCTTTCGACTTCTTCTTTGCCTTTCGTCTTCTTTGCTTTTCGTCGTCTACTTTGCCTTTCGTCGTCTTTGCCTTTGTCGTCTTCTTTGCCTTTTGTCTTCTTCTTTGCCTTTCGACTTATTCTTTGTCTTTTGTCTTCTTTGCCTTTTGTCTTCTTTGCTTTTCATCGTCTTCTTTGCCTTTCGTCGTCTTTACCTTTTGTCTTCTTTACCTTTCGACTACTTCTTTGCCTTTCGTCTTCTTCTTTGCCTTTTGTCTTCTTTGCTTTTCATCGTCTTCTTTGCCTTTCGTCGTCTTTGCCTTTCGTCGTCTTCTTTGCCTTTTGTCTTTGACTTTCTACTTCTTCTTTGACTTTCGTCTTCTTCTTTGCCTTTTGTCTTCTTTGCTTTTCGTCGACTTCTTTGCCTTTCGTCATCTTTGCGTTTGGTCGTCTTCTTTGCCTTTTGTCTTCTTCTTTGCCTTTCGACTTCTTCTTTGTCTTTTGTCTTCTTTGCCTTTTGTCTTCTTTGCCTTTCGTCGACTTCTTTGCCTTTTGTCGTCTTCTTTGCCTTTTGACTTTTTCTTTCTCTTTGGTCTTCTTTGCCTTTTGTCTTGTTTGCTTTTCGTCGTCTTCTTTGCCTTTCGTCGTCTTTGCCTTTTGTCTTCTTTACCTTTCGACTACTTCTTTGCCATTCGTCTGCTTCTTTGCCTTTTGTCTTCTTTGCTTTTCGTCGTCTACTTTGCCTTTCGTCGTCTTTGCCTTTCGTCGTCTTCCTTGCCTTTTGTCTTCTTCTTTGCCTTTCGACTTCTTTGTCTTTTGTCTTCTTTGCCTTTTGTCTTCTTTGCCTTTTGTCTTCTTTGCTTTTCGTCGTCTTCTTTGCCTTTCGTCGTCTTTGCCTTTCGTCGTCTTCTTTGCCTTTTGTCTTCTTCTTTGCCTTTCGACTACTTCTTTGCCTTTCGTCGTCTTCTTTGCCTTTTGTCTTCTTTGCTTTTCGTCGTCTTCTTTGCCTTTCGTCGTCTTCTTTGCCTTTCGACTTCTTTGCCTTTCGTCTTCTTCCTTGCCTTTTGTCTTCTTTTCTTTTCGTCTTCTTTGCTTTTTGTCTTCTTTTCCTTTTGTCTTCTTCTTTGCCTTTTGTCTTCTTTGCTTTTCGTCTTCTTCTTTGCCTTTTGTCTTCTTCTTTGCCTTTTGTCTTCTTTGCTTTTTGTCTTCTTCTTTGCTTTTCGTCTTCTTCTTTGCCTTTTGTTTTCTTCTTTGCCTTTTGTCTTCTTCTTTGCTTTTCGTCTTCTTCTTTGCTTTTCGTCTTCTTTGCCTTTCGTCTTCTTTGCTTTTCGTCTTCTTCTTTGTCTTTTCGTCTTCTTTGCTTTTCGTCTTCTTCTTTGCTTTTCGTCTTCTTCTTTGTCTTTTCGTTTTCTTTGCTTTTCGTCTTCTTCTTTGCCTTTTGTTTTCTTCTTTGCTTTTCGTCTTCTTCTTTGCTTTTCGTCTTCTTCTTTGCCTTTTGTTTTCTTCTTTGCTTTTCGTCTTCTTCTTTGTCTTTTCGTCTGTATCTTTTTATCTTCCTCATTCTCTTAATTGTTTCTGTTCATTTTTTTTATTTGTTTTTCGCCTTTCGATTCTTCGATTTTTCTTCCATTCTTTTTCTTAGCTGACTTTTTATTTTTTCATTTTCATTTCTGTTTTTTTTTTGTCTTTATCTTTTTTATTCTTATTTTCATTTCTTGTTTTTTCGTTTTTCTTTCTTTATGGCAGATTTTGTGTTTTGGTCTCTATTTTTCTTTTTCATTCATTTTTTTCCTTCGTCGCTCTTTTTAGCATGCTTATTGTTTTTGATTTTGTCTTTTATTGCTTAAATTTTTGTTCTTCTTCGCCTCGCTATAATTATTGTGTCTATTATTATTCCTCCAATACAAGGCTCTAGAGCCAATCTAGGTAGAGAGTTACTAAGTTTGTATTAAGGGCCTACAGGGAGAGAGAGAGAGAGAGAGAGAGAGAGAGAGAGAGAGAGAGAGCAAGAGTTGCATATTATGAAGATATATAATATAGGTAAGTGATTAGAAAATGTTAGGCTCAGAGAAGCACTCTCTTGGGTTTCCGTTCCAAAATGCAACATTTCAAGAGAAAAATAAACCCACCAATTCTGTATGAAGGGAGTGAGGTTTCATTGAGTTAGTTTTTGTCTTTTTCTTCCTTTCTGCATTTCTAGTTTCTTCCTTGCTCCTCTGAGGTTTTCACGTTTTGTTTTGTTGTGATACTATTTGTCGTAAAACGATAGAAAGTTTTGTTAAATCATAAGAAAGTGTTATGTACTGAGAGACACTGAAACGAGAAGGGTTAATAGCGAAAACCCGTGAGAAGAATTGAGGAAAAGTGGAAAAGTGACCCAGACTTAAGGAGCAATGTTGATTAACACACAGCTGCAAATGCAAACTGTAAAGCGAAAAATGAAATTTTCGCTAAACAACGAATTTGGAGTTGATTCTCCTGGTTGAAAGTTAATTCAATACAGGAGTGTGGTAGATAAGCCACCCACGCTCACTGCGGAGGTTTAGTGAGAGATCGTGATATGAGAGGTTGGGAGAAGGGAATGTCCCAAAATTATATCCATAAATACGAATGCGCAGAGCGAATTCGCCAATGGGAGACGAGTTGGAGCAGAAGAGACAGAGGCAGAATAGAGAAGAGAAGCCTCTGATTTCAGCCTCGTGCCAAAGTTTACCAACAACAGCAAACCAGATTTTGGCCAGGTCGACGGTAGTATTACTACTGATTTAGATGCGGGCTGGGCTGGGCTGGTAATTAATTGCATGCAAACTCTGATATGACCAATTATTGTACGAAGGACTGATATAAAAACGGTATTTACTTTTTGTTCAATTTATTCTAGTGTTATTTTTTTTCCTGTACGTCATCACGAAGATACCTGCGACAATTGGCCTCCTTATGATCAAGCTTATATAACAACGTGGGATAAGGCAGGTCTGAGATCGAAGCGATCTTCATTGATCAGCCGCGGTGTTGGAAGTTTTGGACGCCCGGGGAAGGTGTTGTACGATTACATTGTTTCTTTTTTTTATGCCTTCCCCTTTTTCTCCTTATCATTCTATCTTCCCTTTTCTACATCGTATTTAATTTGTATATATCTTTCCCCTTCTCATGTTTTCTCTTTTTTACTTTTTATTATCTCTCTTTTTTAAACAATAATTTGAACCCAAGCAAGACAATAAAGCATTAAAGACAAATGCAAATGTCTTGGGACCTGACCAATCTGAGAAAAGAAAAAAAAATATTAAGAAGGGAGATAACGATTGACATTGCATTTAAATTTCTAAAGCAAGAGGCCCGAAGACAGTTCCACAAGTGAGAAGAAATCATTAACATATAACTTACGGTTACATCTATCAATTTCAACGGTAAAAGAATGAGACCCAACTGCCAATCAAGTACTGCGCTTATTCATAAATTAGAGGGATCAAAGAGAAAAGATTATCAGAATAATTGCAATAAAAATGTTTATAGAACAGACAAAAGGCTGGTAACATTACGGTGATCAGATAGTGATTGAAACTAGGAATAATATCCATGTGGATTTGTCTTTCGATTTTATCAAGAATCTCTAAATACATTGCAGAAGCACCAAACCATATGCAAGAGCAATATTTAATACATGGACAGACTTATTATTTCTTGTGTTTTGTTTTTATCTTACAAAAAGACGGAGAAAAAACTATATGAAAAAAAAAAAAGGGAGAAGACGAGAAAGTGATTTAAAAATGATAAATTCGGGTTATTTCTTAAATAAAACCACAGCTTATCTTTAGGTATTTGCCTTTTGCCTGTCAAATATTCGGTCCAAGCGATTAGGCAATGAAACAATACTTCTTTCATCTTAAATGTCTTCTTTTCAGAAAATTAATTAACAATTCCGTTAATTACTTCTAACTTTATTGGATGATTTGAATCGTTACTGATTATTAGTTGAACATTGACTTTTATTTTTGTTCTTTTTGTTTAAAAGGGGTCTGGTGAAGTTGCCCAGGATAAAATAATTTCAAAACCTTTCCTGAATAGTACCTCCATAATTTCAATATGAAAGTTTTATTCGTTAACTTTAGCCATTATCACTCTGTGAATTCATTTTCTGTACAAAAAGTTTATCCTGCCATTGAAGGTGGTTCTAATCCCTGAACTATAGTTTGAATTTCATAGTTATGTTGTCATATGGCAAGAGAATTTGAGTGAAATTAACAATATGGATACTGAAATTGGAAGACCTCGAAAAAGAATGCCGTGGAAAAAGAACTAATATTAAAATGCTAAGTTAATAATTGCTAAAGGACGTATGGCCCAGTGGATAAAAGCTTTGGTCGGATCTAGGGACCTGACCAAAAGAGTTGGGTACTGAGTTAAAGGGAGATATCTGAGACATCCGCAAGAGGCATGGCTCGTGGAACTAAAACAACCTACCCCGATAGACGAAATAAAGGGCTCACTTCGAAATTCCGATTACCTGAAGAACGCCGAAGCGTACAACGGCCGAAACGTTGTAAATATGCCAATAAAGACGAAGCAACAGTCCGAACAATGTCAATAATATAAAGACTGCTAAAGGTTAATAGTACTAAACAATTTACAATTGAGCTGGCTACATGTAACCGGACATTATATGCTAACAGTTTTTTTTCTCGCACTTCTCGCTTGTGAAACTCCCTTTCGGCTCCATGCTTCCCAGCCAACTTTAAAATGCAAAAATTTAAGTGCAAAGACAATCACGTGCTAATCTGTGTGACGATTAAAAATACTGCGTTAAAACACATTTATGAATAGTATCATATAACTGTTTTTGATTAAGTGGTAGTACCTGTTTTCGTTTCTTTAAACCCTAAAAACGGATATATTCTAGACATTCTCACAGTCCGGTTTATGGCATAATTTCTCTTTTTAAACCTTCCTCTGAGGCATGCGAGTTTAATCAAGTTTACAATCGACTTAAAAAAAAAATGTCAACACGCGTAAATATGGCGATCGATGTTCGAATAAGATTTATTTAAAGCTTAATTTAAGGTATCGGTTATTATGAAGGAAAAAAATGATAGAATGATTTACATATTTTTCCCCAAACTTCCTTTTCTCATTTATCAGGAACTGTTTTCTAAGATCTGACTTCATTCCTTGATCTAATAGACGAAATATATCGATCAGTGAAGACCCAGCAATCGAATCAGTTCAAAGTGCACGAGGAAATGGAAATCACAGTTTTTATAATTTCTTCCTAAGCTGCAGAATGCGATGTGTAAATTGCCGCCATTTTTTATTTTTAATTTCACGCATGCGCATCTATTGTTTTTTATTTTGTAGATTGCACAGCATAGTAAGTTCGGTTGGTCACCTTCTGTGAGAAAAAGAGCACCATGACGCAATTCACTCCACCAGAAATTTGGAAACGACATGCTGTCCTGCTTGGTATTTGCACTGGAAGCCGCAATACAGAGTGTTTGGGTGTCAATCTGAGTACAGTGCAGAGGATTCGGAATGAGTTGGATGAATCTAATGGCGATTATGAAGGTACGGCAGCTCGGAAATCTCACTATGATCGTTCTGATAAAAGAACTACCGAATTTGTTGGTGAGCCCACGGAAGCCTGCATCAATTGCCTTGAGGAGGTAGTGCTGCCTAGGGTCAAGAGGGTGGCTGCTGGAAGTCCTTATGTCTGGCAACAGGACACTGCACCATGCCACACAAGCAGGAGAACACAGTCATGGCTGTCAAACAATTTCTGCGATTACATCACCCTTTATATCTGGCCTCCTCACTGCCCAGACTGCAACCTCCTTGATTATAACGTGTGGGGCGCCGTTGAGCGAGAGACCAACAAAATTCGTTGCAGCACCAAAGATGAAGGCAAAGATTATGACCGCATTCAACAACTTAAAAAAAGGAGAGCGCCCAAAAGAGATGCAGGAGATTACGAAGTCATCTGAAGGTTATAGTTGAAGCCAATGGCGATTTTATTAAATAAATTTACTGTTTAGCATTTCAAGATATTTTAGTGTAATTTTGGTAAATATATCTGTTAAAATAAGATGCCAGTGTTATTTTCATCTTTGTGTAATTTAGACGACAATTCATCCATCGCACCCTCTCTGTGTGTGTGCGTATATATATATATATATATATATATATATATATAAAGAACAGTAAGATATATAATCCAGTGTTCTTATAGATATTTTTATAAAATAGTGCTCAATGTAAATTTACAGAGCATTAATATTATAAATTAATTGATTTAAAATATGGTTTTATTCGCTACACAGTTCTAACCATGTTTCAAAAAGTATATATATATATATATATATATATATATATATGGTGTCCCCAAAAAAACTGACATCATTTTAAAAGCAATTATCTTGAAAACTATTAAGTCAAGCTAAATAAAATTGAACAGTTTAAGTGTTGAACATCATAAGTTTATTATGGGACCGATTTCCTAAATGCTCAATATGTGCGCCACCTGTGACGCGGCACACGTCAAGTCGATAGTTAAGCTCTTGCCAAAAACTCTGATGTTGATGATGGTCTACTAGATTATTTAGCTCTGCATAAGCAGCCTTCCTCTTTCCAAATTTTGCATTGACGGCACGCTGCACAGTCTTGGCTGATTGTGTGCAAACATATTCCAAGACACAAAATGACTTTTCTTTGGAGATGAACGGAAAGGCTCAACCTGAAAACAGAACAAAAATAAAACATTAAATATAAAATCTTGTTGATTTGTTTCTATACATTCTGTGAAAATTTGAGGTTATTTCAACAAGAATTGCCAAAATTATTGCTTTGCGAAATGATGTCAATTTTTTGGGGGACACCCTGGACACTGCCTATCGTAATTTAGACGACAATTTATCTATCGCAGTATACAAGAACAGATGTGAAGGAATGGATATTGAAACTTTAAACTTTCTGCACCATATCCCAAATTAATTTTATTAATACAAAACACTACACCTGTTTTCCCGCCAGAGTATACTGATGACACAGGTATTCACAAATTTTTTTTAAGCAGTAAGGTTCACCCTGTACAAGTCACAGTGGTCAGCACTCCCGGTATAGAGTCGTGATCGGGGATACATTCTCTTGGGAGTCGATACCACACAGCAAGCGGTTCGTGGCAAAGAAGGTGTTCGAGTGGAACTTACGTCTCACCAATGGAATATAATTGGCCTTGCGTGTCCTAGCTGTGTAAATTAGATCTGGAGGAACCAAAGAGTGTAGTTCGTCCGAGCACTTTCCATGGAAGTATTGATAGTCTACTGCAGAAAGAAACGGCAGGCGACTGCGGGAAAATCTTCCTAGTCAGTCATGAATCAAAAGAGACATGATCGCCCAAGCGGATATCACGTGATGCCACTTAACCGAATGACTAAAGGAAACAAAGTTCGTCGCGTAACAGGCGTTCGGCAATCGTAAAGAAGAAAGCTTCATCGCGAAATACCAGCAGCTGGTTGGCCTTTGTAGCCTAATTTGCAAGGAAGTTGATACGAAAAGGAGGTTCGAGTACGTGTCTCGGAGGTCGATTTTTTATTTACAATCCTCGCTGCTTGATCTGCGATCGTGAATTAGCAATCAGGGAATTGTGGTGAAAAGCAACTGAAAATAAAAATTGAAAGTAATAGAATCAATAACATTGATGTTTTAAATTTTTAGGTAAAAATCCAGTGCTAAAGTTCTTAAAGGTTAATTTTCAGCGTATAGCCTCAGGGTTAATCTTTAGCCAATAAATCTTCATCTATGGCAGTCTAAAAGCTGCTAGGGGCGGAAACGGGAAATGGCACTCTCCACGACTCCAGGAACGGTGATAATTATTACGGGGTAGAAGCCATTAGGACAGGATAAATACAGGATAAAATGAAGGAAAGTGTGGGGTAATATGTGGAGTATGCAGATTCACTTTCGTCCCAGGGAAAATAATGAAGGGGTTATAAGATGAAAATGAGTCAGGTGAGAAGAACACGGGGGTGAGATAAAATGGAGTTGAGGCTATATATTTAAAATGAAGATTTCTGCAACCTTTTGCTAGGAATAATCTTCCAGCTGTGTTATTCAAGAAAACGGAGACATGATTTTATATAAAGAGGGAATTTACTGCAACTTTAAATAATATTTCAGGTTCATTCGAGCTAATAAACTAGAGAATCCCCCAAAATGAAAGCTTTCTGTAATTCTCCATAAGAACATGTCAACTGTTTTAGAGTTTAATAAAACATAGATGTGGTGGTGGGGGTGAAAATAACCGTTTCCATACAGGAAATACTCGTCATTCATTGGTCGAATAGTTGGCTTTACGAGTGGATAGAAATTTTTATGAAAAACTTTCTCTTAAAACAGTTTTAATTATTAATTCGTTTGTTAATCTACGGCCAGGCCTTTTTCCTGTTTCACCTTTCTTAACAGAATTACTACTCTCCCAAACGAATGTACAGAACAGTATCAAAAAATCAAAAGAAAATTAGTTGAATCCGTCAATACAGCAATAAAAGCAATATGTCCACACGTGACAGTAATTGACGTCATTTTCAGTTAACAGTATGAAAATAGCGTTCTCTAAATTCTTCCAGTTGCTAAGGATATTATTAGTTACTTCGTTTAAGAAATTCATTTTGTTTTTGCCTTGAAAAAGTCCACATAGGACGAAACGCGTCGTCAACTATTACAGTTTTCCTATTGTCTTTTATATATATATATATATATATATATATATATATATATATATATATATATATATATATGAGGGAGCGGTTATAGTTGTTCCAACGAGAGAAAAGTGTATATGTTAAAGAGAAAACAGAAGCTGCAAACGTCTTTGATAATAATTTGGATTTTAAAAATATATATTATACTTTATTTTCCATACTTTTGCTACACGAGTTTCGGGTCTCGTGGCCTTCATCAGGTAAAGAGTGATTATTTATACACATTATTTACGGAATGTTTTTATTTAATTTTTCAGATGTTTAAACAATGCGTTTTGTGTGTAGTAGTAATCCAAATTTTTTTTGACTTGTGGAGAAAATATTCTTTTCTTTAATGGGCATTAAAACAATTAGAATTGGTCAGAGAAAGGGCAAAGGAAGGTGGTCTTTATTCTCATTTTTATATGACCTCGGTATTTTTTAAAAATCTATCTCCATTTTCGGTTATTGTGTGTGCATGTCTGTTTTTGCCAGTATGTGTATACATATTCCTTCTCCATCTACTAGGCGGGTTTTCCGGAATCTCTTTTCTCTAATGTATATATATATATATATATATATATATATATATATATATATATATATATATATATATATATGAAAATTTATCGGAGTTAACGTGTAGAAACGACAATATTTTTAAATATAATTGACAATAGGAAAACTGTAGTAGTTGCTGACGCGTTTCGTCCAATGCGGATTGTATTTATTGTAATAAATACAATTATGGCACAAGGCCAATGAAGGGGAGGGGTTGAGGCTGGTCTTCACTAACTATCTTATACCTAGCTAATCCGATTCACGACCCATTCAATCATTACAATTTGCTCATTCACCACAAAAACTAGTCCATCACCAATCAATCCTTCATACACCATTATACTGGACATCGGAAAGAAAAAAACTGACTCAGTCGAGATAAAAAAAAGGGGTCAAAACAAATTGGGGAGGTCGGGAATCTCAACTTGGATCATAACAAAAGATGTAGCCGGGAACAGGCTAGGAACAACATTTACTCACATTAACTAGGTACACAAAAGCTTGTCTAGCCTAACCAGGGGTGGAGGGCTCCACAGGAAACCACCCTGATGTGACATAGGTTTGACCTAAAAGAGAAAATCAAGGTTAGCCCCGTTTAAACGAACCAAGTTCGCCTCAGTCACCCACCTCTTGCTGAAGACTGTCGAATGCAAGCGTTTTATATCAGTTCTAATCTTCATCTTGAGCTGATGCTCAAAGAATCGGATCAGATCCTGATGAGAAAGACGGATGCCCCGAAAGACTTCCTCCTGTCGCTTCGTCCATATCACCATTCGGGCCGTGGCCAGCAGCCTCAGAAACACCATCCGTATACAGGGGCGACACACTGTCACACGCGTATGCGCGATCAATGGGCACAAGCTTTTCTATAAATACTTTCATGGTAATTGTAGGGATAATCTCTTTGCTATGATATTACTAACACTGTTTTGCTGATTTTCTTGAAAATAGTTTTGTTTTACAATCTTAAATATTCTTTGGGGTTTAGATTTTTAAAATGGTTATTTTATTAAGCTCCTCTAACAGACATGAATTGTACATATGGGGACTAGTTAGGATTTTCATAGAGACAATGAGGTATTATGGTGGATGTCGTAAGAAAGGTAAGTAATAATAAGTTATGTTGTAAGGAATATTGTGGTATATTTGGGCCAGTGATCGTGGCTAGTTAAGACAGAAGAAGACCATCCTTTTTATCCATTTCCCATTTTGGCCTTGTGCCAAATCTTTTGTATATAAGCCAAATAAGTATCACTCTTTTTTATGACGCTAGTCTCTTCGACTTTAAGCGCATTACTATACTAGCGACGAGGTCTCACCAATTTACTGTTGAGCTTGCTAGATGTAACCGTAAATCTATACTAATATTAGGTTGGTGCAAAAATAATGACGTAATAATGTCGTTTTTGACGTTATATACGTCAAAAAACGACATTATTACGTCATTATTTTTGCACCAACCTAATAGTTTTTTCGCACTTCTTCCTTGTAAAACAACCACCCGAGCCAACTTTAATCTGTAAAAACTGAAATGCAATGTCAATCTATATTTATTGTCCCCCTGATTAATCTTCCTCTGGTCTCGCTTCTTAGCAATCTTCCTGTTTGTAACCCCTTGCATCTCGTTGACACTAATGTTTTGCTTGAGGTGAAATCGATGAATATATATATATATATATATATATATATATATATATATATATATATATATATATATATATATATATGCCTATGACTATACTCTCATTCGCCGATTGAGCACTATGAAGAAAGGGAAATTTTAACGATTGCTCCTGCTGCATCGCTCTTCATCAGAACTGAGAGCACTGGCTGCTGGTTTAGTGTTTATATACATCACGTATATAATACATTAAAAGATTCACTTTTTCTACCGTGCGCCGAGAGCTTATGCCAAATCGATCGAGTTTCGATCCCGGCTTGAAGCAATCGACCGAACATTTAACCATCAGTTGAAATTTAGAAAATCTTTCTCTTAAAACAGTTTCTTTTAAAGAAAATAGGCTTCTCAAGTACACTACATGTTATCGCTCTTTCTATTACTGATAAGATTTTACTTGCTAACGTTTTGTCTAAAGCAATGCGGAAAGTTAACGTCTTGATTATATCATTGTTTTCTATTCCAGATGTTAGTATTTCGTATGTCCATTCTATAAAGTCGTCCCTTGTAAATTGACCGCAGATTCTCTACTGGATTTAAATCATGAGATTTTCCGGGTCAGACGATAGTACTTTGATTTGCTCACTGGGAAGGCTTGCCGGTATGTTCATACAGCGTTACAATTTTCGTATGCTGCCTTGGATTAACGTCCATCGCAGACAATGGTCGTAGGACAACTAATCGACAGTCGAGACAATAATGTCTGGACGTGATGAAAATCTGATGCAATCCCGGATGACGCAATATTTTTACAGGCCAAACAAATTTCATCATACATTCAGAAAATAGATTCATATTACTGAACACCACTGTAATGACCTAAACTAATGAAAAAATAGTAATTGATTACACCGACCGTATGGTGAAAGAAAGGAGAATAAATTGTTATTTCAATTAATTTGCAAAAGGACATATGTATATATATATATATATATATATATATATATATATAGCGTCCTGGGTATGACGATAAACAACGTCCAACAACAAGGCCTCGGATAATGTTTTCGGAAAAATAATGTTTGCCAGCTATACGTTTTTGGGAAAAAATAATGTTGCCAGCTATACGTTTTTGGGAAAAAATAATGTTGCCAGCTATACGTTTTTGAAACAATGTTGCCAACTATATGTTGTTTTTTTTTTTTTTTTTTTTTTGTTTTTTCGGGAAAAAATGTTGCCATCGATGCGTTTTTGAAACAATGTTGCCAGCTATACGTTTTGGAAAAAATAATGTTGCCAGGTATGCGTTTTTGAAATAATGTTGCCAGCTATATGTTTAATAGTACCGTATATTTAATATATGTATAGGTACATACATACATACATACATACATACATATATATATATATATATATATATATATATATACACCTTAATTTGGCATTAAATGACCCACAGTGGTTGATATGCCATAAAACCCAACCAACCAACCAACCAACCAACTATATATATATATATATATATATATATATATATATATATATATATATATATATATATCAGAAACGAAAATCTTGATAATCCGTAAGGATAATCCAAGGACAAGTCTGAAGATCCAGAGAAAAATAAAATCTTTGGTGAAATAAATTATAACAACGGAGCCTTAAAGTGATATGTTTTTTATTTAAATTATATATATATATATATATATATATATATATATATATATATATATATATATATATAACGTTTTCTTGATTATATCATTATTTTCTATTCCAAGTGTGTACGTGTGGTGCAAGTGATAGCGGCACAAAATGAGAGATCCAAGCGCCAAGTTCTAATTTCAGTCGAGTTTATTAAATTCACTCACTCGCAAATACCGCCTCCCCTTTTTTCAATGATGTTCACCCTGTAAAAGGCTCAGAAGATGGTGACTAAAGTTTTGAAGTTTGCAGTTATCAGGGAATCAAGGAAAATGAAGTTTCACAGACTGGAAGTGCGAGAAAAGAAACTGTTAGCGTAGAAGTGGCGGTTGCAGTTAGCTATTTTCTCAGTAAAAGGTGGGACCTAGACGCCAATATAGAAGCCAGCTTAAATTAATGTATTCGGGACACCTAGAAAAAAAATCTCATCAGAGCAGTTGCCATGAAAATATTTATAGAAAAGACAGAGACAAGCCATGTTACGTCGGTCAGAAAGTGAACAAGTCTTCTTGAGAGAACACCAGTTCATTGAGTTTCTGACTTCACAAGGAACGGCTTGTTAATTTTAACGCTTCCACAATAAAACTTCTCTCTATTAAACATCTGATAGACCCCTTTCTGCCTTCTATCAGCACGGTTGATCCCAACTTTCAGTCGTTGTGATTTCTCGGGTTAACATTCTCGGCTGACATTAAGTGGAAAGATTAAATAGAATCCATTGTTGGGTCAGCTGCTAAGAAAGTAGCTTCACTGTGTTGTACTAGACAATGTTTCTCCCCAGAATCTATCTTACATATTTATATGTCATTCATACGTCCATACTTTGAATATTTCTGCCACTTATGGTCTTGTGCTCCTGCTTTAAATTTAGAAATTCTTGACAAGTTCCAAAGAGGAATCAGCAATATTATTGGTCCTGACCTGGCGTCTCGGCTTCAGTCACTTTCACATCGCCGTAATGTGCTTTTTCTATAAATATTTTCATCGTATCTATTAGGATGAACTCTTCGCTATGGCGTGTGTTTGAGTGAGTGCTTGGGATAAATGAATGTTCTTATATCATTAAAGTTGAGCATTGACTTCGTCCAGTGAACTGATGTTTCTGCCACAGTTTAAGTATTGTGCCGGGTCTTATGACTAACACAATTTTGTTTAGTTTCTTGTAAATAATTTTGTATTCAGATTGTAAATACTCATTGGGGATAGTTTTTAAATTGTTGTTTTATCCCCCTTCCAGAAAATGAATTTTACATAAGGGAACTAGTTAGGACTTTCATGGAGACATTGATTAATTATGGTAGATGTAGTAAGAAAGGTAAGTAAGAATGCGTTGTTTTCGTGTAAGGAATATTTTGGTATGTTTGGGTCAGTGTTTGTAGCTAGTTTAAAGTTAAAGGGACTACTGGTATTTTCACTATTTACATTGTTCGGACTGTTGTTCTCATCTTTGTTGCCATATTCACAACGTTTCGGCCGTTGTACGCTCCGGCCTTCATAAGTTTAAATTCAAAACAGAGGGAGACCGTCTCTTTTCCCGTTACCCATTTTGGCCTTGTGCCATATTTCTGTGTATATATCAGAATAAATATCACTCTTCGCTATGGTACCTATAGTTTATGAATTTAAGCGCTGTACTAGATTGGAGGCTAGATCTCATCAATTCACAGTTTAATTGGCTAAATGTAACCGTAAGTTCTATGCTAACAGTTTCTTCTCTCACACTTCTCGCTTGTGGAACTCTATGCTGGCTTCATGACCACCAATCAATTTTGATCTTGAAAAGTTTAAATGCAATGTCAATTGTTATCTTTTGCCTTCTTGATTACTCTTCCATTGTTCTTGATCCTTAACAATATTTCTCTTTTTTCTTATTCTTTAACACTCAGTAACCCCTTGTGTCTTAGTGGCTTTACTGCCTTGCACGGGGTGAAATGATTAAAATAAAATTAGCGACCGAAGGTTAGCAAGTTAATCTCACCGACAACTGCACCCTTTTTTTAATCAATTTAATCCAAACAAGGCGATAATGCCACTACGTTGCACGGGGCTATTGGTATTTTCACTATTTACATTGTCCGGACTGTTGTCCTCATCTTTGTTGCCGTATTCACTACGTTTCGGCCGTTGTACGCCCCAGCCTTCATCAGGTAATTGGAATGTCGAACTGGACCCTTTATTTCGTCCATAGGGGTAAATTGTTCTAGTTCCACGTGCCATGCCTCTTTCGGATTTCTCAGTTATCAACCCTTTGACTCAACTCCCCAAGTTTTCGTTCACCTCTGCGGTAGCCAGGTATTCAACTCACAACACTTTGGGTCAAGTCTCTGGATCCAACCAACGCTTCTATCTACTGGGCCGTGTGTCCTGATGAAGGCCGGAGCGTACAACGGCCGAAAAATGTAAATAGTGTAAATAATTTACAATATCTAATCTCAGAAATATAGACAGGCTGTTGGTAGTAAAAGAGAATGAAAAGACTTTAGAGGCAACCCAATCCTAAACAAGCAACAATGGCTAATACTCTACTTCTGTTCAAAAGACTTCGTGTAGCCTTGTGCCAGACGATGCGGTACTTGATATATAACTATACACCAACAATTACTAGGTTAATTAACTGAGGTACTACGGGCTCTTGTCTCTTTGAGAACGCATCCCCAAGATTCAACTTGGGCTAATGGGAATAGAAAAGTTAATTGATCTCAACTATACGCGTTCGTTAATTGTTTTCTCATTCTTCAATTCCTACTTGCTTGCTTTCCAATTCGACCCGCCTGTCGGTCAGCCAACACACTCGGTAGAAGAATACAACACAATCAATTGATTTCATTAACTTTACCGTTCTGCCTTGCAAACGCATTAAAATCGCTTCCTGCTATTAATTATATCTGTCGCCTGCCTAACGCATTTCTGGGCTTTCCTCGTCTCGACGGGATAAAACATATCTCCCACGGCGAAAGACTGTATTTAATGCCTGGAAGAGGCGACGAGTTAGGCGAATCATTGGGTTACTAACCTCTGTTGTGCTCCTAAGAGAAGACGTGAATTTCAAAATAGTTTATAACATGAATTTTACGAATTTAAGCGCAGTATTAGATTGCTGGCAACGTCTCGTCGGTTTACAGTTGAAATGGTTAGATGTGAACCGTAAGTTCTATGCTAACAATGTCTTCTCTCGTATTTCTCGATTCTGGAACTCTCTCCCGGCTTCTTGATTTACAATCAACTCTGATTTAAAAAAAAATTAATGTAATACCAATCGTTATCTGTTGTGTTCTCAATTCAGTTAATTCGTTACATGACTGACGAGGCAGATTTTTTTCCCGCAGTAGGTTGCCATTCTCTTTCTGTGGTAGACGAGTTGCCATCCAAGGCTATAGAACCCGGTCTGTCTTGCTATTTATCCATTGCTGAGGGAAGATTAAGAGGATTCATACCTTTCCCAAGGGTATTAGCACGTAAGTGAATTTAATGGATTCGACTGCAATTCGAACTTGGCTCTCCGATTCCTGAATCCGGGCTGCTATCCATTACTCCACCGTTCCTCAGCGTACTGGTTGAGATTCATTTCGAGAGTTTATTCCCAGACACCCCAGGGATCACAGTTTTGATTTGAAAATGTTTATCTTGAATTCTACTTCTTAGAATCAGTTATGTGCCACGCGTGATACACGCTTAGGCGATCATGTATCTTTCGATACATGACTGACGAGGCAGATTTTTTCCTCCAGTAAGTTGCCATTTCTTTCTGCGGTAGACCAAATGCCATCCAAGTCAATAGAACCCAGTCTGTCCTGCTATTTACCCTGGGGGAGGGAGAAGAGGATTCATACCTTTCCTAAGAGTATCAACCCGTAAGTGAATGCAATGGATTTGACTGGAATTCGAACTCGGCTCTCCGATTTCTCAATCCGAGCCGCTATCAATTATTCCACTGTCGTATTCTCAATTACTGTTCTTTTATTTTCTCGCATCAGTAATGTTTTCTTTTTCTGATATTTTATCGCACTAAGTAACTCCTTACGTCTTAGTGAATTTATTGAATCGAAGGCCAGACGACACAATGGTGATATATCGACTTATCCGGGAAATTACTTATATATAATGCATTCTCCAAATATTTTGAAAATTATTTTTGAGAGGTACTTTTAAGCATTTTGCTTCCCAGTCAAATTTGATCTTCAAAAATGTAAATGAAATGCTAAGCGATATCTTATGTCTTCTTAACACTAGGATGACCGAGGTGTTGTTTTCGAGACCTTCAAATTTTCAACAAATTACTATGGAATAACTAGTTTTGGTTCGATGCTGAGGCAATTATTGAATTTTAGCAAAGATGCTTAACAGACTTAATTCTTTAAAAAAATATTCAGTGGAATAGCTGATATTTGAGGTTTTACGTTGAATTGCCGAGGCGTCGTTTTTGACGCCTAGGCTATTTATAGGGTAAATGCATGGAAAAATTTCTCACAAGCAATAATACTTGTGTTTATGTCCCCTGTCTATCTATTTATCCATCTATCTATACACACACATAATTTATCTATCTATCTATCTATCTATCTATCTATCTATCTATCTATCTATCTATCTATCTATCTATCTATCTCTACATATATATATATATATATATATATATATATATATATATATATATATATATATAATCACTTTCTTTCAGTATGAGGTATACTAATATTTGTGAATTTCTTTTCAGTCTTGTTATTCCTGACTTGAATACTGAATATATTAAAGATGGCTGCTTCACGGCGTCATGTAAATAAAGATGTCAAAAGAGCTGGCCATCCTAGTGTTAATTACTGTTGTTTTTTTGTTCTTTCTCGTTTATAATATCCTTTTACAATCAGTAATTCCTTGTGTCTTAGTGACTTTATTGCCTTGCTTAGAAATGATTACAAAAACAGGTTTTTGCCTCATCTTTGCTGAGCTTAACACAAGCCTCTGACTTGTCCTCGTGTCTCGACAGCATTATATAAACTACTCGGCTGTGGCAAGCCATGTGCAGCAGGAAGTGTTTCGAGACTCGTACTGTTATGAATTTTCAACCTAGAATTGAATAGTTAGCATATTAGCTTATGACATAGAAGATAAAATAAAACGTATAGTTCGGAATCCCATGTAGATTATTTGGATCGAAATACACCTGATGACGGCCAAAGTGTACAACGGTCGAAACTTTGTGATAACGACAACAAAGATTGGGACAATAGTTCGCATGTAAAAAGTGTATATTATCCTTTCCACCTAACTTATCATCGACAGTTGTTGAGATCAATCGCCGCATCCTTACACGCCAGTTAATAGTGAACGCCCTAATCTTTCCATGGTTGTATATTATGTGACTTCCCATGGCTACAATTTTACAATATCATATGTAATTAACCCATTAATTTTTTTTAATGCGCATTTTTGGCCCTGACAGGTGTCTTAGGAGTTTATTTATTCCATATGTCTAATTTCAGTTGTTACCATTTTCGTTTTATAGAAACTAGAACATCAAATATATATGTGTATAAAACCTCAAAAAATAATATTGATTAGAAATAACAAAAAAACACTTTTCAAAATAGTCATTATTTTTCTATTCGTGAAATGTAAAATTACGACAGAAAGTGTCTTCTTACGTCTAATAATAAAAAATTTAAAGGCTAAGTGTTGTAAAATATACCTCTGCAAATGCAATGCATGTAAGTAATTCAATGTAGATACAAGGAATACCATATAATGAGTTTAATTTTAATAGATCCCCAAATGGGGCTCGTGGCAGGTAATGGGTTAAATATGTGACTAGGTCGGTGTTCCGCGGTGGGCTGAGTTATTTGTGGCGCTGCGTAAGCCTCCAAGACTGTCTTCATGCCAATGTACCAAATTCGCACAGGCTGTCTTTTACTGAATATCAAATCAGTCGCCTTTTCACCAGAAGAAAGGTGATCTTTTTGTAGTGTTAAATAGAACAATACATATGGTATGTACTGTCTACTTTTTAATGTTCCAAGTAGGGAAATTTTACGACTACTTGTCAGTGACAAAGAATGGGAAGTGAGTGAGTGATACTTCCCAATCCTAGCAGTTGCAGACCAACGCCTTCCAACGCGGCGGATATGTTTTGAAGGGAAACTGCTACATCCTTCATTTTCCCCCTTTTTTGCGACATTTGTGGCCGTCGACTATCATAATATATAAAGTGGAAACTTTAATTGTGACGCAGTTCGTCGTTCAGGACTTCATCAGACTAAATTTTTGATGTTGGCATGACTACACATGCGCACGAACGAGAGATGCTGGGAATTTTAGAATTTTTTTGGTTATATCTAGCCGAATTCATTTAGAGTCCTTTTCTTATTTCCTCAATATTGTTCTTGATATAAAAATATATCTCGTTATCTCATATACATAAATATGTATATATATATTTTCTCTGACACACATGAACACACACTCAGTCACGCACACACACACAAATATATTCCCTCTCTCATATATATATATATATATATATATATATATATATATATATATATATACACACACACACACACACATACACATATTTATATATATATATATATATATATATATATATATATATATATAAATAAAAAGAAAGAACAGTAAGATATATAATCGGGTGTTCTTATAGAAATTTTTACAAAATAGAGCTAAATGTAAATTTACAGAGCATTAATATTATAAATTAACTGATTTAAAATGTTTTTTTTCGTTACGCAATTCGTTGAAAAATACATCTCTACCCCTACCTAAACATAACCCCTTTTTCAAACTTAACTAATAACTGCTACAACAATTTTTTTAAACATGGTTAGAACTGTGTAGCGAAAAAAACATTTTAAATCAGTTAACTTATAATATATATTAAATTATAATATATATATATATATATATATATATATATATATATATATATTATTAAATGGACAAAGTCCGACAATTATTTTTATGTCCATTTCATAATGTTTGACGTCATTTACTACATTTGGATACGCTTTAAGCAGATATGAATGTACGCGAGAGATTCATGGAAGATTGAAGTTTAAAATGGACCTAGCCAAACGAGCGATTCTCCGTGGCTCGATTGGTTAATGTACGTCAGGCTAAATGACGGTTCCGTATATGATGGGGGTTCGATTCCTGTCGGAGAACGAACATCTTCTATGAAAATTTATCGGACGTTCAAGCCGGTAAATGTTATCAATACTGTTTTCTTATAAAACAGAGCATTTACTTAAATATTTGCATCTATAAAAAGAATGTATAAACATAAAAATATATACATACATACAACCAGATATATAGCCAACAACCACTGGGGCAGTTTTTAAGTTGGGAAATTTTTTTCCTTTGGCCCTTAAATTTAACTTATTCGTCTCTTTTTTACACACACAACGTTGCAGCTGGCAACTACGAGTAGAAAAAAAAAGTTTGCGATGCTATTTAACCCCTAGCTAGCAGTAGAAAAGAAGAACATGTACCTTTTCCCACGGGATTTGTTTAAAACTTAACGTAATGAACTCGACTAGAATTCGAACTCAACTCGATCAGTTTTCCTCCTGAACTGTTAACACTTCCTGCAAATCCAGGAAAGATTCTATCAAAAGAAAGTTATCTCACAATTTTTGCCTAAACCATCAAAGATTAAATTTCTCTGCAGAGAAAAGCCGAGTATAATAAACACTGTATATGCTTGTCTTATTTTTCAGCAACATTTGTTTTCACCTCTTTCCCTTTCTCCAATTACATTCATGATTAATTTTCTGTTTTTCTCGCTATCCCCCTTAAAGAAAGAAAGAACAAAAAATAGCAGCAGACGTCTTTTCATCGCCATTTTTCTTTTGTTTAAAATTTATTTCAAATCGACAACCCCACCCTATTCAAATATTTTCCCATTCTCTCTTCGTTTGTTCTTTCTGTTGTTTGTCTCGTCTTTCTCTCCCTTTCTCTATTTTATTTTTCCTTCCCATTTTTTCTCTTCTGCTAAGAAAAACTAAACAAAAGACTAAAATACCAACTGTCGCCATATTCGCCATTGCTATGTTTTATTTCCTGTCTAGGGGCGCAGGCGCAGTCGTCACCATCAGTGCCGGCGTTGTAGGTAATGCTGGTATTATCGATAACGCCAAGTTACTTG
>OZ010591.1:36788398-36800898 GCA_963932145.1 Acanthosepion lycidas
ATAAATTTTTGAAGAAAAATCATTACCAGCTATATATTTTTGAAAAAAATATTACCAGCAATAAAAATCTTGTCGGCATTAAATAACCCATTGAGGTTGATATACCGTTAAACAAGACAAAAGTTTCTAATAATTAAAGCGTTATCTTTGTTAATTTTATATCAATCTCTTCTAGAATTTATACCCTTCAACTTGAACATGAAAAAAGAAATGCGTTTATTTTTTTTTATTTCAAGCTTCGTTACAATGTTTCTCAAATTGCTCCCAATATTAACAGAGGATGAAGTTAAAGGATCCACTTGGAATCGGACAGTACGGCGCTGGTTTCCGAAGTTCGCCAGTGAGGATACGAGTCTTGAAGATCAAGGTGGTAGGGGACGTCCATCTGCAATTGACAATCAACATCTGGAAAATATCGGAAGTGTTTTAGCAGGGGATAGAAAATGTGACACTGAAATCTGGAGGCGCACTGGAATAAGAAAATGCCTTCCAAAAGCTAAGCAAATTATTAAGAAACAGGAAAATTTCGTTAAAGCCAATGAAAAGAGTACTAAACTGTTATGTAATATCGGTCCTTCTATATGGCAGTGAATAATGAACAACTTCATCACAGATGAAGAAGAGACATAAAGCAACAGAAATGTGGTTCTACAGAAGGATGTTGAGGATATGATGAAGCGAACATGTATGTAACGAGGATGTTTTAAGGGAAATAGAAGCAAAAAAAACTGTATACTTACAATCAGAAAGTGACAATTGAATTCTCTACGGCATATAATGAGAGAAGAGGACTTCGAGAAACTGAAACTCACAGGGCATGACTGAATGCAAGAGGGATAGGGGAAAGCAGCGAATAACTTACCTAACATACTTGAGTAAATGGTTGGCCGAACAGAGGCTAGGAGGGATAGACAAACCTCACTCAAAGCTAGAAAAGACAGGAGGTTGTAGAGAGCCATGAACACACATGTTCAGAAGGAACACAGCAGGAAGAAGAAGAAGAAGAAGAAGAAGAAGAAGAAGAAGAAGAAGAATATTTGAAGAGGCTTAGTTTATCTATAATATTATATCCGTCCTAGGTAAGACGATAAACTAGGTCCAAGCAAGGCCTCTGATCAGGAGGTTTTGAGAACCGTGGAGCCACTTTTTAATTGCTGGTCTTCCCAGGTTCACCCTGACCCGGGGTGGTAGCACCTGTTAGGGTTCCATCTATGAACAAATACTTAACACCCAAACTTGCGTAAAAATAGGTTTTAATACTAGAAATACTTTGTAATAAAAAAATTATGACCAACAGTAATTTTTGAAGGAGAAATTATTATCAGCAATACTTAAAAAAAAACCCAGTAATACAAACAGCTATACATTCTTTGAAAAAAATGGAGAATGGAACCCAGAATACAAAAATAGAAGGGAATAGGTCGTGCTGACCCGCCTTCACATTGGTCACACCTACATCACCCACCATTATTTACTAGAGGGCACAGAATCCCCAATATGCACTACATACCAAGAGAAATTTACAGTGAAACATATAATGTTAGAGTTTGTAGATTATGATCTAGTGTGAACAAAATATTACCAAGTGAGTAATTTAAAAAAAAAAAAAACTTTTTACGAAAATAAAACCATCCAAGATTGTAAATTTCCTAAAAGATTATACATAAAAATACGAGTAATTGAAAAATGGTTCAAATATATATGTATACACAGACACCTTTTTTTTTCTTCTTTTTTTTTTTTTTTTTTACCAAACTATCGCTATGAATCTATTTCAAAAATTTTGTTGGCATAAAATTACCAACTGAAATTGATACGCCATAAAAAAAAAACCCCAAAAAACAAAAAAAACCCCCAACTAACAGGAATGTCGAACTGAACCTTTTATTTCGCTCACTGGGGTAGACTGTTCTAGTTCCCCGTGCTATTCCAACCACCTGAAGAAGGCCGGAGCGTACAACGGCCGAAACGTTGTAATGAATATGGCGACAAAGATGAGGACAATAGTCCGAATAATGTAAATAATGTACATAATACCTCATCTCAGAAATATAGACAGATGCAACACACCATATGTTTCACATGGACTAGAAAACCCTATAGCAATAATTTTAACCGTAATTCTTAAAACAATTAGCATATTAAAATATATTATTTAACACATTAAAATCGAAATACCCTTGTAGAAATTCATGGCTATTTTGGATATAAAATCCTTATACATTAAAGTAATAAGTTAACATGAGATTTTTACTGAGTGCAGTGTATCTTTATGTGTGACAACAAGGATTGATAATACTTTATAACAGAAATGGTTTTTGAAACAATTTTTAGGAGCAACTAGTTTATAAATGTTACATTCTGTGCTAAGGGAATAAATACTTAACACCAGGTGGATACTAGAAGAAAGGTTTATTGTACACAATCAGTACAATATGAAATACGGTACAGTTATACACACAGGTCAATCTAGTAGTGAGTACCACTAATTGGAAGGTCGGACGTGCTTGCGTCTTCTCGCTCTCACTCTCTGATATTCATTGTACGTGATATATACAAATATGGCACAAGGCCAAAGGGGAAATGGGGATAAAGACGGTCATCAACTGTCTTAAGATTCAACTTAGCTAGTCACAATCACTGACCCAGTCATACAAACAATATTCCAAAAAACAACGTACCATTCTTTCCTCAAACACCATAATGCCTCAGAAACTCTATGAAGTCCTAAACTAGTCCTCATATTTACAATTCATTTTCTGTGGCGGAGGGGAGAATAAAAATAACAATTTTAAATCTGAACAAAACCCAATTGAGTAATTACATATGCGTACAAAAAACTATATACAAAAAACTAAACAAAAATTTTGTTAGTAGTAACCCCCCGCCCCAGCCCTAACTGTGGCAGAAACATCAGTTAACTGGACAGAATCAATGCGGGACTTTAAAAATATAAAACATTCGTACGCCATGCACAGAACTGATATCACTAACCACCTAACGATGGGAGGGATGGAGAATCGTCTCGCTCTCACTCTTCCTGCAGTCTCTCGTAATTGACTTTATAGGTACTTACTACCTATAGTGTAATCATTCATAGGGGCGACTGGTTATTCCATTATATCAATAAGCAACTTTACCCAAATCTTAATCAACTCTACTACTGATGCCAGCGACTGCTATGTAGCAGCACCCCTCCTGTGTGACAGTGAATGTAAGACAATTTTCTCACACATCAAGAGAATTCAGGCGACAGACAATTGGTTCTGAAGAAGGATATTGATAATACCATGGACTGAGCATGTGAATAACGAGGAAGTTTTTGAAAAACAAAAGGGTATCATACTTATAATAATCAGAAAGAGGTTGATGAAATTTCTGGCACACCTAATGAAGAAAGACCATTTAGAAAATTCGACACTGACAGGACATATTAAAACCAAGAAAGATTAAAGAAACCAGCGGGTAACCTACGTAACGATCTCTTGTAAATCGATGGCAGAATGAGAATTAACTGACATAGTAAAACGACAAACGTTGCTATGAGCTTCGAAAGAGAGGAAGTTGTGGAGATCCATGATCACCAACGTTCTGAAGGGACACAGCGTTATTATTATTGCACAGATTTTTTTCTACGAATTATACATATATTTGTGCATTATTAACAATGTGAATGCATAATGCGTGATACTGATAGCATTAATTTGGTTGAATATGAAAGGTATTCAAATCGAGTTAATCGGCCTTTCTTTTTCTCCCATTAATCCTGCCCTTGTTCCAATGTTGAAGGTCTTGTGTTCGTGTGTTCGCTATATTCGATTCCGTGCAAATCCAAACGCAGAAGAATGGCGTCGAAGAAAGACGGACTTTGTGTCTGTGTGTACGGTCAAGAAAGAATTCGTTTGCCATTGTCAGAATCGTAAGCAAAATATCAAATCTGTCTCTTCTATATATATATATATATATAAAGTAATTTTGTGGGTTATATATATATATATATATATATATATATATATATATATATATATATATATATATATATATATATCTGTGTGTGTGTGTGTGAGGGGGAGGAAGTAAGGCATATTGAGGTAGTAAGTATTTACCCCCCACCCAAAAAAATTGTTTAAAAAGAAACGCCAAGGTGTGTTTAAATTTTTTTATTATATTTTTACACTTATTCGAAAACTGGAAAAAGTACAATAAAAAATAAAGCAGACAGGCCTTGTGATTTATTCTTAATCGGACTTGTTTGTCTCTCTCTCGATATATATATATATATATATTTATATATATATATATATATATATATATATATATATAAATATATATGTTCCCGGAAAATTTAACTCCGGTCGAGCACTCGTGAGAGAAAGCGCGAAATTATAAACAATGGCTACTGATGCTAATACTGTAAAGGTCTTTTATGAATTGAGCCGTCTCAGTCATTGGTGTGTTTATTCGAAGAATAAGTATGTAAAAATCCGCCTACCCCTCTACCGGACGCTGATAGCTCAGGGGTAAAATCTCCAACTGATGTCAAATCAGCGGGTTTCGATCCGGGCTTGAGGCAATCGGAAGTCTAGCTATACTCATGAGCTGTGATAGAGCGAAACAGTCTGTCTGTGGATGACGATAATATATATATATATATATATATATATATATATATGAAGAAAAAAAGGGAAAACTATTCTAGCCGACGCGTTTCTTCTTCCGAGGCACTTTTTATCAAGGCAATGTAGGTTTCCCTTTTCGCTCGTGTTTATATACAAAAGCGAAGATGTCATTATTTCATCAAAGCTTTTAGAGAATGTTAATGAATGTGCATCAGGTGGTTGAAAAGTCAGTCAAAACTGGTTATAGTGTGGGTTTGTAAACAGTGACTATTATGGCTAATAATGCAAGACTCTTTGGCAATTCGAATCGAGTTCTCTCAGTCACTGTGTGTTTATCTAAAAATAAATACGCTTAAATTCACCTTCATCCTTGCCGTGTGCCAACGGCTTCGTGGTAGACGCCAATTCAGTCGGGTTTCGATCCTAGCTAGAAGCAAACGGACGTCTAACCACGCTGATGAGCTGTGATACAGCGAAACTGTCTGTGGATGGCAATATATATATATATATATATATATATATATATATATATATATATATATAATTTAACTCTTGAAAATATATTTTCAATTGAGCACTGTTGAATGACAAGCTAATTCCCAAAACAACAGTCACCTGCGTAAATGCGAAGCTCTTCAGTAAAATGAATGGAGCACTTTGGCTGCTTGGCATTTGTTTACGCTTGTCAAAACAATACGCTAGATTTGGCAGACTCGTTCTGGCGAGTGAACATGGCTCAGTGGTAGAAGCTCTGAGTGACACTAAATCTGTTGGGTTTCGAGGCATTCCGTTATCTAGTCGCACTGAGGAGCTGTGATACAGCGAAACAGTACTGTCTGTGAATTATATATATATATATATATATATATATATATATATATATATATATATATATATATATATACATATATATATATATATATACAGTGTAACCTGGATATAAGAGACCTGGATATAAGAGAAAACCGGATATAAGAGAGATTTTCTCTGGTCCCAAATTAGACACATACTTACCTAAACAAAATAGACCAAACCCGGATATAAGAGAAACCCGGATATAAGATAAACCTGGATATAAGAGACTACTTCTCCGGTCCCGACAACTCTCTTATATCCGGGTTACACTGTATATAATTTTAATGGTAAATATACACATACATATGCAAAATATATAAATATATATACTCATACATACATACACATACATATATATTTGTATAAAAAAATTCCAAGAGGATAGAATCCAGGTAGAACTCAATGTCCAGGACAGAGTAAGGATATAATAAAAAGGCTTAAACACTAATATTCCATGGAATATTAGTGTTTAAGCCTTTTTATTATATATATATATATATATATATATATATATATATATATATATATATATATATTATGCCGATATATCAAACAGACGATTATTCCTCCCTACAAATACAAGAAAAAAACTTTATAAACAAATTTAAACCGGAACTAAACAGATCATAACCCCACACACAAAAGCACACAACATGCACACAAGTATATGTGTGTGTATGTATGTGTGTGTATGTACCTATTCCTTGTGGTGGGACGGTGTGTATGTGCGTATGTGTATGTATGTGTACAAATGAGTTTACTAATTCCTCGTAGTAAGACAGTATATGTATGGAGGGGGAATATACGCACGCATATATACACGCATGCTGACAGAAACACACGAAAATGGAAATAGGTCTAAGAACGCACAGGGGTCAGTAAAACATTAAAAGATAAAATGCCGATAAGTAATTCATCATTTCTCTTGGACCAACCTTAATTGTTTTATGACCCTTCGCGCAGAACTCTTCACTGCCAATTCAAGAAAGACATTCGGATTACTAACACAAAAACAGAGAAGGTCTCATATCGAGAATATTTAAGATTGAAAAACATAAGGAAAAAATTAATTATTTTTAATAATATGTGAAAATGTCTCCCTCTTACCTGAAGACGGTCACGAGACCAGAAACTCGTGTAGTAAAATTATGGAAAATAAAGCATGATATGTTTTTCTAAAAAATCCACATTAGAAACCAAAAACGTTTGCGGCACCTCTCTTCTCTTCTATTTAATATATATATATATATATATATATATATATATATATATATATATATATATATATATATATATATATATACCATTGATCAATTAGGATTCATTTAAACGCACGCCTACTTAATTACATCCATATCATAATAACCCCATTCACATCTAAAAAAAAAGACTAAAAGTAATGTAAGTTTGTTAACTTTCTTTGAAAATTTTTAATTTTAATTATTTCAAATCGAGAATTATATCTTCCATGCGATAAGAATTTACTGTATAAATAAACGTTTCAGTTTACACCTCTGGATAAAAGAATCAATGCATTTGCAAAATTACTGAAATATCGCTTTTTTAACTGTTACTGTTGTATATCTTTGCTTTGGTTTGGTTTGTTTTACGGTATATCAACCTCAATGGGTTATTTAATACCGACAAGATTTTTAATGCTGGTAATATTATTTTTCCAAAAATGTATTGTTGGCAATATATTTTTCCAGAAATATATTGCTGATAATATTTTTTTTCAAAAATGTATTGCTGTTAATATCCTTTTCTCAAAAATGTACTGCAGGTAATATTTTTTCCAAAACAGTATTGTTGGTATTAAAACCTATTTTTACATTTTAAAAGTGCTTTGTCCCCTTTTGAGGAGCCAGCCATCTGCCCATAGCTGAGACCTCGACAGGTGCCACCATCCCGAGTCAGGGTGGACCCGAAGACACCAGCAACTAAGAGATGGTTCCATGCCCCACAAAACCTCCCGATCAAAGGCCCTACTGTCTGATGTAGTTTATCGTCTTACTCAGGACCCGGATGTAGTTCATCGTCTTACCAAGGACCCGGATGTAGTTCATCGTCTTACTCAGGGCGGGTATATCTTTGTGCATTTTTTTTTTTTTTTTTTTTTACTTTTAATGATTTTTTGAAACGAAATTCTTTCTTCATTCAAAAATAGAATTAATTTATTCCTACAAAAAAGAATAAAATAACAATAACAGAATATAATTAATTGATTCACACCCCCTCCTCAACAGTACACAGTAACCCTCTACCTTGAGTAGCTCTTGGGTCTTGTACTATGTGATTCACACCCCCTCCTCGGTCTTTTGAAAAGCAGGGGCTTATCTCTTGTTTTCTGCTTTAGGATAGGATTTCCGGCTCTTTCTAATGTCTACTTCCACACTATATCTCTAACGTCTTCGACTGAACACTGGAATTTTATTCACTAATTAAATCTTGACTTCTTTATGTCTAGAATTAGCCGTTATCTTTCCTGTATAGCCCCAAGAATCTCACTTCTTTCCCTTTTTACACTAATACAACAGTACACAGTAGCCCTCTACCTTGAGTAGCTCTTGGGCCTTGTACTATGTGAAAATTATTGGGCCTTGTATTAGTAAACACAAGGAAAAGTGACTTAGATTACACGTGCCAAATTTATAACTAATGCAAGTGCAAAATATTTAAAACTATTTTGATCCTGAGAAAAAATTTACTCATTTGAAATTTCTGAGTAATCTTAATTCAATAAGATCATGTTCTATCAGGTCATCTCATAAGTTCTGTCCGAATTTTGAATAAAGAAAACAAGTGACCAAATGTTACATTTAATTACAGATTCAATCAACAATGTATTTTCCCTGATTATCTATGACTTCCTTCCATCTATTAACAAGCTTACTAATTCCATTACTGTAAAATTCTTTTGGCTTTGATTCGAAGAACTCATAAATGTCAGTTTTAACCTCTTCCTCTGTTACAAAAGCTGTTTCTTCCAAATGATTCTGCAAACTACGAAACAAATGGTAGTCTGAAGGAGCAAATCGGGAGAATAAGGTGGATGAGGAATTTTCTCCCAACCAAGTTCTTCGATCTTTTGTGATGTGATTCTTGCTGTGTGGGGTCGGGCATTGTCCTGATGAAACATCACCTCCTTTCGATTCACTGGAGCAGTCTTTTTTTCCTCAAAGCTTGGTTCAAACGCTCTAATTGCTGACAGTATATTTGAGCATTAATTGTTGCATTAGGTGGTAAAAATTCAAAGTGGATTATTCCTTGGCGATCCCACCAGATTGAACCTTTTGCCCATAAAGTTCCCTTCTCGGCTGTGGCTGGGGTCCTTCCCTTTTACCAAGCCACTGTCTACGACGCTTAACATTTCGATAAAAGATCCATTTTTCGTCGCCAGTCAGAAGTCTATCCAAAAAAGGTGAAACAAGTTGGCGAGAATGGAGAGAAGAGCAGATGTCAACTCAGGATTTGAGGTTGTTTTCAGACAATTCATGAGGCACCCATTTTCCAAATTTAGGAACTTTTTCAAGTTGTTGAAGATGACGACAAACAGTTGTATGGTTTGAACTGAGAACCACTGCCAATTCCTCAACTGATAAAGCAGGATTTTCTTCAAGGGCTGCTTCAAGAAGCTTTTTTTCAAACGCAACTGGACGTCCGGTTCGATCTTCATCTTCAAGGGCGAAATCTCCCTGAATTTTGCAAACCATCTTCTGCAAGTTCTTTCATTCAGACATTCCTCTCCATAAACTGAGTGAATGTTTCTAGCTGCTTCGGCTGCTGAGTTTCCTTTCTTGAACTCATAAAGCATTATGTGCCTCAAATGATTCTTGGGTACTTCCATGTTAGCAGGGTTTTAATCAAACAAAATTTAATTTTATTGTTCTCTGAAATAAAATTTGATCAGTTTAAATGCATCTAAACATTAAAATAATGTTCAGCTCCATTAGACATTATAAAATACTCTTTAAATTTCGTTCATTTTTAAAAAAAGTTAAAATACGGACATAACTTATGGGATGTCAATAACATATCCGTAGAAATTCCCCTATCGCATTGTTAAATATTTGAGCTTAACGACTATCAAAATATTGCAATAACAATGGTATTTTCTAGTAGGAATTTAGGTTCCCACTAAAAATACCAAATTATACTTACAACAGATATGTATTAACAAGATTAACAATAAAACGCATTTAGACAATTCATATAAAGAAGGAGTATAATTAAGGGTTTTATATTATTAAGGAATAAAGGATTTAAAGATAAAACAATTTATTAGCGAAACCTATAATTTTCTAATCGATCTGAGTGTTTAGACTAAATTATTAAATCATAGAAACAAATTAGTTTTAAAATGTAGACATAGAAGTAGATTTAAACTTATGTTTAGAACATAGAAAGAAAAAGATAAACAAGAGAACAACAAAGACGGCAACGACAAAACCTATTTCAACAGCAAATTGAAGACGATCACTTAATAGACAAAAATATCTGACTGCTTCACATGAAAGGCTTGAACGAATATCACTGTAATCTAAGAAACGTATGAGTAAAGGAACTGATTGATTTTATGGTTTATTTTGCTTGGAAACTCATTTTGTCTAAAAGCAGATAAATATATTATTTGTTGATTGGTTGGTTTTGTTTGGCAGCATATCAATCTCTATGGGTTATTTAATGCCGAAATCTAAATATTTTGTACGCAATTTTAGGGGTGGTGGTGGTGGAAGTGGGTTTTGAGGTATTAATTGTTTTAGTGCATGCAACTCTTAACTATTACCTCGTAGCTGGGGAGAAGAGGTGGAGTCATACCTTTTCCGAAGGTATTTGCGCGGGTGAATATAACAGAATTAGAACTTGATTCTCCGATTCAAAATTCCAAGCCATTATACTCTACACCACCCGCACATCCAAGCTTACAGCACCCGGTATTCCCAAGCGGTCATCCATCTAGGTACTGACTTGGCTCGACGTTGCTTAACTTTGGTGGTTGTACGTAAACCGGTGTTTCAACATGATGTGGCCTTGAGCCCTAAATTGTATTTGTATAGATTATTAAAACGACTAATGGAGAAATTACTTAAAAAATTACTACCTTAAGTTGATTTACTTCCCTTCCGTCTACAGATGTGACAGAAAATATATAAATACACATTGGTAATTATTATATGGTTTGATGGTCCTCATTTCTTCACATTATAAAACATGATAGTTTCTTTGGATATATTCGTTTTTAATGATTTGAAAAGCAGATTTTTTCTTACATGTAACAATATAGTTTATTGTATATATAAGCGACCGAGATCCCCAAATTACTAAGCATAACAATTTATTAATTATTATTATTATTATTTAGTTATATTATTAATTGGTGCCATTATCATTTGTCTTCTAATATCACTCTTTATTATTTATCAATATATAATATTAAGTTGGTACAAAAATAATGTCGGTTTTTCACGTATTTTTTAACGTCAAAAACCGACATTATTTTTGCACCAACCTAATATTTACCATTTATTAATTCGTCCTGGGTATGACGATAAACTACATCCGACAGCAAGGCCAGAAGATTTTGAGGAGCATGGAACAACCTCTTAATTGCTGGTGTTCTCAGGTCCACCCTGACATGAAGTGGTATCACCTGTTAGGGTCATTTCTATGGGCAAATACCCCCCCCCCGCAAAAAAAAGTTTGGTTTGTTTAGTTTTACGGTATATCAACCACAGTATATTTTTTTCTGGTAATATTTTTGTTTTGTCAAAAATCAATTTCTGGTAATATTTTCCCTCAAAAATGTATATCTGGTAATATTATTTTAAAAAATGTATTGCTGGTAATATATTTTTTTCAAAAACTTATTGCTGGTAATAATTTTTTCTTCAAAGATTTATTTCTGGTAATAGTTTTTTACAAAGTATTTCTGGTATTAAAACATATTTTTAGACTTTCATAATGCTTTTTACCTCAGTTCCACACTCCCATCCTCACAAAAAGGGGTCAGAGCACTGTGTAAGTATAAAAATAGGTTTTAATCATAATATTTTTTCAGCAATACATTTTTGAAGAAAAATATTACTAACAATATATTTTTGAAAAAAAATATTACCAGGAATAAAAATCTTGTCGGCATTAAATAACCCATTCAGGTTGATATGCCGTAAAACAAAACAAATCAAACAAATAGATAGATAGATAGATAGATAGATAGATAGATAGAGAATATAACCAGCAATAAAAATCTTGTCGGTATTAAATAACCCATTGAGGTTGATAAGCCGTAAACCAAACCAAACCAAACCAAACCAAACCAAACCATTTATTCATTTAACATTGTTACTGTTGGACTCAATGACCCTTAAACTGAATTAATAGGTTTAAATATGCAAGGCTCAATACAAATTATCATACGTATATCAATAAAATCTGTTGAATCTTTTATACAGGGTGTTTCAAAAAGAATACGCCAAAATCATTGCGCTGTTTTTTCAGGTCTATAGCATTGTAGTGGACTCAATCAGTGGTTATTTGATAGAGTAGTTATCAAAGTTTGATTGGGTGTCAGTTTCGCCGCTGTTGTTAGTATAACTTCCGGTACAGCTGAATTGTGTGAAGATCAATCAAAATGGCGACTCCACAGCAGAAGGCGTTTTGCTTGTTTGAGTTCGCGAAAACAAACGCCATTGTCATGATGCAGCGTGCTTTCAGAACAGAATTCGGCATTGATCCGCCCCATCGTGAGAGCATTCGACGGTGGGTTAGACAGTTTAAAGAGAGTGGGTGCTTGTGCAAAGGAAAGAGTCCCGGAAGACCACGTGTTACAGAGGAGCAAGTGGAGAGGATTCTTGATGCATTTGAGAGCAGCCCACTTAAGTCCGTACGTCGAGCAAGTCTTCAGCTTGCCAACCCTCATACCACTGTCTGGCGTATGTTAAAAAGACGATTACACATGAAACCATACAAACTAAGCCTTTTCCAAGCACTTATTAATGATGACAAGGTGATGCGGAGGACATTCTG
>OZ010591.1:36805898-36905898 GCA_963932145.1 Acanthosepion lycidas
GTTTAGGCTTTGGTAACTAAAGTAGTATTAAATATACGATTCTACTGGACATAAAGTAGGGGACGGGTTTTACGTTTTTATTATGTAATGAACTGATCCCCCAAGAATTACAATATATTAATATTTCAACATCATCAGACCAAAAACTGGGTGTAGTCGTGGGGTCGCTACGTCGTACATGTCACGGTAGGTTTTCATTCACGGGTCAGACCTCAGACGGTGTCTCCTAACTTGAAGGCACAACTTAGCGATACGTGGCCGTTTATTCTCTTGGGGGGGGGCAACTCAAGGACGTTAACTTCAATCTAGGAAGCCCTGTACCCCAAAATGACATGTCCTCACCATCAAGTAGTTCTGTTCCATGTGCAGATTTAGCTTTCAGCCGGACGAAACCCGCTATTAAGATTAATACAATAAGGAATAAAACTGTATTTAAGGGCAACAGGTGAAAATATTTTTTAAGAAGAGTAAGAACTCCAGAAAATATGCCGACATTTTAAAATAGTAATAGTACAATGGGCGACAGTGTTCCTTGCGTCAGTTAAAAAGTAAAGCGATTCCTTAGAAATGCTTCGTCTTAAAGTAACGATGAAAAATGTATTCAAAGGCTCATATGAGCGTTGTGGTGTCATGGATATCGGCTCGGAGTGAGAACGCGGAGAGCTGAGTTCGAATTCTTGGCGATTTCCTTAGATTCACTTACGTACCTTATGAAAGGTATGAATCAATCTCTTCCCCCTCCAACTTTAGGTTGAATAGCAGGGCAGACTAGGTTCTATAGCGTTGGTTAACAAACAGTCTACCGCAGAAAGAAATGGCAAATTACTCCTAGAAAAAAATCTGCCTCGTCAGTCATGTATCGAAAGATACTTGATCGCCCAAGCATGTATCCCGTATGGAACTTAACTGACTAATTTGAAAACGTTCTGATTATCGTAAGGAGTTTTCCCGAGGAATATATTGAAATATTATTCTCAAGCCATGTCAATTGGAAAGAAATTTAGAATTGAACTTTCTTCTGATTTCGTAAATCAAGAACTAAAGGAAACGATATGATAAATTTTATGATTTTTAATCATGATTGATTAATCTATCTATCTATCTATCTATCTATCTATCTATCTATCTCATCCTGTTTCTATCTATCTATCTATCTCATCCTGTTTCTATCTATCTATCTATCTATCTATCTATCTATCTATCTATCTATCTATCTCATCCTGTTTCTATCTATCTATCTATCTATCTATCTATCTATCTATCTATCTATCTATCTATCTCATCCTGTTTCTATCTATCTATCTATCTATCTATCTATCTATCTATCTCATCCTGTTTCTATCTATCTATCTATCTATCTATCTATCTATCTATCTATCTATCTATCTATCTATCTATCTATCTGTCTATCTCATCCTGTTTCTCTCTATCTATCTATCTATCTATCTATCTATCTATCTATCTATCTATCTATCTCCGCCTGTTCATATTTATCTCAGCCTGTTTATATCTATCTATCTATCTATCTATCTATCTATCTATCTATCTATCTATCTATCTATCTCGTCGTCGTTGGCACCCGCTAGCATCCGAACATCGGGATCATCTAGTTCTCTCCCTATTTTCTCTCTCTGTGTTAATGGAAGTGGCGGAGATACCTGTGAATCAAATAGAGTTTGACAAAGCCATTCGCCTGAATTTGATTTTGATGGACAAATCTGCGTGTGTTCGTGCAGCGTTACAATTTTCGTACGCTTCCTTGAAATAACGTCCACCGGAGGCAATGGCCGTAGGGAAACTAATCAACAGTCGTGACAATAGTGTCTGGACGTGATAAAATTCTGATGCAATCACGGATGACGCAATATTTTTCAAGGCCAAACCAATTCCATCATATACCTCGAAAATTGATTCATATTACTGCACACCACTGCCAATGACCTAATCTGAGGAAAAATACAAATCGATTACACCCTGTCACTCTAGTGGGTCTAAAACTGACCGTATGATGAAAGAAAGTAAACTAAAGCGGTTGTTTCAATTAATTTGCACAAAGGTGTAAATCATAATCACGGGAAAGGACATTTTTATTCATTCGGTGATGTGTGGATAATTTTAACATTTATCTACGTATCTAGTTTTGAATAAAGCGAATAATTGTATCTCCCTTCGTTAGTTCGCACGACCGTTGCGCTGTGCCAATATCTTATGAATAATAGACTATTCAGTGTTGATCGCGTGTAAAACGGTAGGGGTGGAGATACAAGTTGGATTCAGTGAGAAAATTAAAGAAAGAAAGAAAGAAAGAAAGAAAGAAAGAAAGAAAGAAAAGAAAAATGACAGATAGACGTGTTTAACGTTTCATGCCAATACCTAATAAAAAATAGACTATTATGTTTTGATTGCATGGAAGGGGGAATACTACTTGGTGTCAGTGAGAAAATGAATGAAAGAAAAAAAGAAGAAATATGGACTATGGCTCAAAAGCAAAGAAAGAAAGAAAGAAAGAAAGAAAGAAAAAAGAAAGAGATAATGGAGAGACTTAGATAGATAGATAGATAGATAGATAGATAGATAGATATGAAGCGACTGCAATAGGTAGTTAGATAGATATGAAGAGGCTGCGATAGATATATATGAAGAGACTGTGAAAGATAGATATATAGATAGATAGACAGACATGAAGCTACTGCGATAGATACATAGATAGATAGACAGATATGAAAATACTGCGATAGATAGATAGAGAAGAGACTGCGATAGGTAGATAGATATGAAGAGATAGATAGATAGATAGATAGATAGATAGATAATATAACCAGCAATAAAAATGTTGTCGGCATTAAATAACCCATTGAGGTTGATATGCCGTAAAACAAAAGAAACCAAACAGATAGATAGATAGATAGATACATAGATAGATAGATAGAAACAGGATGAGATAGATAGATAGATAGATAGATAGATAGAAACAGGATGAGATAGATAGATAGATAGATAGATAGATAGAAACAGGATGAGATAGATAGATAAATAGATAGATAGATAGAAACAGGATGAGATAGATATATAGATAGATAGATAGATAGATAGATAGATAGATAGATAGATATGAACAGGCTTAGATACGTAGATAGATAGATAATGAGCATAACGAGATAGATAGATTGATAGATATGAACAGACTGAGTTAGATAGACAGGTAGATAGACAGACAGATAGATAGATAGATAGATAGATAGATAGATAGATAGATAGATAGATAGAAACAGGATGAGATAGATGGATAGATAGAAACAGGATGAGATAGATAGATAGATTGATAGATAGATATGAACAGGCTTAGATACGTAGATAGATAGATAATGAGCATAACGAGATAGATGGATTGATAGATATGAACAGACTGAGTTAGATAGACAGATAGACAGACAGATAGATAGATAGATAGATAGATAGATAGAAACAGGATGAGATAGATAGATAGATAGATAGATATGAACAGGCTTAGATACGTAGATAGATAGATAATGAGCATAACGAGATAGATAGATAGATAGATATGAACAGACTGAGTTAGATAGACAGATAGATAGATAGATAGATATGAACAGACTGAGATAGATAGATAGATAGATAGATAGATAGATAGATAGATAGATAGGTTTATGTCAGTCCACTCTTCCTCTTCCTCTAATATTAACCCACCATCTTATTATAATTGTGCTTGTCTCGTCATATTTCGCTGACCGTTACGCCCTGCCAATAAATAATGGACTATTCCGTTTTGATCGGCTGCAAAGAGAATAAAAGACACTACTAGGTTTTAATGGGAAAATCAAATAAATAAATAAATGGAAAAGTTGTCAATTTCAAATCTTTTCATTTGTATCCCCTTACTTCTCAAAATAACGAGCAGCGTTCATATTTATGATTGTTAGTGCGATATTAAAGTTGTTAAGCTCAAATATTTAACGATGTGATAGGGGGATTTCTACAGATTCTTTATTCTCATCGAAATCACTATGAGCTTATTTAATCATTAACTGAAGAATTTGATATTCATCACTAATTTCGACCAGGATATTCGTGAATTTTTCACGAGTTAAAACTAATTACTATTATTCACTGGAAATGATACTTGTTGGCAAAAAAGGTTATTTTCAGGTCAACATTAAAATAAAAGAAGCGTTTCTTATTTTTCCTAACGGTCTGTATCCAAAACTTTCCAAGGTATCCGAGAAGCCCGCCATTTTTTCCTATTGACTATTTCTAAACCACCATCTAACATCTAGTTTTTTTCTACGTTTTTGTACAAAATGAAAGGGTTCCAATAATCACCGTCGCTGTTATTATATTCTTTACTTTTTCTTTTCATATTATCTGAATTACATAGTTTAAATCATCATAGTTGGTGGTTTGTCTTTTTTCTTTGCTTTTAGTTCTCGTGTTAGATAGACAGGAGACTTCAAACAGGGAGCAAAAACTTTTTTCCGTTCGGTCAACAAGACTATATCTTGTTTACTGTGCCCGAAAGTGTTCGTTATTCTCTAACGGAATATTCCACAAGAATTTTATTTTCTTATTTACATTCAACAGCAAGGCTTTGAGGAACTTGCTTTTGTTCCCAGGTCCACCGTGATCGCAGATGGTAGCACATGTTAGGGTCCTAGCTTTGGGCAAATAGCGACACCCCAACCAAACAAAAACAAAACACTAAGAAAGTATAAAAATACATTTTTATTATAAAATTGCCAGCAATAAATTTACCCGCCCATCAAAAAAACAAAACAAAAAAAACTAGGAATAATGCACTTTTGTAGTCAAATTAACAGTTATACATTAATATATATATATATATATATATATATATATATATATATATATATATATATATATATATATATATATATACAGACAAACCTCTTTTCTACGGACCCTCCATCAATGAACTTCGGGTGCAACGGACAAAATCTGCAGGTAAAATAAAAAAAAAATTATTTATGAAGAAAATCTTCCAAATCGTCAGCGGTGTATTTCAAACTTTGGGGGCTTAGTGAAACGAGTCTTATTAGTTCTCAAAGTGACCGCTTGGCGGCAGTGTCGGCCATTTATATTATAAACAAAGACAGGTGTAGTCTATGAATTACGATACATAGCACGTGCGTGAGAAAATAACTGTGAGAAATCTATTATTTTTGTTATTTTGATTAATATATCTATATTAAGAAAAATTCGCTTGAGGATGAAATGGAATTAATATCTTTAATTTAATTACAAAATTAAATTCTTAGCTTTTAGCTTCCATTTTTGAAACATGGTTAGAACTGTGTAGCGGAAAAAACATATTTTAAATCATTTAATTTATAATATTAATGCTCTGTAAATTTACATTGAGCACCATTTTGTAAAAATAAAAAATAAAAATATCTATAAGAACACCAGATTATATATCTTACTGTTCTTTCTTTTTATTTATATATACATATATTAAGTATATATTTATTTATGCCGTATATACATGTTTATAGTATTTACATTATGATCATAACTATTGGTAATAACTAAAATAGTTTTATAACTTTAAAATAATTCCTTCCCATCTATGGACAGCCAGATTTAATGGACCACCCATCCCTCTATTATTCCATTATTATTTTTAAAACTAATAAACGTTATATTATATATTTTTTTTAAATAATTAAACTCACGACGTTGGTTGTATGTACATTTCAATTACACCCCCGCACTGACACTTTTATAAAAATCTTACTTTTCCTCCCTTCTTTTTCAAATCCCCCTTGAATCCTAATGGTGTTGGTTCGAAAGGAATCAGAAGGGTTTTTGATCAAGGTTGCGTTTTGACATTAACACTCCATTTTAAATTTGTAAAGAAAACACAAGAATGAATGTCGAGAGATCAATGAGAATCAACACGTAAACATGTATTAAAACAAGCATATACATATAATTCTGTTAATAACAATAAAGATTAAGTCACACGAAGTGGTTTCCCTTGTATTGTGTGAAGAACAAATGTATGCTGTAATAATGTCTTTTCTTTAAATTAGTTGGTAGTTTAAGAATGTTTGATGTTTGAGTTTGAAAGTTGAAATACTTGTACAGAAGAATGATATAGTTCGAATAGTTCACTTGGCTTGAAAACAAACAGTTCACTCTGTTGTGTGAGTGTAGTTTATATCTGTGTGTGTTTGTGAGTAGAAAATTGAATATACATGTAGGTGGTTTAGGTTGTGAAAATTTATAATCTACTGAAGTGATTTCTTTAATTTCTACTTTTTATAGATGTAAGGTGGCTCCCAGAACGAGCGCGGGAAGGATATTAAAGAAAGTCTCATTTAACGGGATTGGCCGAAAATCGACCAATCGTTGATTTTTTTCTATAGCTAGTTTGGTGAAGCAAAAACACGAGACAATTTTATGTGGCTCGTGCGATGCGTAAATTGTCTGTACAAAAGGTATTGTTTATTTTCCGTCCAATTACTGTTGAGTACTTTGTGGGCGTGGTGTATGTAGGCGTATACTACATCCTCTTCCTTTTCGTCGTTCGTTTGCTTATTTATTTAAAAAAAAATAATAATATAGCGTTTATCTGTTGATATTTAAAAAAAATAAAGCGTTAAGAGGTCACTGGATAAAAAAAAATCTCCCGAGGAAACCGTAAATTTAAAATCAAGATAGTGGATTCAACTGACCTTCTGATTTTTAAATGTTCTGCATGTTATTTTTACTTATATTTTATTTTTTCCACACGTGCAATGATCACTTTTTAATACTACTGTGTCCTGCTCTGATTCAACTTTCACCATTAAACGTTTATGTATTATATATATATATATATATATATATATATATATATATAGCAACAATGAATTTTTATAGTAAAATTGAAGACGTGGCATACATTGTCAAAAAGCAAACACGCAAAAACAAATAAAAAACAACAATATTCTATGATTTAATTTCGTAAAAAATAAATTTTCACTCGGCGTTTAATTTTAAAAATTAGAATTTAATCCTGAAATAATGTCGTTCTCTTGAAATAATTATCAAGTTTGAATTTTCATATTTAGATTTCAGCATTAAATAGAGGTGTTTATAAGCCGCTAGACAAAAACAACCAAACCAAACCACTTTCTCAATCCCCTGCACCACATTCTAACATATTATTATTATTATTATTATTATTATTATTATTATTATTATTATTATTATTATCTTGAATTTCTGTTGTATACACATTCCTTTCCGGGTCCCAACCAGAGACCTAAGGTCAGAAATGGCTTCATGACATTTTCCACTGAGTATTTTTGTAAAAAAACAAAACAAAAACAAAGATCACAGACATTTTACAGAGATAAAGCTCTTTGTAATATGTAAGCTGACCTTGTGAATACAATCTTTTGTATTTCTTTAAGTCATGAGCTACCAGGAATCTCTTTAACGTGTCTATAGGAACATTTTTCCAATCAATCCGGAAGGCTCCAACTCCAACTGGAATTATTGATGTCATTATACGCCAAATTTTTTTAGATTTCCCCTCAAGATTCTTGTATTTTGATATTTTTTGAAGATCTTCAAAGAGATATTACTGACTGAAAGGACTGCTGTATCAATAAGAAAGCACATTCTGTTTTTGTGGTCTTTGATCACAGCGTCTGAGTTATTAGCTTTGATTTTACTGTTTTGTGTTTATTGTAAAGTTCCATAAAAATTGTTACAGATCCTAACTCTGTAACTGCGCTTGCGTGATGTTCATATCCGTTTCTGACAGTTTCCTTCCTGTAAAAGTTGCATAATTTCCAGTGCTGATATTGGACCACTCTGTCATACCGAGTTTGATATTCAATTGGTACTAACACCGTGAAACCTGATACAAGATGGCTAATTATTACTGGATATTTATCACAGAATTTGTATTTCGGGTTAAAATAATTTTTCAGTCTGTTTGCTTGGTAATTTCTAGTTAGCAAGCATTGGTCCTGTGAAACAAGAATAAAACCTTCGGTTTAAGCTTTTAACCCTGCACTACACTGGTATGTACGAGGTAGGATGACATCAGTTTGGTACGGATAAAGTATTGACCATGAAGAGACTTATCTTGTCATCGTTTCTGCATTTGGTACATTGACTGTACTTTTGCTTTCTTTCTTTAGGTTCTTTGCCGCTGCAGTAGGTGCATTATGGTTTATTTGCACTTCTTCATTCACTTGAAATTCCCTTTTCAATTTTTTGGTTTCCTTTATTACTGAGTAAAGTTTCTTATTTCTTTCAAGTTCATGTGATCATCCAGTCTTCTGTAGTTTCCAGGTGTCTTTGAAGACCGATAGTTTCTAGTTGAACTAATCCTCTACTTCTTTCAGATCTGGACATATGCAGACGATCAACATTCACCTTAAGACGATGCATTCAGTGGTAATTAACATCCATTCGCTTAATGTGATTCTGGCCCAATTAAGGACGTTGAAACTGTACTGCACCACAGGGAAATCCACAGTGTTTATGGCTGATATTCTCTTCTTCTTCTTCTTCTTGTATTTTGTGTCTGCTTATTTCCTTTATGAGCTGCCTCCAAGTTTCAATATGAAATCTCAAGAGACGATAAGCCAACAAATCCTGATTATTGGAGCAAATGGCTGCATATGTAGCTGGCATTCCTTGTAACATTTTACTTAATTCTATGATGTCGTTTTATTATCTGTATTAGTTTAAGCATCGTTATAATGTGCATGTATATGCACAGATGAAATTTATACACAATGAAAGCGATTAAACAAATTAATTGGAGAGTATGGAAAACTAGAATTATGTCCCAGGTGTAAAATTCAATAAAGTCACAGAAGAATTTCCCAAATGTGAAGATCGTTGCAAAATGTGTCGGGTTCTGTGAATATATGAGACTGTTCAGGCAAATTCCAGTAGTATAGGCTTATATCCTGTCGCGTCTATAAAGCTTTCCTAAGGATTATGGAAATTGCCCTTTAGTGCAATCTTTGGCATATTAGCCGAACTCGTTTTACCAGGCAGCCGAGAAAGATCATTTTTCATAGTTAATGCTAGGGTTCCTAGTGCATAGTGGATGTCGGGATAACGGTTTGGAGAAATCAGAGAGCCGATTTCGAATTCCAATCAATTTCATTAAATTCCTTTTCGCGCAAGTACCTTTTGGGAAGGGTGGGAATCCATCTCTTGACTTCCCCAATTATGGGTTAAATAGTAAGTCTTGTGTCTTGAAAAAAATCATTGGTATCTTTAAATTGTAAATCCAATATTCCCTTGCAAAATATGAATTATTCTACAATCCCCCAAAATATATTTCACATTTAAATAACTCCCAAACGGTTGATAAGCCGTAAAAAGCAAATCAGTCAATCATAGTGTATCAATAACAATTGGGATTGTCTCAGTTTTCTTCATCCTTTTGTTTAGTTAGTTTGTTGAACAAAACGCATCTATCTATCTATCTATCTATCTATCTATCTATCTATCTATCTATCTATCTATCTAAGTCTGTTCAAATCTATCTATCTATCTATCTATCACAGTCTGTTCGTATCTATCTATATATCTATCTACCTATCTCAGTCTGTTCATATCTATCTATCTATCTATCTATCTATCTATCTATCTATCTATCACAGTCTGTTCATATCTATCTATCTATCTATCTATCTATCTATCTATCTATCACAGTCTGTTCGTATCTATCTATCTATCTATCTATCTATCTATCTATCTATCTATCTATCTATCTATCTATCTATCTCATATTTTCTTATCCATTTTATCAAACACTTACACAAATTCCAAAAATCTCTTTCCCATAAAACAACCAAGTCGCCAAGCACGAACTTTTCGATTTATTCGTTTGTTTCCCTTTTCTTCATCTTCAGCTATCTCTTACCAATCTTTGCACTAATCAATAGCCAATTTTTGTAGTGGCTAAGGTTCCAAGGACAGGGCCTAAATCGCAGACAACAATGCGATTCTCAAAAGGTCAAACGAAGCAAACAGAATATAGTTTTCAGTACAAAAGCTCCTAATCGCTATAGTGACAACGGCCCGGGTCATCGCTAACCGCATTTACTTGCAAAATTCAGGGTTAATTCAGGTTACGCATGGATGCATCGGCCTCCTTAGCCTGGGACTATATTGAATTTTCGCGCCACCTAATGACGCCCCGGCCTCGGTAAAATTCGCAGACTCGAACAGAGGATAAGAGAATAATTGACAAGTCGAGAAAGTAGAAACGAGAAAGAAACAAAAATGTCAAAAAGGGAGAAAATCGAAAGCTGAGTGTGATGAAGGTAAATGATAGTGAGGAGCAGAGATTGGAAAAATGGATAACGAATCGAGTGCGAAGGCTTAATAGCGAGAGGACAGAAGAGAGGCAAATTGAAAAAGGTGAATGCAAAAAAGAGGGAGGCACTGTTGCAAATTATGAATCAGGATTGTAAAAAGGTGCGCGATAAAAAAAATAGTTATTTATTTATTTTTCTCTATTCCACATCACTCAGTTATGTGGAATAGAGAAAAATAAAGAGGAGGAATTAGGGGAAGTGTGAATAGTTGAGATGAAGACTAGGAGATTGTGAAGAGAGTAAGGAAGAACTATGGGAATTAGACAGAGAGGGGAGCTGGGAAAAGGAGAGCAAGGGAGAACTATTGGAATGAGATAAAGATGGAAGAGGAGAGTAAGGGGAAAAATAGGAGATTGTACAGAGACTAAGGAGGAATTACGGGAATGAGATAGAGAGTGAAAAGGAGAGTAAGCGGAAAAATTAGAAGGTATTGAGAGAGAGTAAGAGGAAACTATGGAAATGAGATAGAGAGAGAAGAGGAGAGTAAACGGAAGAAAATATGAGATTGTAAAGAGAGTAAGGGAGAACTACGGGAATGAGATAGAGAGGGGAGCTGAGAAAAGGAGAGCAAGGAAGAACTATTGGAATGAGATAAAGATGGAAGAGGAGAGTAAGGGGAAAAATAGGAGATTGTACAGAGACTAAGGAGGAATTACGGGAATGAGATAGAGATTGAAAAGGAGAGTAAGCGGAAAAATTAGAAGGTATTGAGAGAGAGTAAGAGGAAACTATGGAAATGAGATAGAGAGAGAAGAGGAGAGTAAACGGAAGAAAATATGAGATTGTAAAGAGAGTAAGGGAGAACTACGGGAATGAGATAGAGAGGGGAGCTGAGAAAAGGAGAGCAAGGAAGAACTATTGGAATGAGATAAAGATGGAAGAGGAGAGTAAGCAGAAAAATAGGAGATTGTACAGAGACTAAGGAGGAATTACGGGAATGAGATAGAGAGTGGAAGGGAGAGTAAGCGGAAAAATTAGAAGGTAGAGAGAGGGAGAGAGAGAGAGAGAGTAAGAGGAAACCACGGAAATGAGATAGAGAGAGAGAAGAGGAGAGTAAACGGAAGAAAATATGAGATTGTGGAGACAGTGAGGAAGAACTATGGGAATTAGATAGAGAGGGGAGCTGAGAAAAGGAGAGCAAGGGAGAACTATTGGAATGAGATAAAGATCGAAGAGGACAGTAAGTAGAAAAATAGGAGCTTGTACAGAGACTAAGGAGGAATTACGGGAATGAGATAGAGAGTGGAAAGGAGAGTAAGCGGAAAAATTAGAAGGTATTGAGAGAGAGTAAGAGGAAACTATGGAAATGAGATAGAGAGAGAAGAGGAGAGTAAACGGAAGAAAATATGAGATTGTAAAGAGAGTAAGGGAGAACTATGGGAATTAGATAGAGAGGGGAGCTGAGAAAAGGAGAGCAAGGAAGAACTATTGGAATGAGATAAAGATGGAAGAGGAGAGTAAGCAGAAAAATAGGAGATTGTACAGAGACTAAGGAGGAATTACGGGAATGAGATAGAGAGTGAAAAGGAGAGTAAGCGGAAAAATTAGAAGATTGAGAGAGAGAGAGAGAGAGAGTAAGAGGAAACTACGGAAATGAGATAGAGAGAGAGAAGAGGAGAGTAAACGGAAGAAAATATGAGATTGTGGAAACAGTGAGGAAGAACTATGGGAATTAGATAGAGAGGGGAGCTGAGAAAAGGAGAGCAAGGAAGAACTATTGGAATGAGATAAAGATGGAAGAGGAGAGTAAGCGGAAAAATAGGAGATTGTACAGACACTAAGGTGGAATTGCGGGTATGAGATAGATATTGAAAAGGAGAGAAAGCGGAAAAATGAGAAGGAATATATATAGAGAGAGTAAGAGGAAACTATGGAAATGAGATAGAGAGAGAAGAGGAGAGTAAACGGAAGAAAATATGAGAGTGTAAAGAGAGTAAGGGAGAAGTACGGGAATGAGATAGAGAGGGGAGCTGAGAAAAGGAGATCAAGGAAAGATGGAAGAGAACAGTAAGAGAAAAATAGGAGATTATACAGAGACTAAGGAAGAATTACATAGAGAGGGAAGAGGAGAGTAAACGAAAAATTAGAAGATTGTAGAGAGAGTAAGGGGAAACTACGGAAATGAGATAGAGAGGGAAGAGGAGATTATGCGGAAGAAAATATTAGATTGTAAAGAGAGTAAGGGAGAACTACGAAAATGAGAAAGAGAGGAGAGATGAGTAAAGGAGAGCAAGGAAGAACTAATGAGATGAGATAAATTTGGAAGAGAAGAGTAAGCGGAAAATTAAGAGATTGTATATAGAATAAAGAGGAATGACGGGAATGAGATAGAGAGGGGAGCTGGAAAAAGGAGAATAAAGAAGTACTACAGGAATGAGAAAGTTTGAAGAGCAGAGTAAGCGGAAGAAAATAGGAGATTGTAGAGAGAGTAAAGGAGAACTACGAGAATGTGATAGAGAGGGAAGGTTAAAGGAAGCGGAAGAAGAATATGAGATTGTAAAGAGAGTAAGGGAGAACTATGGGAATAAGATAGAGAGGGAAGCTGAAAAAAGGAGAGTAAGCGGAAGAAAATAGGAGATTGTAGAGAGAGTAAAGGAGAACTACGAGAATGTGATAGAGAGGGAAGGTTAAAGGAAGCGGAAGAAGAATGTGAGATTGTAAAGAGAGTAAGGGAGAACTATGGGAATAAGATAGAGAGGGAAGCTGAAAAAAGGAGAGTAAGCGGAAGAAAATAGGAGATTGTAGAGAGAGAGAAAGTGGGACCAATAGGGCTTAGTTGGAGACGGAAGCAGAAAAAACGAAATTAAGGAAGTACTATCGAATGTGATAAAGATGGAAGAGGAGGGTAGGCGAAAAATAGGAGATTGTAGAGAGAATAAGGGAAAACTACGGGAATGTGATAGAGATGGAGGAGTAGAGTAAGCGGAAGAAAATATGAGATTCTAAAGAGAGTAAGGCGAAACTACGAGAATGAGATAGAGAGGAGAGTTGGGAAAAGGTGAGTAAGGAGGAACTACTGAAATGAGATAAAATTGGAAGAGAAGATTAAGCGGAAAATTAAAAGATTGAATAGAGAGTAAGGGGGAATTATGGGAATGAGATAGAGAGGGGAGCTGGAAAAAGGAGTAGGGAATAACTATTGGAATGTGATAAAGTTGGAAGAGGAGTAGTAAGAGAATGTACAGAGTGTAAGCGGGAATTATGGAGATGAAATAGAGTGGGAAGAGGAGAGTAAGCGGGAAAATAGGAAATTTTAGAAAGAGAAAGTGGGGCCATTGGGATTTAGCTAGAGAAGAAAGCAGAACAAAGCAAATTAAGGAAGTACTGCCGAATGTGATAAAGACGAAAGAGGAGGGTAGGCGGAAAAATAGGAGATTGTAGAGAGAGTTAGAGAAAACTACGAGAATGTGATAGAGAGAGAAGGTGAGAAGAAGCGGAAGAAGAATATGAGTTTGTAAAGAGAGTAAGGGGGAACTATGGGAATAAGATTGAGAGGGAAGCTGAGAACAGGAGAGTAAGGAAGTACTACTGGAATGAGATACATTTTGAAGATCAGAGTAAGCGGAAGAAAATAGGTGATTGTAGAGAGAGTTAGAGAAAACTACGGGAATGTGATAGAGAGAGAAGGTGAGAGGAAGCGGAAGAAGAATGTGAGATTGTAAAGAGAGTAAGGGGGAACTATGGGAATAAGATTGAGAGGGAAGCTGAGAACAGGAGAGTAAGGAAGTACTACTGGAATGAGATAAATTTTGAAGATCAGAGTAAGCGGAAGAAAATAGGAGATTGTAGAGAGATTTAGAGAAAACTACGGGAATGTGATAGAGAGAGAAGGTGAGAGGAAGCGGAAGAAGAATGTGAGATTGTAAAGAGAGTAAGGGGGAACTATGGGAATAAGATTGAGAGGGAAGCTGAGAACAGGAGAGTAAGGAAGTACTACTGGAATGAGATACATTTTGAAGATCAGAGTAAGCGGAAGAAAATAGGTGATTGTAGAGAGAGTTAGAGAAAACTACGGGAATGTGATAGAGAGAGAAAGTGAGAGGAAGCGGAAGAAGAATGTGAGATTGTAAAGAGAGTAAGGGGGAACTATGGGAATAAGATTGAGAGGGAAGCTGAGAACAGGAGAGTAAGGAAGTACTACTGGAATGAGATAAATTTTGAAGATCAGAGTAAGCGGAAGAAAATAGGAGATTGTAGAGAGATTTAGAGAAAACTACGGGAATGTGATAGAGAGAGAAGGTGAGAGGAAGCGGAAGAAGAATGTGAGATTGTAAAGAGAGTAAGGGGGAACTATGGGAATAAGATTGAGAGGGAAGCTGAGAACAGGAGACTAAGGAAGTACTACTGGAATGAGATTAATTTTGAAGATCAGAGTAAGCGGAAGAAAATAGGAGATTGTAAAGAGATTTAGAGAAAACTACGGGAATGTGATAGAGAGAGAAGGTGAGAGGAAGCGGAAGAAGAATGTGAGATTGTAAAGAGAGTAAGGGGGAACTATGGGAATAAGATTGAGAGGGAAGCTGAGAACAGGAGAGTAAGGAAGTACTACTGGAATGAGATAAATTTTGAAGATCAGAGTAAGCGGAAGAAAATAGGAGATTGTAGAGAGATTTAGAGAAAACTACGGGAATGTGATAGAGAGAGAAGGTGAGAGGAAGCGGAAGAAGAATGTGAGATTGTAAAGAGAGTAAGGGGGAACTATGGGAATAAGATTGAGAGGGAAGCTGAGAACAGGAGAGTAAGGAAGTACTACTGGAATGAGATACATTTTGAAGATCAGAGTAAACGGAAGAAAATAGGAGATTGTAGAGAGATTTAGAGAAAACTACGGGAATGTGATAGAGAGAGAAGGTGAGAGGAAGCGGAAGAAGAATGTGAGATTGTAAAGAGAGTAAGGGGGAACTATGGGAATAAGATTGAGAGGGAAGCTGAGAACAGGAGAGTAAGGAAGTACTACTGGAATGAGATACATTTTGAAGATCAGAGTAAGCGGAAGAAAATAGGTGATTGTAGAGAGAGTTAGAGAAAACTACGGGAATGTGATAGAGAGAGAAAGTGAGAGGAAGCGGAAGAAGAATGTGAGATTGTAAAGAGAGTAAGGGGGAACTATGGGAATAAGATTGAGAGGGAAGCTGAGAACAGGAGAGTAAGGAAGTACTACTGGAATGAGATAAATTTTGAAGATCAGAGTAAGCGGAAGAAAATAGGAGATTGTAGAGAGATTTAGAGAAAACTACGGGAATGTGATAGAGAGAGAAGGTGAGAGGAAGCGGAAGAAGAATGTGAGATTGTAAAGAGAGTAAGGGGGAACTATGGGAATAAGATTGAGAGGGAAGCTGAGAACAGGAGAGTAAGGAAGTACTACTGGAATGAGATCAATTTTGAAGATCAGAGTAAGCGGAAGAAAATAGGTGATTGTAGAGAGATTTAGAGAAAACTACGGGAATGTGATAGAGAGAGAAGGTGAGAGGAAGCGGAAGGAGAATGTGAGATTGTAAAGAGAGTAAGGGGGAACTATGGGAATAAGATTGAGAGGGAAGCTGAGAACAGGAGAGTAAGGAAGTACTACTGGAATGAGATACATTTTGAAGATCAGAGTAAGCGGAAGAAAATAGGTGATTGTAGAGAGAGTTAGAGAAAACTACGGGAATGTGATAGAGAGAGAAAGTGAGAGGAAGCGGAAGAAGAATGTGAGATTGTAAAGAGAGTAAGGGGGAACTATGGGAATAAGATTGAGAGGGAAGCTGAGAACAGGAGAGTAAGGAAGTACTACTGGAATGAGATAAATTTTGAAGATCAGAGTAAGCGGAAGAAAATAGGAGATTGTAGAGAGATTTAGAGAAAACTACGGGAATGTGATAGAGAGAGAAGGTGAGAGGAAGCGGAAGAAGAATGTGAGATTGTAAAGAGAGTAAGGGGGAACTATGGGAATAAGATTGAGAGGGAAGCTGAGAACAGGAGACTAAGGAAGTACTACTGGAATGAGATAAATTTTGAAGATCAGAGTAAGCGGAAGAAAATAGGAGATTGTAGAGAGATTTAGAGAAAACTACGGGAATGTGATAGAGAGAGAAGGTGAGAGGAAGCGGAAGAAGAATATGAGTTTGTAAAGAGAGTAAGGGGGAACTATGGGAATAAGATTGAGAGGGAAGCTGAGAACAGGAGACTAAGGAAGTACTACTGGAATGAGATAAATTTTGAAGATCAGAGTATGCGGAAGAAAATAGGAGATTGTAGAGAGATTTAGAGAAAACTACGGGAATGTGATAGAGAGAGAAGGTGAGAGGAAGCGGAAGAAGAATGTGAGATTGTAAAGAGAGTAAGGGGGAACTATGGGAATAAGATTGAGAGGGAAGCTGAGAACAGGAGACTAAGGAAGTATTACTGGAATGAGATAAATTTTGAAGATCAGAGTAAGCGGAAGAAAATAGGAGATTGTAGAGAGATTTAGAGAAAACTACGGGAATGTGATAGAGAGAGAAGGTGAGAGGAAGCGGAAGAAGAATGTGAGATTGTAAAGAGAGTAAGGGGGAACTATGGGAATAAGATTGAGAGGGAAGCTGAGAACAGGAGAGTAAGGAAGTACTACTGGAATGAGATAAATTTTGAAGATCAGAGTAAGCGGAAGAAAATAGGAGATTGTAGAGAGATTTAGAGAAAACTACGGGAATGTGATAGAGAGAGAAGGTGAGAGGAAGCGGAAGAAGAATGTGAGATTGTAAAGAGAGTAAGGGGGAACTATGGGAATAAGATTGAGAGGGAAGCTGAGAACAGGAGAGTAAGGAAGTACTACTGGAATGAGATACATTTTGAAGATCAGAGTAAACGGAAGAAAATAGGAGATTGTAGAGAGATTTAGAGAAAACTACGGGAATGTGATAGAGAGAGAAGGTGAGAGGAAGCGGAAGAAGAATGTGAGATTGTAAAGAGAGTAAGGGGGAACTATGGGAATAAGATTGAGAGGGAAGCTGAGAACAGGAGAGTAAGGAAGTACTACTGGAATGAGATACATTTTGAAGATCAGAGTAAGCGGAAGAAAATAGGTGATTGTAGAGAGAGTTAGAGAAAACTACGGGAATGTGATAGAGAGAGAAAGTGAGAGGAAGCGGAAGAAGAATGTGAGATTGTAAAGAGAGTAAGGGGGAACTATGGGAATAAGATTGAGAGGGAAGCTGAGAACAGGAGAGTAAGGAAGTACTACTGGAATGAGATAAATTTTGAAGATCAGAGTAAGCGGAAGAAAATAGGAGATTGTAGAGAGATTTAGAGAAAACTACGGGAATGTGATAGAGAGAGAAGGTGAGAGGAAGCGGAAGAAGAATGTGAGATTGTAAAGAGAGTAAGGGGGAACTATGGGAATAAGATTGAGAGGGAAGCTGAGAACAGGAGAGTAAGGAAGTACTACTGGAATGAGATCAATTTTGAAGATCAGAGTAAGCGGAAGAAAATAGGTGATTGTAGAGAGATTTAGAGAAAACTACGGGAATGTGATAGAGAGAGAAGGTGAGAGGAAGCGGAAGGAGAATGTGAGATTGTAAAGAGAGTAAGGGGGAACTATGGGAATAAGATTGAGAGGGAAGCTGAGAACAGGAGAGTAAGGAAGTACTACTGGAATGAGATACATTTTGAAGATCAGAGTAAGCGGAAGAAAATAGGTGATTGTAGAGAGAGTTAGAGAAAACTACGGGAATGTGATAGAGAGAGAAAGTGAGAGGAAGCGGAAGAAGAATGTGAGATTGTAAAGAGAGTAAGGGGGAACTATGGGAATAAGATTGAGAGGGAAGCTGAGAACAGGAGAGTAAGGAAGTACTACTGGAATGAGATAAATTTTGAAGATCAGAGTAAGCGGAAGAAAATAGGAGATTGTAGAGAGATTTAGAGAAAACTACGGGAATGTGATAGAGAGAGAAGGTGAGAGGAAGCGGAAGAAGAATGTGAGATTGTAAAGAGAGTAAGGGGGAACTATGGGAATAAGATTGAGAGGGAAGCTGAGAACAGGAGACTAAGGAAGTACTACTGGAATGAGATAAATTTTGAAGATCAGAGTAAGCGGAAGAAAATAGGAGATTGTAGAGAGATTTAGAGAAAACTACGGGAATGTGATAGAGAGAGAAGGTGAGAGGAAGCGGAAGAAGAATATGAGTTTGTAAAGAGAGTAAGGGGGAACTATGGGAATAAGATTGAGAGGGAAGCTGAGAACAGGAGACTAAGGAAGTACTACTGGAATGAGATAAATTTTGAAGATCAGAGTATGCGGAAGAAAATAGGAGATTGTAGAGAGATTTAGAGAAAACTACGGGAATGTGATAGAGAGAGAAGGTGAGAGGAAGCGGAAGAAGAATGTGAGATTGTAAAGAGAGTAAGGGGGAACTATGGGAATAAGATTGAGAGGGAAGCTGAGAACAGGAGACTAAGGAAGTACTACTGGAATGAGATAAATTTTGAAGATCAGAGTAAGCGGAAGAAAATAGGTGATTGTAGAGAGATTTAGAGAAAACTACGGGAATGTGATAGAGAGAGAAGGTGAGAGGAAGCGGAAGGAGAATGTGAGATTGTAAAGAGAGTAAGGGGGAACTATGGGAATAAGATTGAGAGGGAAGCTGAGAACAGGAGAGTAAGGAAGTACTACTGGAATGAGATACATTTTGAAGATCAGAGTAAGCGGAAGAAAATAGGTGATTGTAGAGAGAGTTAGAGAAAACTACGGGAATGTGATAGAGAGAGAAAGTGAGAGGAAGCGGAAGAAGAATGTGAGATTGTAAAGAGAGTAAGGGGGAACTATGGGAATAAGATTGAGAGGGAAGCTGAGAACAGGAGAGTAAGGAAGTACTACTGGAATGAGATAAATTTTGAAGATCAGAGTAAGCGGAAGAAAATAGGAGATTGTAGAGAGATTTAGAGAAAACTACGGGAATGTGATAGAGAGAGAAGGTGAGAGGAAGCGGAAGAAGAATGTGAGATTGTAAAGAGAGTAAGGGGGAACTATGGGAATAAGATTGAGAGGGAAGCTGAGAACAGGAGACTAAGGAAGTACTACTGGAATGAGATAAATTTTGAAGATCAGAGTAAGCGGAAGAAAATAGGAGATTGTAGAGAGATTTAGAGAAAACTACGGGAATGTGATAGAGAGAGAAGGTGAGAGGAAGCGGAAGAAGAATGTGAGATTGTAAAGAGAGTAAGGGGGAACTATGGGAATAAGATTGAGAGGGAAGCTGAGAACAGGAGACTAAGGAAGTACTACTGGAATGAGATAAATTTTGAAGATCAGAGTAAGCGGAAGAAAATAGGAGATTGTAGAGAGATTTAGAGAAAACTACGGGAATGTGATAGAGAGAGAAGGTGAGAGGAAGCGGAAGAAGAATGTGAGATTGTAAAGAGAGTAAGGGGGAACTATGGGAATAAGATTGAGAGGGAAGCTGAGAACAGGAGACTAAGGAAGTACTACTGGAATGAGATAAATTTTGAAGATCAGAGTAAGCGGAAGAAAATAGCAGATTGTAGAGAGATTTAGAGAAAACTACGGGAATGTGATAGAGAGAGAAAGTGAGAGGAAGCGGAAGAAGAATGTGAGATTGTAAAGAGAGTAAGGGGGAACTATGGGAATAAGATTGAGAGGGAAGCTGAGAACAGGAGAGTAAGGAAGTACTACTGGAATGAGATAAATTTTGAAGATCAGAGTAAGCGGAAGAAAATAGGAGATTGTAGAGAGATTTAGAGAAAACTACGGGAATGTGATAGAGAGAGAAGGTGAGAGGAAGCGGAAGAAGAATATGAGTTTGTAAAGAGAGTAAGGGGGAACTATGGGAATAAGATTGAGAGGGAAGCTGAGAACAGGAGACTAAGGAAGTACTACTGGAATGAGATAAATTTTGAAGATCAGAGTAAGCGGAAGAAAATAGGAGATTGTAGAGAGATTTAGAGAAAACTACGGGAATGTGATAGAGAGAGAAGGTGAGAGGAAGCGGAAGAAGAATGTGAGATTGTAAAGAGAGTAAGGGGGAACTATGGGAATAAGATTGAGAGGGAAGCTGAGAACAGGAGAGTAAGGAAGTACTACTGGAATGAGATAAATTTTGAAGATCAGAGTAAGCGGAAGAAAATAGGAGATTGTAGAGAGATTTAGAGAAAACTACGGGAATGTGATAGAGAGAGAAGGTGAGAGGAAGCGGAAGAAGAATGTGAGATTGTAAAGAGAGTAAGGGGGAACTATGGGAATAAGATTGAGAGGGAAGCTGAGAACAGGAGAGTAAGGAAGTACTACTGGAATGAGATAAATTTTGAAGATCAGAGTAAGCTGAAGAAAATAGGAGATTGTAGAGAGATTTAGAGAAAACTACGGGAATGTGATAGAGAGAGAAGGTGAGAGGAAGCGGAAGAAGAATGTGAGATTGCAAAGAGAGTAAGGGGGAACTATGGGAATAAGATTGAGAGGGAAGCTGAGAACAGGAGACTAAGGAAGTACTACTGGAATGAGATCAATTTTGAAGATCAGAGTAAGCGGAAGAAAATGGGAGATTGTAGAGAGATTTAGAGAAAACTACGGGAATGTGATAGAGAGAGAAGGTGAGAGGAAGCGGAAGAAGAATGTGAGATTGTAAAGAGAGTAAGGGGGAACTATGGGAATAAGATTGAGAGGGAAGCTGAGAACAGGAGAGTAAGGAAGTACTACTGGAATGAGATAAATTTTGAAGATCAGAGTAAGCGGAAGAAAATAGGAGATTGTAGAGAGATTTAGAGAAAACTACGGGAATGTGATAGACAGAGAAGGTGAGAGGAAGCGGAAGAAGAATGTGAGATTGTAAAGAGAGTAAGGGGGAACTATGGAAATAAGATTGAGAGGGAAGCTGAGAACAGGAGACTAAGGAAGTACTACTGGAATGAGATAAATTTTGAAGATCAGAGTAAGCGGAAGAAAATAGGAGATTGTAGAGAGATTTAGAGAAAACTACGGGAATGTGATAGAGAGAGAAGGTGAGAGGAAGCGGAAGAAGAATGTGAGATTGTAAAGAGAGTAAGGGGGAACTATGGGAATAAGATTGAGAGCGAAGCTGAGGACAGGAGAGTAAGGAAGTACTACTGGAATGAGATAAATTTTGAAGATCAGAGTGAGCGGAAGAAAATGGGTGATTGTAGAGAGAGTTAGAGAAAACTACGGGAATGTGATAGAGAGAGAAGGTGAGAAGAAGCGGAAGAAGAATGTGAGATTGTAAAGAGAGTAAGGGGGAACTATGGGAATTAGATTGAGAGGGAAGCTGAGAACAGGAGAGTAAGGAAGTACTACTGGAATGAGATAAATTTTGAAGATCAGAGTAAGCGGAAGAAAATTGGAGATTGTAGAGAGAGTTAGAGAAAACTACGGGAATGTGATAGAGAGAGAAAGTGAGAGGAAGCGGAAGAAGAATGTGAGATTGTAAAGAGAGTAAGGGGGAACTATGGGAATAAGATTGAGAGGGAAGCTGAGAACAGGAGAGTAAGGAAGTACTACTGGAATGAGATAAATTTTGAAGATCAGAGTAAGCGGAAGAAAATAGCAGATTGTAGAGAGATTTAGAGAAAACTACGGGAATGTGATAGAGAGAGAAAGTGAGAGGAAGCGGAAGAAGAATGTGAGATTGTAAAGAGAGTAAGGGGGAACTATGGGAATAAGATTGAGAGGGAAGCTGAGAACGGGAGAGTAAGGAAGTACTACTGGAATGAGATAAATTTTGAAGATCAGAGTAAGCGGAAGAAAATAGGAGATTGTAGAGAGATTTAGAGAAAACTACGGGAATGTGATAGAGAGAGAAGGTGAGAGGAAGCGGAAGAAGAATGTGAGATTGTAAAGAGAGTAAGGGGGAACTATGGGAATAAGATTGAGAGGGAAGCTGAGAACAGGAGAGTAAGGAAGTACTACTGGAATGAGATAAATTTTGAAGATCAGAGTAAGCGGAAGAAAATAGGAGATTGTAGAGAGATTTAGAGAAAACTACGGGAATGTGATAGAGAGAGAAGGTGAGAGGAAGCGGAAGAAGAATGTGAGATTGTAAAGAGAGTAAGGGGGAACTATGGGAATAAGATTGAGAGGGAAGCTGAGAACAGGAGAGTAAGGAAGTACTACTGGAATGAGATAAATTTTGAAGATCAGAGTAAGCGGAAGAAAATTGGAGATTGTAGAGAGATTTAGAGAAAACTACGGGAATGTGATAGAGAGGTAAGAGCAGAGTAAGCGGAAAAATAGGAAATTGCAGAGAGGGAAAGTGGGACCTATGCGATTTAGCTGTAGACGGAAGCAGAACAAAGGAAATTAAGGAACTACTGAATGTGACAAAGATGGAAGAGGAGAGTAAGCTGAAAAAAAAAAGGAGATTGTAAAGAGAGGGGCAACTACGGAATGCGATAGAAAGTGAAATTAAGAAAAGGATAGTAAGGAAGAAGTACTGGAATGAAATAAAGATGGAAGAGGAGAGTAAGCGGGAGAAAACAGGAGATTGTAAGACAATGTATTAGAGAGGGAAGAGGAGAGTAAGCGGGAGACTGTAAAGGGAAACTAAGAAATTAGATAGAGACGAAAGTGGAGAAAAGGAGAGTGAGGATAAACTATAGGAATGAGATAGAGTGGGTAGTTAAATAAGTGATTGTAGAGAGTGTAAGTAGTTGCTACAAGAAGGAAATACAGAAGGAAATGCTGAGTAGGCGGAAAAAAACTCGGGGATTTAGAAGGAGCAAGCGGGAACTACGGGAATGAGATAGAGAGCGGACCTGAAAATAGGAGAGAGTAAGGAAGAACTTCCGGAATGAAATAATGATGGAAGAGGAACAAAAAAAAGCGGACGATGAATAGGAGATTGTAGAGAGAGTAAGGGGTTTACTACAGGAATGAGATAGAGAGATAAGCAGAGAAAAGAAGTGTAATGAAGAAATGCGGGAATGAGATAGCGAGAGAATAACAGAGTGAACGGCGGGAAATTATGAGAAGAGGAAAGGGAAAAACGTAGTTAATCATTTTATAAATAGGGAGAGTAAGGGTTGAACTGAAAGAAGATGCATGATAAAAGTTCAGTGACTAGAAAGAGAGAAAAGGAGAGAGTAATGAGAGTCTAGCGGCGACTACGAGAATATGTTAGAGAGTGAGTAAGCGGAAGAAAAATAGGAGATTGTAAGTTTAATAAGAGAGATAAAAGTGAAACTGTAGGAAAATGTTTTATAAATAGGGAGAGTAAAGATGCGTAATGAATATTTGAGAGATGAACCAATGGCTTCATCTGTCACAAGGAAAAATTGGTCCTCTGTATCACGCCAGAAAGTTTTTCTCGCCTGAGTCCATCCTTCAAATTTGTCCTTGCATTGGATACTGTTGCCATATATGGTCTGGTGTCCCCGCTGTTCATCTCGAGATCATCGACAAAATCCAGAGACGGATATGCAATGTGATAATGTCCTAATCTGGTATCTCGTCTACAGTCACGCTCTGTCAGACGTGATGTGGCTTCCCTCTGTCTTTTCTACAAGTATTTTCATGGCAACTGCAACTGGTAAACTATATGAATTTAAGCGTGCTACTAGGTTGGTATCTCGGTCCCACCCTTTCACTGTCGAAACAGTTAAATGTAACCGCCTCTTCTACTCCAACAACAACTTCTCTCGCACTTCACGACAGTGGAACTTCCTTCCTCTTACTTGCTTCCCTGATAGCTATAATCTTCAAATATTCAGATCTAATGTCAGTCAATATCTTCCGATGCCTTGATCTTGATCCCGTTCTTCTCTATAAGCTTTTCTCAAACACTGCTCTTTATTCTTGCTCTCACTCTCTGTAACCGCTTGCGTGTTAGTGGCACCCTTGCCTAGCTTGGGGAGAAATGCTTAAGAAAAGAAAAAAAAATGATGAGAAGTAGAAAGAATAAAGGGAAAATTTTAAGAATGGTAAAATTTTAAGAATGGTAAAATTTTAAGGGTGGTAAAATTTTAAAAATGGTAAAATTGTAATAATGGTAAAATTTTAAGGATGGTAAAATTGTAAGAATGGTAAAATTTTAAGAATGGTAAAATTGTAAGAATGGTAAAATTTTGAAAATGGTAAAATTTTAAGAATGGTAAAATTTTAAGGATGGTAAAATTGTAAGAATGGTAAAATTGTAAGAATGGTAAAATTTTAAGAATGGTAACATTGTAAGAATGGTAAAATTTAAGGATGGTAAAACTGAAAGAACAAAGAGAAAATTTTAAGAATGGTAAAATTGTAAGAATGGTAAAATTTTAAGAATGGTAAAATTGTAAGAATGGTAAAATTTTAAGGATGGTAAAATTGTAAGAATGGTAAAATTGTAAGAATGGTAAAATTTTAAGAATGGTAAAATTGTAAGAATGGTAAAATTTTAAGAATGGTAAAATTGTAAGAATGGTAAAATTTTAAGGATGGTAAAATTGTAAGAATGGTAAAATTGTAAGAATGGTAAAATTTTAAGAATGGTAAGATTAATCTTTTCTATACAGGAAACATTCAGCGTTCATTGATTAAAGTGTTACCGATAACCTCGGATGAAATCTTCCTCTTAAAGAGAATTTTCAAGAAATTAAACTACTCAAGTCCATTAGCTCTTGCATATTACTGATGGGAGTTTCATTCTTATCCTTTGGGTTAAAGAAGTGCGGAAAGTCAACCTCATGATTATAGCATTATTTTCCCTTCGTGTTGCATCTGCTATCCAGTTTTATTGTTACTGCTATATTGAAAGTCTTCAACCGATTTCCGTTGTGGTTGATTGGTAACCTTCTTTGATTGTGATTCTATAGCGCCAGTCTATAATATCTGATGAAGGGATGTCTTCTTTAAGACCACGAAGATTCATTCGCGGTGGAACATTAAATGCACATTTCCACGTTTAGCTGCGGCAACGTATCCATAAAAAATGAAAAGCATTATAAGGCAGCATACAGCCAGAATAACACAGGTTGACATTTTGGCAACCGCTATATTCATGTGACCTTGCTCTAGCCGATTATTTATTTACTGATCGCTTGAAAGCGATTTCGCGGAGAAAGGTTATTCTAATGAAAACCAGATTTAAGAGATCGTCGAAAATCTTTTCACCTCAAATCTGCGGAATTTTAATCAAAGGGTCTCTGATAAGTGGTAAAAATTTCTTGTGCAAATAATGGTGAATATATATATATATATATATATATATATATATATATATATATATATATATGTATATATATAAATGTAATTGTATTTTATACTTGAAGAATAAAGTTGACAACCACAAAAGGAAAGTAGTTATTTCTCAAGCTAATAAAACTGATTGAAATAATTTTGTCATTTCACCTGTAAGCAATGAGTAGAAAGTCAAGAATAAAGGTAAACATTTTTGATAGGAAAATAAAAAGCCATTCCTTACCCCGGTTAACCATTTTCGAGAGCGGTTACTATTTTTTCGATAGCACTTGCTATTAAGACAGGAGTAAATAGTTGTGTCATTAGTTTAAAATGACATTTCGTCAACTTTTTCAATAGATGGCATCTGAACACGTGATTTAGTTTCACATCTGAAAATGACATATACAACATGTCTTTCTATACGATTCGGGTGTGGAATGGCATTTTTTTAATGTTTTTGCGTTAAAAAAGAAAATGAAGGAAAATGAGATGCATTCTCGTTATTTGAAGGTCTTTTATTTCCCGAATGGAAAAAAAAAAATAGTACAAACAGCAAAAAAGATAAGAGCTGTTTATAGGGATGGTGCTATAGCTGAGAGTAAGGTTCTCAAGTAGTACACTAGATTTAGAAGTGGAAATTTAGATCTAGAAGACCGAGAACGTTCCGGCACGAGGGAAGTCTTTGATGATGTCCAAATCGGAAAGATGACAAAAAATAATCTAGGCCACACTAGACGGAACATCGCAGAGATACTTCACGTCTTGTTTTAACCATTTCACCCCAAGCAAGGCGACAAAACCACTAGGATGCAAAGGCCTACTGGGAGAGATTTTCAAGATCATTAGTAAATACATATGCAAATAATGCCAAGAATTCTATGTGCACTCTAAAAATTTAGATGATCAGAACCTGGAAGCTGATCTCTCCTCGGCAATCTAGTGTTACCTTTCCAACTCATAAATTCATGACCTATTCATTCTTAAATGAGTACACATAAAAACACTTAATTCATCGACATTTTTATTCCTTTACAAAATATTCTATTTTCTTCTGTCTGTTTCGATTTATATTCCCAATATAAGACGATAGCATTTTATGGATTCTTGACTTCATAATAAAGACTTATCATTATTATAAAAATCATAATCAATAGGATCGTCTTGAACACCGTCCTGGGTATGACGATAAACTACATCCGGCAGCAAGACAGATTGGAGGTTTCGAGGAGCGTGGAACCAAATCTTAATTGTTATTGTTCCCAGGTCCACCCTGATCCGGGTTTGTAGCACCTTTTAGGGCCCCAGCTATGGGCAAAACCCATAAGAAAAATCAACATTATATTTTTTTTTATAATAAAATGACCAACAATACATTTTATAGCAAAATGACAATCAACGCAATACGAAAAAAAAAATAAAATAAAAATACATTTTTAAAGTAAAATTACCAACAAAACATTTTATCATCTACAATATATATATATATATATATATATATATATATATATATATATATATATATATATATATATAACGTCTTTCCGCTAAAAGTATCAAATGACGTACAAAATATCTGTAGTTGAAAGCATAAAATTGCGTACAAAATATTTAAATTTTGGCATGAAATAACCCATAGAGACGTTGATAAGCCGCCAAGCAAAATTAAGGAATCAAACATCCACCATGAAAGACATCTTACATGACATTAATCCATATCAGTTATGTGCCATGCGTGATAGACGCTTAGGCGATCATGTATCTTTCGATACATCACTGACGAGGCAGATCTTTCCCCTGCAGTAGGTTGCCATTTCTTTCTACGTTAAACCAGTCGCCATCCAAGGCTATAGAACCTATTCTCCCACCAGCTATGGGTAAATAGCAGGAGAGAAGTCAGTTATGTGCCATACGTGATACAGGCTTAGGCGATTATGTATCTTTCGATACATGATTGACGAGACATATTTTTTCCCGCAGTAGGTTGCCATTTATTTCTGCGATAGACCAGGTGCCATCAAAGGCTATAGAACCCGGTCTGCCCTGCTATTTACCCATAGATGCAGGGAGAAGAAGAGGATTCTTACCTTTTCCAAAAAATCTAAAAGACGGAGTTCGATTATATTGAACGGAGTGCCAAACGCACACGATTCACGGGCGCGATCCCACTACTGATTGACACGGGGACTTTTGTCTGCTGCCTTTCCGCCCTCGACCGGGCCGGCCATCGTTAGTCAATCTGATCTGCTGAAGCTACCTTCAGCTCAACATATTTATGCAAGGCTTAGTGCAGACGCCTGTTCGCCATAGCGCAACGTACCCGACTCCGAACTCAAACCGACCACCCGACCATATGCCTTCAAGTCGCTGGATTACAGGAAGACGCCAGCATCCAAAATATAATTTCAATAAAACTACAACATAAAACACAAATATCACAGTCTTTAGTAATTATGTCCCAACGAACATGTATATGCACAAAAGCTGAGTATCATCTACCATGTATTCAATTGTGAAAGCAGAATAAAATATTTGTGTTACTTCTCAGCTTCCAAGAGAGTGTATTTGCCATCAATATCATCTTCATTATTAGCAATGACTAGTTCTGGGTATAACCATGAACTGCATCCGGCAGCAGGACCACTGATGGAGATACTGGTGGTTTTGAGGGGAGTGGAACGAACTCTTAATTGTGGTACCAAGATCCACAGCTGGTAGGACTTGTTATGGTTCAAACTATGGGTTATTAATGAAGCCCTCAAAGAAAATCACACACTACGAAATTACAAAAATATAGTTTTATAGTGAAATGTCCAGTAACACCTATTCATAGTTGAATTACCAACAATACACTTTATAGCAAAATCACCAATAATACATTTTATAGCAAAATGACCAATAATACATTTTATAGCAAAATGACTAAGAATAGATTTTATAGCAAAATGACCAACAATATATATTGTAGTAAAATGACCAACAATAGATTTTATAGCAAAATGATCAACAATACATATAGCAAAATGACCAACAATATATATTATAGTAAAATGACAACAATAAATATTATTGCAAAAATGATCAACAATATATTTTATAGTAGAATGACCAACAATAGATTTTATAGCAAAATGATCAACAATATATTATATAGCAAAATGACCAACAATATATTTTATAGTGAAAAGACAAATAATACATTTTATAGAAAAATGACCAGCAATATATTTTATAGTAGAATGACCAACAATACATTTTATAGTAAAATAACCAGCAATACATTTTATATGAAAATGACCAGCAATATATTTTATAGCAAAATGACCAACAATACATTTTATATGAAAAAAACCAACAATACATTTTATAGTGAAAAAAGACCAACAATACATTTTATAGCAAAATGACAAGCAATATATTTTATAGGAAAATGACCAGCAATATATTTCATAGCAAAATGACGAACAATACATCTTATAGTAAAATGACCAACAATATATTTATTTAGCAAAATGACCAACGATATATTTTATAGGAAAGTGACCAACAATATATTTTATATCAAAATGACCAAAATACATTTTATATGAAAAAAACCAACAATACATTTTATAGCAAAATGACCAACAATACATTTTATTTCAAAATCACCAGCAATATATATTATAGTAAAAAGACCAACAATACATTTCTTAGTAAAATGACCAATACATTTTATAGCAAAATGACAAGCAATACATTTTATAGTAAAATGACCAACAATATATTTTATAGCAAAAGGACCAAAATATATTTTATATGAAAAAAACCAACAATACATTATATAATAAAATGTCCATCAAGACATTTTTTAGCAAAGTGACCAACAATACATTTTATAGCAAAATGAACAGCAATACATTTTATAGTAAAATGACCAACAATATATTTCTTAGTAAAATAACCAACAATATATTTTATAGAAAAATGACCAGTAATACATTTTATAGCAAAATGACAAACAATACATTTTATAGCAAAATGACCAGCAATATATTTTATAGTAAAATTATTCAGTAATAAGTTTTATAGGAAAATGACCAACAATATATTTTATAGCAAAATGACCAACAATATATATTATAGCAAAATGTCGAATAATAGACATTATAATAAAATGACCAGCAATACATTTTATAGCAAAATGACCAACAATATATATTATAGTAAAATGACCAACAATAGATTTTATAGCAAAAATGACCAACTATATATTTTACATTAGAATGACCAACAATATATTTATAGCAAAATGACCAACAATATATTTTATAGCAAAATGAACAACAATACATTTATATAGGAAAATGACCAGTAATATATTTTATAGGAAAATGACCAACATTATATCTCATAGGAAAATGACCAACAATAAATTTTATAGTAAAATGACCAGCAATATATTTTATAGCAAAATGTCCAGCAGGATATTTTATAGCAAAATGACCAACAATATATTTCATAGCAAAATGACCAACACTATGTTTTATAGACAAACGACCAATAATACACATTATAGTAAAATGACCAGCAATACATTTTAAAGCAAAATGACCAACAATATATTTTATAGCAAAATGACCAACATGACCAAAATGACCAACAATATATTTTATAGTAAAATGACCAGTAATATATTTTATAGGAAAATGAGCAACAATAAATTATATAGGAATATGACCAACAATATTTTATAGTAAAATGACCAGTAATACATTTTATAGTAAAATGACCAACCATATGTGTTATAGTAAAAAAACAAACATTTTATAGTAAAATTATTCAGTAATACGTTTTATAGGAAAATGATAAACAATAAATTTTATAGCAAAAATGACCAACAATATTTTTATAGGAAAATGACCAACAATACATTTTATAGTAAAATGACCAGTAATACATTTTATAGGAAAATGACCAACAATACATTATATAGCAAAATGTCCAGCAATATATTTTATAGCAAAATGACCAACAATATTTTTTATAGCAAAATGATCAGCAATATATTTTATAGTAAAATGATCAACAATATGCTTTTTAGCAAAATGGCCAATAATACACATTATAGTAAAATTACCAGCCATACATTTTATAGCAAAAAGACCAACAATACATATTATAGTAAAATGACCAACAATACGTTTTATAGGAAAATGACCAACAACATATTTTATAGTAAAATGATCAGCAATACATTTTTTAGTAAAATGACCATAATATATATTTTAGCAAAATGACCAATAATACACATTATAGTAAAATGACCAACAATAAATGTTATAGCAAAAATGACAAACAATATATTTTACATTAGAATGACCAACAATATATTCTTAGCAAAATGACCAACAATATAATTTATAGCAAAATGACCAACAATAAATTTTATAGTAAAATGACCCGCAATACATTTTATACCAAAATGATCAGCAATATATTTTATAGTAAAATGACCAACAATGTATTTTATAGCCAAATGACCAATAATACACATTATAATAAAATGACCAGCAATATATATTATTGTAAAATGACCAACAATATATTTTAGGGCAAAAATGACCGACAATACATTTTATAGCAAAATGACCAATAATATATTTTATAGCAAAATGACCAACAATACATTTTATAGTAAAATGAGCAACAATACATTATATAGGAATATGACCAACAATATTTTATAGTAAAATGACCAGGAGTACATGTTATAGCAAAATGACCATTAATACATTTTATAGGAAAATGACCAGCAATAAGTTTTATAGCAAAATGACAAGCAATACATTTTATAGGAAAATGACCAGCAATATATTTTATAGTAAAATAACACACAATACATTTATTTAGCAAAATGACCAGCAATACATTTTGTAGGAAAATGACCAACAATATACTTTATAGGAAAATGACCAGCAATACATTTTATAGTAAAATGACCCACGATTCATTTTATAGTAAAATGTACAAAAAATACATTTTATAGCAAAATGTCAAGCAATAAATTTTATAGCAGAATGACCAACAATATATTTCACATTAAAATGACCAACAATACATTTTATTGTAAAATGACCAGTAATACATTTTTTGCAAAATGACCAACACTATATTTTATAGCAAAATGGCCAACAATACATTTTATAGCAAAATGACCAAAAATACATTTTATAGTAAAAAGACCAACAATACAATTAATAACAAAATGACCAACAATATATTTTATAGTAAAATGACCAGGAATACATTTTATAGGAAAATGACCAGAAATACATTTAATAGCGAAATGACGAACAATATATTTTATAGTAAAATAACCAACATTATATTTTATAGCAAAATGAGCAATATTATATTTTATAGGAAAATGATCAGCAATACATTTTATAGTAGGATGATCAGCAATACATATTTTCTTTAGTTGAAGGCACACAATTTGGTTCAAAATATTTTAATTTCGGCATTATATAATCCATAGAGTTTGCTATGCCACTAATCGAAATAAACGAAACAACCAAAACAAAAGAACTCTTTTATGACATTTATCGATATAATATTCTACGATTTCTCAAAGAAATCAAACTGTATTCCAAAATATAACTTCAATAATACAACAAAACACTCATATCACCGCCTCGATCAATCATATCCATACAAACAAGTATATGCATAAATCTCAGTATCATCTACCATGGATTCAATTGTGAAAGCAGAATAACGTATATTTTTATTACTTTAAATCTCCCAAGAAAAGTTAAATTTCAGCATTAAATGACCCATGAAAGACTTGATATGCCGTTGAATAAACAAATCAATAATTAATCTTGAACAATAACTATTTAGAGTGTTACTCTGTCCCGGCGTTAGAAGCATTGGTTACTTCGGGCCTGTGATGCACTTGCATCAGAAAGCACGACAACTACTTCTATGCTATATTTTTACAAAAGCTATATGAACAAAATTTGAATATTGCTGCCATATATGGGCTGAGACTGTCCAGTCCTCACTCTCCACCTTGACATAGTGGTCGAAAGCCTCTATATGATCTCGTCAGTGATGAATTTGTTTTCAATCCTACAACACCTTCGCCACAGACGAGACGTCGCAAGCCTCTTGCAATTCGATCGCCAATTCTATGACAAATGTCCTGACGAGTTCCTTTCTTTCGTGTCCTCAAAACAGAATTTTACCGCCAAGATTCACCTGCCTGTTTCATGATCCTCACTTCTTACGCATTCCCTTAGTAAGACGAAATCTTCATCCCAAACACCACTATTGTGTAAAACAGACTCTCACAGGAGTGCGACCTCGACCACTACAATCTTAAATCTCTTCAAGACTAGGGTCAACTGTTATCTCTATACAACAACCCCATTCATTAAACCTCAGTGGCTTCTGGACATTCTGTTTAGTGAACAACAACAACAAAAAAACAAAACAAAAACAAAACGATATTCCCAGTCTGGCACGTCGATTTAGTTAGTTATAAAACCATTACGGATTACTTCCCTTGCCATCTCCTTTCGAAGATTAAAAAAAAAAAAAAAAAAACTGTAGTTGACATACATGTAGTTTTTTTTCTTTTTAAGCGTTTTACCCCAAGCAAGGCGGGAAGCCACTAGGACGCAAGGGTTTACAGAAGATTTGGAGCAAGATCAGATAGGAGTGACAGAGCAAAGGATGAGAAGGATAGTGGATAAATCAAGGCAACTGGAGATGTCGATTGACATTACATTTGAATAGTTGGAGATTATAGCTATCAGGGAAACTGGAATAGGGAAGGGAGTTCCAGAGGCGAGAGGTGCGAGACATGAAGCTATTGGAGTAGAAGAGACGGCTACATTTAACAGTTTCGACATTTAAAAGGGTGAGAGCGGGATGCCAGCCTCGTAGGGCGCTTGAACTCATGAAGTCTGGGAACCAGCGAATGCAGCTCCTCGGAGCAATTGCAATGAAAGTATTTGTAAAAAAGACATAGAGAGGCTACGGCGCGTCTGTGAGAGAGCGACTGTAGATGAGATGCCAGAACAGGGCCAATTATATTGCATATCCATGAAAATGATTAACTGCTGCTCCTGTGTTTTTTGTTGTTTTTTTTCCTTCCTTTTGGATAAAATGCAATTATAGGTCGAGCTCACAGGGCCATTAGTAGGAACAGTTCAGTTTAGACGGACGACGTTATATATTTAAGGCAATTTACAATGCTTTACTTCCCACTCATACACTCATGACGTACCCATTTTTAAATGAGTACACATAAAAGCACTTACTTCAACGACATTTTATTCTTTTTTCATACGAAATATTCTATGTTATTGTCTCCCCCGCATTTTGAGGGGATAGAATTTTACAGATCCGTGTCTTCATAATGAGACTTGTCAGTATTATAAAAACTATAATCAATAGGCTAGACTTGAACAATCACCATTTAGAGAGTTAGCCACTCCCGTCGTGAAGAAGCATTGATCACTTCGGGTATTTGATGCTCTTGAACATGTATACCAAGGCACAATATGTATTTCATTTAATGGAATCTAACTAAATAAACCCCGACTGAAAACCAGATACTATTACTCTTTATTAAAATTTGTAGCTTTTATAAGAAAAAACCATATCCTTCTACGCTTTTCTATATATTAAGTAGCTATATATCAATAGATAAAAACATTCAAAATACTTATCGATGGCTGATGTTCACTCCTTTTGGGATCCTATAAAGATAATCTTATTTTCAGAATATATATATATATATATATATATATATATATATATATATATATATATATATATACTTGTATTTTGATTGGTCATTTCAGCTCATGTGACAGCGTTTCACCTTACGAGGCGTGGTTAATTAATTTGAACCTTTTAAAACCTTTATTTTCCAATCTACATTCAACATCATTACTTGATAAGACACCAGAGGTGTTAAAACAAAATGGCTATTTTTGTAGTGATTTTATAACATATTTATGCTATAATTTCTAAATAAATAATTATATATATATATATATATATATATATATATATATATATATATATATATATATATATATATCAGTTCCTAGGAAACCGACAGCCTGACAACAGCACATGCGATTTGATTATAGTGGTGAAGGTTTCGTAACAGGACCATCCACAGTTTTTGAAGGGCCGAATTCAGAGACCTGGTGCACTAAGTGCCACAAGATCCCCAAATGACCCTCCGCAGGTTTTGAATTTAGAGTTGCCCTTCTCCTAGACCAGTTGCCATCCAAGGCTATAGAACCCAGCCTGTCCTGCTATTTACCCATAGCTGGAAGGAGAAGAAGATTTTTCACACTTTTCCCAAGGGTATTAGCACGTAAGTGAATGTAATGGATTCGATTGGAATTCGAACTCGGCTCTCCGAATTCCAATCCAATCCATTACTCTCCAAGCCGCTATCCATTACTACACCGTGCCTCATTCATTCATATATATATATATATATATATATATATATATATATATATATATATATATATATATATATATATATATATATATATATATATATATATATATATATATATATATATATATATATATATATATAAGCCAACATAAACAACAAATATATCAAGAAATCAAAAGGAAACCGTTGAATCCGTCAACATAAGACAAACGATATGAAAATTCTCTTCAAGCATAGAAAGGTAATGACGTAATATTTCAGTTGAGTGTTTCTAAATTGTTCTAGTTCTTGTTCGGATATGGCTCGCAAAGGGTAGGCCGTCCTCCACCAGAGATGTTGGGGTGACTCGTGTATATCGTGTGAGGTTTGTGGAACTTCTCTAAGCTCAACTACTATGACGCATCCCGGGTTAAAATTACGGACATATGGAGCCTTGTAGGAGCCGTTGATCTGACTTCGCACCATGTGGATTCTGAGTATGTTGCGCTCAATAAAAAGCATTATTGGTGTTTTGGGCTCTAAGGTTGGGATGACGTGGGTTATTGTTTTCAAGTGAGGATGGTGAAGGACCGCTTCGGGAGTCGGAATACGGAACATAGGCATTTCATTGCATTCGATGAGACTCGGATGCAAGAGGTCGACCTGGTTATATTATAGGGTTGAATTTTTAACTTAAAAATAAAGAAAATGAGAAAATACAGGCAATGGCTGAAACCGCCTGACAAATGGACAGAACAATTACTAAAAGATTTGCCTATGAAACGCCAAAGTCGAGTTGCTGAATATAACTTCAATCAGCTCAGTGATAAATTTTATTTGTATTATTCCTATATATATATTTATTCTCTCGAAATAATTCGATTGAGCACTCAGAGAGGTTAGGGTGATTTTATAAACAGTGCCTGCAGCGCTGCTAACGCAATGATCTTCAACCAGAATCGAGCTCTCCTAGCTACTGACGTATTTCGTATAGTAAAGACGTTAAAACTTCCCTAACTTTCTGCCGTGCGACGATAGAGGTGACAGTCTGTTTCATGCTAGATGCAATCGTCAGGCTACCTGACGATTGCGACTAGCATGAAACAGACTGTCGCCTCTAAGTGTTGACTTCAATGTTCACATTTATATTTACACACTCTATCTCTGAAATTGAGCACTTTATCCCATAAATATAGCACAACTTAAGATTATATTTCTTCATATATATATATATATATATATATATATATATATATATATATATATTGTGTGTATTTAGACAGCATCTTTTCATTCATACACGTTTCATTAAATAATATACCAATAGCTTCCCATACTTCATACTTCTCCAATTCACTCTCGCGTGGTCATGTGTGACGTCATGAGATGCGGTGCGATTTTCGCTTCTAACGTCTTATATGCTCGTGTTTATCGTTGCTTAGAAATCATCTATGTAAACAATGACAGACTATCATCACTGTCTTGTCCGTATATTGCTTAATATGTTGTAACTGACATCTTTGATAATGGCTTAAGTAAGCCGAAAGCTTAGATTGTATTAAAAAATATGGATCAATATTGTGAATTTCTTTCTTCGTTCAACGATAATGTTAATAAACTTATCAGACGTTACGAAAAAAATTTACATAAAATAAATAGACAACACTTGTCTATATTATTTAATGAAACGTGTATGAATGAAACGATGCTGCCTAAATACACACAATATATATATATATATATATATATATATATATATATATATATATATATATCCTTATTTAACTGATAACTGACATGCATTGAACATTCCACGTGGAACTAGAACAGTCTACCCCAGTAAGCGAAATAAAGGGTTCAGTTCGACATTCCAACCACCTGAATAAGGCCGGAGCGTACAGCGGCAGAAACGTTGTAATAAATATGGCGACAAAGATGCGGAAAATAGTCCGAATAATGTAAATAATGGGAAGTAGGTTTTTCTGCTGACTGTTATCTTTGGCAAAGGTTTGGATCGTCAATATAAAATAGGTGATCCCGTTTACCATTCTGTGACTTGTCTCTGTAGCTACTGTTGTTCAATAGGCAGCTGAGTGGCGCTAGTGCAAGGCAGAAGAGTAGTGGTCATGACAATGAATCTCCTTCGAAGATCCCGATTTTGACGTTGATCGGTCTCGATGTTAATGACGCGTTTGAATGGTTTAGTTTTAGTGTAGTCTTCCAGCTTTTCATGCTCTCCGTTATGAACTTGAGTACTGTGGGGCACACTCTGTATATTTTTAGACTATCCTCTATCTGTAGATAATAATAATAATAATAATAATAATAATAATAATAATAATTACAATTCAAGACCAAAGATTTGCAACCAAATCCTATCACTGTCTCATAATCAAGGATGGAACTAACTCGAATGCATGATCTTCAGAAAATATGATGAAACTGCCGACCATATTATATTATAATGTCCAGAACTAGCAAAAAATGAATATACCCACAGACATACCAATGTAGCGATATATGTGCACTGGAAGATATGCAAGAAGCACAAAATCGAAACCACTGAGAAAGGGTATATCTACCAAACAGTCACCCAAAATAACGATGTAACTATCCTCTGGGACATGCCAATTCAGACTGGCAGGAACATAAGAAATTCCGGAAGTGTATGCTTATTGATATAGCTGTATCATCTGAAAGAAACACCTACATGAAAATGAAAATGATCAAGAAATACAAGGAGCTGGATATCAAGATCAACATGATGTGGGGAATGAAGACTGGGGCTGTATCAACAGTAATCGGAACTCTGGGCCTCGTGAGAAAAGGAATGGAAAATTTTACTAACAGCGTCCCAGGTAACATCAACATGCAGGTTGCCCAGAAAATCGCCCAACAAGGACCATCCCATATACTAAGAAAAGTGCTATCAATTAAATGACAATTCTCCTATAGGACCTAAGGACCATAGTTTGGACCCGGCTCTACTGTTTACAAAGCAGGAAACATAAAATGCACAAACAGTAGTATAGTAATAGTAGTAGTAGTAGTAGTAGTAGTAATAATAATAATAATAATAATAATAAAAGAAATGACTGACGCAACTCTTCCAATATTTTACCACTTACTTATGTTTAAAAAAAAGAAAATAAATATTTTTCTAAACATTGTTGAACGTCATCAAACTTTGTATCGTTTTCTATTTGTTTTCTTAAATTGTGTTCTTCTCTCATGTCTTAATAATAATAATAATAATAATAATAATAATAATAATAATAATAATAATAAGGATTCCTTTTGATATGTTTTAAATTATGATAAATGATTAATTAAATGATTAAATTCTCCTATAGGGTCTAAGGACCATAGTTGAACCCGGCTCTACAGGATACAAAACAGTAAACATAACATATACAAATAATAATAATAATAATAATAATAATAATAATTGTGCTCGTACCTCCCTTCATTAGTTGCTTAGTTAGTTCGCACGACCGTTACCCCCTGATGATACCTAATGTATGATGGACTATCTTCATTTGATCGGGTGGAAAGAGGAGAAAAGACACTGCTTGATCTCAGTGAGAAAATGAAAGAAAGAAGAAAGAAAGAAAGATAGAAGTGTTTAATATGTCCTGCCAATACCTCATAATTTATAGACTATTTGTTCTGATTGTGTAGAAAATGAAAACACATATCAAAGTCGTTTCTTGGTTTCAATGAAAAAAATGCCTGAAAGAATGGAAAATAGAAGTGTTTAACGTCTTCTGTTAATACCTCATAAATAATGGACTATTCAGTTTTGAATGCGTAGAAAATCAATGCACATATCAGAGACGCTACTTGGTTTCAGTGAGAAAATGAATGAAAGAAAGAATGGAAGATAGAAGTGTTTCACGACTGTTCCAGTGATATGGAAAAAATTGACAAGTTCAAATCTTTTCATTTGTACCCCCTTACTTCTTAAAATAACGAGCAGCGTTCATATTTATGATTATTGCAATATTTTGTTAAAGTTGTTAAGCTCAAATATTTAACGATGTGATAGGGGAATTTCTGCGGATAATTTATCGTCGTAGAACACGGTATGAACTTATTCAATCATTAACTTAAGAATTAAGATTCATCAGAATATGAAAATAGGAAAACCGGGAAATTTTCACGTTTTTTTAATAGTATTTATTTGAGCGATAATGAAACTTAATACATAGCGCCATATTGACTGCATCTTGTTTGCTGTTTTCCTACCGTTGTGAAGAGATGGTCCACCATTTCCACTTCATCAAGCCGAGCATTTCAAACATATTCTGCTCACTAACAAAAGCAGCCGTATTGTATGGCTGATACATAAAATGTTGTGACCATTGTAAAATTCGACAATGCTTTTACGTCTGCTGTTGTTGCAAACAAGTTTCAAAGTGATGTGATTTTAAAATCGTGATCAGTAAGTGGCGCATGCGCGTAGCTGCTCAAGTTCAGAGATTTCTTATTTATTTTTTTTTTGTTGCTTATTTTTTTGTATTGTTTCTATGTCTCTTCTTTTTTTTGTCTTTTATCTTTCGTTTTCAGTTTCAGGTTTCGCTACGGTCTTAGTTATTTTCTTTTCTTTTTACTTTACTTTTTACTTCTTCCTTCACTTTACTTCGTCTTTTTCTTTTCCTATTTCTTTACCCCTTCAAAATTTTAACCCCCTCTTGTGTTCTCAGGCTGTAGGTATTAATTTCTTTTTCTAATGTTATCGTTTTGTCCCTCTGACGTATATTCTGTCATTTTGTTTTTTCTTTTTAGTCTATTATTTTTACAGTTGGCTTTTTTCTTTATTTCTTTTTTTTCGTTACTTATTTTCTCTTCCTCCTCTTTTATCACGGATTTAGCCAAATCACAAAAACACTCCATGTATCTCAAAAGCGAGGGAACATCAACGATGCCTAAGAGATTACAGAGGAAATGAATAGATTTACATTACGTCAGCATTGGTAGCGGAAGTGACCGGTGAACACGTAACATGACAACAAACGTTTTAGACCTGATGTGTTCTTTTTTTCTGCTCACGTAAAAACGGCATTATTTTCTAAGATTTCTCCCTGAATGATTCTTTGATTATCTCCCCTGTTTGGTTATCTCCCTTTTTTTTCTTTTTTTTTACTCCGCGCTGGACGTTTCCCACCGCCATGTTTTCTTTATTTTCTGTTATTTTTTTCTTTTTCTTTTTCTTTTTTACTTTTTATTCTTGTAATTTGCTTTCTTTCGATTTTTGTAAGTTTTTCTTTCGATTTCATTCTTTCTTTCTTTCTTTCTTTCTTTCTTTCTTTCTTTCTTTCTTTCTATCTTTGATTTGTATTCTTTCTTCTTTCCATTTCATTCTTTGTTTCGTTCTTTCTTTCTTTCTTTCTTTCTTTCTTTCTTTGAATTGCATTCTTTCTTTTGGTTTCTGCCTTTCTTTGAATTGCAATCTTTCTTTTGGTTTCTGCCTTTCTTTGATTTGCATTCTTTCTTCTTTCCATTTCATTCTTTCTTTCTTTCTTTCTTTCTTTCTTTCTTTCTTTCTTTCTTTAGACCCATCTCCCTTATGACCATGCATTCATTCTTTATTTATTTCCTTTCTTTCTTTCTTTCTTTCTTTCTTTCTTTCTTTCTTTGAATTGCATTCTTTCTTTTGGTTTCTGCCTTTCTTTGATTTGCATTCTTTCGATTTCATTCATTCATTCTTTCTTTCTTTTTTTCTTTCTTTCTTTCTTTCGTTCTTTCTTTCTTTCTTTCTTTCTTTGAAGTGCATTCTTTCCTTTGGTTTCTGCTTTTCTTTGATTTGCATTCTTTCTTCTTTCCATTTCTTTCTTTCTTTTTTCTTTCTTTCTTTCTTTCTTTCTTTCTTTCTTTCTTTCTTTGAATTGCATTCTTTCTTTTGGTTTCTGCCTTTTTTTGATTTGCATTCTTTCTTCTTTCCATTTCATTCATTCTTTATTTCTTTTTTTCTTTTTTTCTTTCTTTCTTTCTTTTTTTCTTTTTTTCTTTCTTTCTTTCTTTTTTTCTTTCTTTCTTTGAATTGCATTCTTTCTTTTGGTTTCTTCCTTTCTTTGATTTGCATTCTTTCTTCATTCCATTTCATTCATTCTTCCTTTCTTTCGTTTCCTTCTTTCTTTCTTTCTTTCTTTCTTTGAAGTGCATTCTTTCCTTTGGTTTCTGCCTTTCTTTGATTTGCATTCTTTCGATTTCATTCATTCATTCTTTCTTTCTTTTTTTCTTTCTTTCTTTCTTTCTTTCGTTCTTTCTTTCTTTCTTTCTTTCTTTCTATCTTTGAAGTGCATTCTTTCCTTTGGTTTCTGCCTTTCTTTGATTTGCATTCTTTCTTCTTTCCATTTCTTTCTTTCTTTCTTTCTTTCTTTCTTTCTTTCTTTCTATCTTTGAAGTGCATTCTTTCCTTTGGTTTCTGCCTTTCTTTGATTTGCATTCTTTCTTCTTTCCATTTCTTTCTTTCTTTCTTTCTTTCTTTCTTTCTTTCTTTCTTTCTTTGAATTGCATTCTTTCTTTTGGTTTCTGCCTTTTTTTGATTTGCATTCTTTCTTCTTTCCATTTCATTCATTCTTTATTTCTTTTTTTCTTTTTTCCTTTCTTTCTTTCTTTTTTCTTTTTTTCTTTCTTTCTTTTTTTCTTTCTTTCTTTGAATTGCATTCTTTCTTTTGGTTTCTTCCTTTCTTTGATTTGCATTATTTCTTCATTCCATTTCATTCATTCTTCCTTTCTTTCGTTTCTTTCGTTTCTTTCTTTCTTTCTTTCTTTGAAGTGCATTCTTTCTTTTGGTTTCTGCCATTCTTTGATTTACATTCTTTCCATTTCAGTCATTCTTTCTTTCTTTCTTTCTTTCTTTCCTTCTTTCTTTCTTTCTTTCTTTCTTTCTTTGAAGTGCATTCTTTCCTTTGGTTTCTGCTTTTCTTTGATTTGCATTCTTTCTTCTTTCCATTTCTTTCTTTCTTTCTTTCTTTCTTTCTTTCTTTCTTTCTTTCTTTCTTTGAATTGCATTCTTTCTTTTGGTTTCTGCCTTTTTTCGATTTGCATTCTTTCTTCTTTCCATTTCATTCATTCTTTATTTCTTTTTTTCTTTTTTTCTTTTTTCCTTTCTTTCTTTCTTTCTTTCTTTGAAGTGCATTCTTTCCTTTGGTTTCTGCCTTTCTTTGATTTGCATTCTTTCGATTTCATTCATTCATTCTTTCTTTCTTTTTTTCTTTCTTTCTTTCTTTCGTTCTTTCTTTCTTTCTTTCTTTCTATCTTTGAAGTGCATTCTTTCCTTTGGTTTCTGCCTTTCTTTGATTTGCATTCTTTCTTCTTTCCATTTCTTTCTTTCTTTCTTTCTTTCTTTCTTTCTTTCTTTCTTTGAATTGCATTCTTTCTTTTGGTTTCTGCCTTTTTTTGATTTGCATTCTTTCTTCTTTCCATTTCATTCATTCTTTATTTCTTTTTTTCTTTTTTCCTTTCTTTCTTTCTTTTTTCTTTTTTTCTTTCTTTCTTTTTTTCTTTCTTTCTTTGAATTGCATTCTTTCTTTTGGTTTCTTCCTTTCTTTGATTTGCATTCTTTCTTCATTCCATTTCATTCATTCTTCCTTTCTTTCGTTTCTTTCTTTCTTTCTTTCTTTCTTTCTTTCTTTCTTTCTTTCTTTCTTTCTTTGAAGTGCATTGTTTCCTTTGGTTTCTGCCTTTCTTTGATTTGCATTCTTTCTTCTTTCCATTTCTTTCTTTCTTTCTTTCTTTCTTTCTTTCTTTCTTTGAATTGCATTCTTTCTTTTGGTTTCTGCCTTTTTTTGATTTGCATTCTTTCTTCTTTCCATTTCATTCATTCTTTATTTCTTTTTTTCTTTTTTCCTTTCTTTCTTTCTTTTTTCTTTTTTTCTTTCTTTCTTTTTTTCTTTCTTTCTTTGAATTGCATTCTTTCTTTTGGTTTCTTCCTTTCTTTGATTTGCATTCTTTCTTCATTCCATTTCATTCATTCTTCCTTTCTTTTGTTTCTTTCTTTCGTTTCTTTCTTTCTTTCTTTCTTTCTTTCTTTCTTTCTTTCTTTGAAGTGCATTCTTTCCTTTGGTTTCTGCCTTTCTTTGATTTGCATTCTTTCTTCTTTCCATTTCTTTCTTTCTTTCTTTCTTTCTTTCTTTCTTTCTTTCTTTCTTTCTTTCTTTCTTTGAATTGCATTCTTTCTTTTGGTTTCTGCCTTTTTTTGATTTGCATTCTTTCTTCTTTCCATTTCATTCATTCTTTATTTCTTTTTTTCTTTCTTTCTTTTTTTCTTTTTTTCTTTCTTTCTTTTTTTCTTTCTTTCTTTGAATTGCATTTTTTCTTTTGGTTTCTTCCTTTCTTTGATTTGCATTCTTTCTTCATTCCATTTCATTCATTCTTCCTTTCTTTCGTTTCTTTCTTTCTTTCTTTCTTTCTTTCTTTCTTTCTTTCTTTCTTTCTTTCTTTCTTTCTTTGAAGTGCATTCTTTCTTTTGGTTTCTGCCTTTCTTTGATTTGCATTCTTTCCATTTCAGTCATTCTTTCTTTCTTTCTTTCTTTCTTTCTTTCCTTCTTTCTTTCTTTCTTTCTTTCTTTCTTTCTTTCTTTCTTTCTTTGAAGTGCATTCTTTCCTTTGGTTTCTGCCTTTCTTTGATTTGCATTCTTTCTTCTTTCCATTTCATTCATTCTTTTTTTCTTTCGTTTCTTTCTTTAATTCTTTCTTTTGGTTTCTGTCATTCATTGAATTTTTCTTTCTTTCTCTCTTTCTTTCATCTTTCCTATATTTGGATTCTCTCTTTTTTTTTCTTTCTTTCATTATTTTTCGTTCTTTCAAATGCTTTCCTTCTTTCTTTGAATTGCTTTTTTTCATTCAACTGTTTTCTTTCTTTCATTGTTTTTTTGATTTCTTTCATCTTTTGGTTTCTTTCTTTGATTGTCTTTTTTCTTTGATCTTCTTTCTTTCTTTTAGATTACTTTTTCTTTCTTTCATTCATTCTTTGGTATGTCTTATCATCATCCTTTGAATTCTTTCTTTTTTCTTTAGGTTTCTTTGTTTGTTTCATTCATCCATTCATCTTTTGGATTTACTACCTTCGTTCTTCTGTCTTTCTTTTTGGGGTAGTTTTGGGGGTTAGGGGTTCTTTCTTTCTTTCTTTCTTCATCAAATTCTCTGTTTTACACGTTATAAATTATGCATTATTTTTAACTCATGTACATCGCCTTTCTCTTTCCCTTTCAGCATTTAAAAAAATCTTTGTTATTTTTTGTCGTCTTATTTTTCTATCTTTCTCTTCAATTTGCTTGTATCAATCTCTTCAGCTGCGAAAACATAACACACACAAACACACATGTATATATATATATATACATACATGTGTGTGTGTATATATACATATATATACATATATATACATACATACATATATATATATATATATATGCATACATGTGTGTGTGTGTATATATATATATATATATATATACATAAATACATATATATATATATATATATATATATATATATATATACAAACATGTATATATATATATATATATATATATATATATATATACAAACATGTATATATATATATATATATATATATATATATATATATATATATATATATATATATATATATACACCCTATATAAAATGCTTTATACTGATGGGTTGACATAAATAAATTTAGGAGAAAAAAAGAAGATAAGCTCTGCTTTAATAACTTGCTTCATGAGACACATAGAAAGGTGTTTGTTTGGTGAAGCCAAATTCAGTAAAAGAGACAGATTCACAGATATACAAGTAAATGCCAACGCAGAAAAAACAGATACAAAGAGGCAGTTAAATGCGCGCGCTCACACGCACACAGATATATATATATATATATATATATATATATATATATATATATATATATATATATATACAATTCTGCGCAAAAGTGAACCCCTAAGATAAAATTGTCTCTTTTTTCCCAGATAATCAAAACATCTTAATTAAACTATATATTAATTCAGAAAAGAATTTATTAAGCGAATTACAAACCCTTTTGAAATTTTTTATCAAGCTGGATTAAAAAAAAAGTAGTAATTAAAAGTTAAAAATGTTGATGAAGAAAGATAATTCAAGACGTCTCACACGGAGGAAAGGCATTCATTACATTGCATGCGGAATTTATATAATGGCTGCTGCAAAAGACACACAACTAGAACTATTCTCTCGTAGAACCACATTTCTGTTGCTTCAAGTCTCTTCATCATCTTTGAGGATATTGTCCGTCATTTTCTGCATATAGAAGGATAGATATCACGTAACAGTTCAGTGCTATTTCAGTAGGTTTTTTTCTTGTTTCTTAATACTCTGCTTATCTTTAGGAATCCATCTTTGTCCATCGCAATGTGTCTTCGGATCTCTGTTTCGTACTTTCCGTCCTCTGTTAGAAAACTTCCTAGCTATTTAAATTTTCGTGAAGAAAGCTGATAAGAACCATTACCGGGAAAATATAGACAAGGCAAAAGAAAGCCACGGGAAAGTGACCAACAGTCTTTATTCATCTGTAGTTGAAGTCATAAAATTGTGTTCAGAAAAAAAAATATCGGTATTAAATAACATATAAAGAGTTGAAGTGCCGTTAAACAAATAAAGCCATCAATCAAAATCTAACAGTTGATGGTTAGTCCTTTCTACCAGCTTTCCTTCACTACCATGTCTAGGAGGTTCTATGTCTTCACTTGGGTGTTATCTCTTGCTGAAAATACGACTAGAAAAGGTATAGATCTGGACGGTTTACTTTTGATATAAACTGAAAATGTCTGCTTTTTCCGTTCTTAGTTACGACAGAATCTATCTATCTATCTATCTATCTATCTATCTATCTATATATATATATATATATATATAGGTAAAATACGTAAAATAATTTTCTTGACTTTTGAATATGTAGATAAAAAGCTTCCTTTTCACCATTGCTATGTACTCTTCAGTTCAAGAAAATTACGAGTTACTTACAATTAATAGGTACCCTGCAATTCAAGAAAATTACTAGGTATATAAAGTTACTATGTACCCTAGAATTCAAGATAATTGGTCGTTACCCACAATTGATACGTATCCTACAATTCAAGAAAATTACTAGGTACATACATTTACGAGGTACCATACAATTCGAGAGAATTTCTAGGTACCTACAATTGTTATGTACCCTGGCTTAAGACGTGATGCCAGGTCAGAAGCGATAATATTGCTGATTATTCTTTGGACTTTTTCACGGAACTCCAGACTCATAGCAGAAGCGTCAGAACAAATATGGCAGCAATATTCTTCGTATTGAAAAATAGTAAACTTATTCTAGTGAGAGATGTCGTTTAGCACGATATGGTGAACTGGCTTTCAAGCAGCAGACAGCAATCGATTCAATATAATCTTTCCACTTATTGAGAGTGGCAAAGGTGAGACCAAGAAGACACAGTCTGCCACTCTCCAAGAGGTTAACCTCAATAATTAGGTACATACAATTACTATGAACATTCAGTTATTAAGTACCTTAGAATTTAAAAGAATTACTAGATACACGCATTTGTTATGTGACCTAGAATTCAAGAAAAGGACTATTTACCTACAATTACTAGGTACCCTACAATTCAAGAAAATTATTAGGCACATAAAGTTACTACGTACCTGGGAATTCAATAATTACGAGGTACCTGCAATTATTAGGTTGGTGCAAAAACAATGTCGGTTTTTGACTTATTTTTTAACGTCAAAAACCGACATAATTTTTGCACCAACCTAATATTATGAACCTTACATGCCTAATTCTGCATTTAGTCTTATCACCAGTTTGCCTTAATTCTTCTCCAGTGAACCGTGTCCCGTCAGTACGTTGATGATCACGGCTCTCCACAACTTCCTATTCTTTCTAGTTTTTAGTTACGTTTGTCTTTTTGCCAGCTTTTCCTGCTTCTGTTCTTTCATCCATTCCCAAAGCTGGTTGGGCAGGTGACTGGTTGCCTTACCCTGTCTCTTTTCCCTTCAATGCGTCCTGTGAGTGTCAAATTCCCCAAGCCCAACTTCCTCCTTATGTGCCCTCAAAATTTCAACTGTCTCTTTCTGATTCGGAGCGTTCTTTTTTGTTTTTAGTATTCTTGTCATTCTTCTGTAGAACCACGTCTTCCAGTTTTCTCTTTATATGTGAAGAAGTTGTCCAATATTTGCTGCCATACACATCAGTTCAGCACTCTTGTCTTTATTTCTAACGAATTTTCCTCTTTCTTAATACTTTACTTAGCTTTTGGAACATTTTCCATCTAAAACACTTCCCAGATATTTAAATTTCTGTAGTTGTTAGATTTTGACATCTCCAATTCATGCTTTGCATCGTTTTCACTTACTGACAATCATATATTCTGTCTTCTAACAGTTGGAGTCCTGAATATGGCTATAAACTACATCTGACAGGAAGGCCGCTGATCGGGAGATTGAAATTTTTGAGCTGTGTGAAACCACTTCTTAATTGCTGTTGTTTTCAGTTCCACCCTGACTCTGGCTGGTAGCACCTGTTTATATGACAAAAATTACGAACAATACATCTTTATAGTAAAATTACGAAGAATATATATTGTAAATTACCAACTATAAACCGTGCATTGAAAGACTGTTGGGCCTCAGACTCACACCGACCTCGAGTGGAACTCGTACCTACAATCCATTGCTAAGGATGCAGCTAAAATGTTCGGCTGTTAGTACCGTTCCAGTAAGTACCTGACTCCTGCTATCATCTGTCGGCGTGTGTACGACGATAACCTACATCCGCGTCCTGGGTAAGACGATAAACTAGGTCCAACAGCAAGGCCTCTTATCAGGATGTTTTGAGGAGTGTGGAACCACCTCTTAATTGCTGGTGCTACCACCCCGAGTCAGCTATGAGTAAACTTGGGTCAAAACACCATGAAAGTGTAAAAATAGGTTTTAATACCAGAAATACTTCGTAAAAAATTATTGCCAGCAATACATTTTTGAAAAAAAAAATTACCAGCAATAAAAATTGTCGGCATTAAATAACCAATGGAGGTTGATATGCCGTAAAATAAACCAAATCAGACCAAACCTACTATTCTCTAACTTTACAAGAGCCAGATCAGGATAAAAATGGACTACTGTTGTCATATTTGGGAAGTAGCTGTCTAGGCCTCACTCTGAGGCCTTGATAGAGTTTCTGAGCCCTTGTGGTTGACGGGTTATTCTCCGACCTCCAACCTTTCTCCACACAGGCGGGATGTAACAAGTCTCTCGCTGCCTTATCGCTACTTCCACGGAAAGTGCTTAGATGAACTATATTCCATGGTCACGCCGAGGCAAACCTTCACAGCAAGAACACACCTGTCCACTTACGTTGTAGCAAACCACCCAAGTTCACCCTGATTTCCATCGGTGAAAAGTAAATTCCACTCTAACAGCTTCTGTCCGCGAACCTCTGACCTGTGAAACCGTTATCTTCCATTACATATGCACGGGCCTTATAAAGGGTGAACATTACTGTAAAAATAAATAAATAATAATAATGATAATTGATTACTGATCCTTGCGGAATCGACTGACGATATTTTTATCTATAAAAATGACGTATTAGGTTGGTGCAAAAATAATGACGTAGCAATGTCGTTTTTTGACGTTAAAAATACGTCAAAAAACGACATTATTACGTCATTATTTTTGCACCAACCTAATATAACCTGAATCTCTCTCTCTCTCTCTCTCTCTCTCTCTATATATATATATATATATATATATATATATATATATATATATATATATATATATATGTGTGTGTGTGTGTATAGAAAATAATTTTTAAAATCTCCAGTATGCCTATTATTTCTTCCACAGTGCTAAAAGAAAACCATACGATATTATAAACAGTGACTCCGATTCCTTGGGGGTGACAAATTATTTTTCACCTTCCAACCTCTCTCTCACAGGCGGGATGTGACGAGCCTCTCATTGCTGTATCGCTAATACCATAGAAAATGTTCGGTGGAACTACATTTCTTGGTTCCGTCTGGTCTATCCGTCACGGCTGGGACCCGCCATACCACTTACATAATAGAAAACCACTGACATTTCCCTCTGTATTCAATCGGCAAGAAGCACTGCCCTGTGGAATCGATACCCAACAGGATGTGTTCCCAATCAGTACAATCTTAAATCTTAATTGTTCAAAGCTATGGCTAACTGTTATCACTCTTATACGGACAATTAGTCCCCTAACGTAACTCTGTACCTGGTGTGTCCTCCGGGACTTGTAAAGGGTGAACCTTACTGTAAAAATATTACCAACAATACATTTTACCGCAAAATGACCAACAATCTTTATTCATCTGTAGCTGAACTCATAAATTTGTGTTCAGAAAAAAATATCGGTATTAAATAACATATAAAGAGTTGAAGTGCCGTTAAACAAATAAAGCCATCAATCAAAATCTAACAGTTGATGGTTAGTCCTTTCTTCCAGCTTTCCTTATTACCATATCTGGGAGGTTCTATGTCTTCACTTGGGTTTTACCTCTTGCTGAAAATGCTACTAGAAAAGGTATAGATCCGGACTATTTACTTTTGACATAAACTGAAAATGTCTGCTTTTTCCGTTGTTAGTTACGACAGAATTTATATATATATATATATATATATATATATATATATATATATATATATATATACGTAAAATAATTTTCTTGACTTTTGAGTATGTAGATAGGAGGCTTCCTTTTCGTCATTGTTATGTACTCTTCAGTTCAAGAAAATTACGAGTTACAATTAATTCAAGAAAATTACGAGGTATATGAAGTTACTATGTACCCTAAAATTCAAGAGAATTGCTCGTTACTCACAATTGATATGTATCCTAGCATTCAAGAAAATTACTAGATACATACAGTTATGAGGTACCATACAATTCGAGAGAATTTCTAGGTACCTAAAATTGTTATGTCCCCTACAATAGAAAATTACGAGTTACCTAAACAAAATGCTACTAGTGGAGGTAAATATTTCTGAAATCGTTAGTTTACTTTTGATATAAACTGAAAATGGCTGGTTTTTCCGTCGTTAGTTACGACAGAAGTGTAAAAAAATATGTATATCTGCGTAAAATAATTTTCTTGACTTCTGTGTATGTAGATAAATGGTTTCCTTTTATTTTCTCCATTTAATCTCGAAAGAAATGTTTGGATAAAGCAGAAAAAAAATCTGCCGTTACAATGGAAGGGCTGATTTCAATAAAATCTTTCTTCGCAGAATTGCTTTCTTTGTGTTGTTTTTACCTTTTTGAACGAACGAAGACGAGATCAGCGCGCGTAGGCTCAAATTATGAGGTGCGCCATGATGTATTTTGGATTCAAAATATTTGACTTAATCCAGGGACAATTTAAACCTCATCTGGCGGAAAACATTGTTAGAAAGTTTCAAAATAATCACATATCCAAGAAACATCCTTTCAATCCGATCTTTTCTATGAGCGTTGATTATCGTTTGGCAAACGTTTTAAACTTTATACGTTTCATTTTATTTCTTTTTTCTTGAATAAGACGCCATATTTGCAATTGGTTGAAGAGGCGAAAGGGTTAACAGCATGCAGGGAATGGCAAATAAATGAGTTTCGAAAAAATGTTTTGTTGAATGCAAACTCTTAGAAATGATTTAAGTTTTTCAATTTTTTTATATCAAACTGAAAAAAGACATTAAACGATTTTTTTTTAACGTAAATTGAAAGATATATATAAGTATATATATATATATATATGTGTGTGTGTGTATACACACAAAGGGGGACGATGTTTCGAACGCTGTACAACTTTAAGAATCTCAGATGCACAGCCAGGTAGATGTAATTCATATTGTTTCAAAAAGAATGCTCGACCAAAACACTAAAATACAATGTTTAAAGTAATAATTATAATAATCTCTTCATATATATATATTACGAAATGTACAAAGTCCGACAATTTATTTATTAAAGACATTTTTTATGTTTAACGTTATAGATACAAGTATTTAAGTAAATGCTCTGTTTATAATAAACAGTATTAAATAACATTTACCGGCCTGAATGTCCGAGAAATTTTCATAGAAAATATTCGTTCTTTGACAGGATTCGAACCTGCATCCTATACGGAACCGTCATTTACGCTGACGTGCCTTACCGTTAGGCTACAAAGAAGCGTTCGGTAGACAAGGTCGGACTTTGTCCATTTCGTAATATATGACGTCATTTGTTTACATTTGATACGCCATGAGCAGTTATGAATATTCGAGATTCATGGAAGATTGAGTTTATAAGCAGTAAATTCGACCTTGTCTACCGAACGCTTCTTTGTAGCCTAACGGTAAGGCACGTCAGCGTAAATGACGGTTCCGTATAGGATGCAGGTTCGAATCCTGTCAAAGAACGAATATTTTCTATGAAAATTTCTCGGACATTCAGGCCGGTAAATGTTATTTAATACTGTTTATTATAAACAGAGCATTTACTTAAATACTTGTATCTATAACGTTAAACATAAAAAATGTCTTTGATATATATATATTCTGTTTATACGTTATTTTTTCGATATAATTTTTTAAAATAAAAGCTCTGTTTTTTCTTTTTTAATTAAACAGTATTAATTAGATTTACCGACACGAATATTCGTGGAATTTCGTAGAAAATATGCGCTCTGTAACCGAATAATTTTATCGAACCTGTAACTTTCGTATAAAGTACCTATAAATAGGAAATATATTAAATAATTATTGGACTTAATCAATTTTATTATATATAAATGTATATGACGTCACACATTATGAAATGGACGATAATTATTTTAAGTCATATTTATGCTTAACGTTCTTTTTATAGATGGTATTTATCAATCCACCCACGGGGATCGAATGTGGCACAAGGCCTTTTTAATGTGGGTAGCTCCGAGCCCGTAGGCCCAGCCAAAAATAAATAACCATCCAAACCCTCCGAGGCGGGCCAGTTCCGTCAACCTCCCCCAACGAAACCCTACCCTTCGGCGGAGCTTCGTCCGGGTTCCTCTCTGCAAGCAGAGAGTTCGACAGACACCCGACCCGGCAGCTCACAAAGCGCAGATACTACACTTTGATCCTAGCCACTGGGCCGAGCGGGTATTCTTTTTATTTATTTATTTATTTTTATTAATCCACCCACGAGGATTAAATGTGGCACAAGGCCGGTTTAATGTGGGTAGCCCGCGAGCCCGTAGGCTCGGCCAAAAATATGACCTTTGAACCCGCCTTGACGCGTTCAGGTCCTGTCTACCTCCCTGAAGGAAACCTTGCCCTTCGACAAAGCTTCCTCCGAGTTCCTCTCTGCATTAGAGAGTTCGACAGAAGCCAGCCCGGATGATCACAAAGCACAGATACTACACTTTGATCTTAAACGGGCCGAGCAGCTTTTTATGGATACAATTCTTTTTATAGATGGTATTTATCAATCCACCCACGAGGATTGAATGTGGCACAAGGCCTTTTTAATGTGGGTATCTCCGAGCCCGTAGGCCCAGCCAAAAATAAATAACCATCCAAACCGGCCTCAATGTCCGAGAAATTTTCATAGAAAATATTCGTCTTTCGACAGGATTCGAATCTGTATCCTATACGGAACCTATAACTTGACGTGCCTTTACCGATTTGGCCACGAAGGAGCGTTCGGTTCCGTTCTGTATAAATGTTGTTTAATACTGTTTATTATAAACAGAGCATTTACTTAAATATTTGTATCTATAAAAAGAATGTATAAGCATAAAAATGTCTTAATATATATATATATGCCATAACGATATTTATTTTTATATATCAAGAACAGTATTAGGGAAATTGTATGACAAAGTGGAAAAGTTTACTTGTAACGCCTTTCATCTTTTAGGACTTCATCAAACTACATTTTATTATATTGCTAGGACTACACATGCGCAAGACAGAGGGATGCTGGGAATTTCAGAATTCATTTAGAGTCTTTTTCTTTCCATCACTTTTGTAAGTAGGTATTCCACTCTGTGATATTAGAAGATCTGCCAGGAATGGGGATATGTTGTAAGATCCAGGGCGCAAAGTTACTGTAGATGACCTTGAGATTAAGGCACTCTCTAGACATTTACGTTGTAGTGAATTCTTTTCTCCTTTTGATCATGATACCATTTTTATGTCAAATTTATGGTCAGTCGCGTTACGGTAGGCAACCGATGCCTTTGATGTATCATTTTGTAAAATGTCCCTTTTGTCTTAATAAAATCTTTTATTTAGATTTCTTGAGGTTTCTCCGATGTATTTTTTGTGACAAAGATTACAGGCGATGGAGTAAATCCTCCTTCAATTTTTAGCTTATTGTTTTGTTTAGTATTGACTAGCCATGTCCACAGCGTAAATGAAAAATGCTACAAACTTAAAGAAAATAAAGTATTATCGTCAAAATGCATATGTTATTATTAGGATGAAAGAAAAAAGTATTTTTCAATTATTTTTTGAATTTTTTTAATATTTTCTAACACGCTCGAAATTTTGGTTAAAATCTTCTTTTGTTTACGTCATCGCGGCGTCATAGAAAATAGCATTGTTTTTTTTTGCGATTTTTTCCCGTTGAAAACATTGATTTGGAAATTCTTGTAAAAATCAAATAATTGTCCGATTTTAATGAAATTTTCAGGACTTATTCACAAATGAATGAAATTATTTTTGAAATATTTTGTTTTTAGAAAATTTTGATAAAAAATATTTTTTTTAAATATGTTACCCCCCACTTATTTAATTTCATGAAATTTTGCCCAAAACCTTTTTGGTTCTTGAAATTCTTTTTGTTAAAAGGAGGAGTCTTTGGAGATGGTAAATAACCTACTTTTTTTTTCAAATTTGAGCTATTTAACTGAAAATCTGCTCTGAATTGAAAAATAATGAATCCAATAAAACTATGATATTACTTAATTAGAAAAGCTTTTAATTGCTTTTCTAAATAAGTAATATTAAGGACATTATTGTCTGAAGAAATAAAGAATTTTTTCGTTTTTTAAGATATTTTAATTATAATAATGTATAATAGTTTAACATCGTGTAAAGCTCTGTATTAGGAGGGCTCCTCGATATTATGTAGTATTTAAGAAGAAAAAAAATTGACGAATCCAAAATTGCTAAGTTTAATAAATTTAGTTGAGCTACTTTTTTTTAAAAATAATTTTTTATGCTGTATTTTTTTACTTAATACATTCCTTATTTCCATGTATGATATACTGAAATTGCCATTTTTATAACAAGGTCACGTGATCTAAGGGTTTTGTCCCTTTACGTGCCTTTTTCATAACATTTCTTATTTTCCGTTCAACTTTAAAAGTGTAAACTTTAAATTTTAAAATAATTTTTCTTTTTTTCATTTACTATTTCACTAAATAATTTTATTTTATGTATTGTATTTCCATTAGTGTGGGTCATACTCAAATAGAATAATTTTTTAAAAACTCAGACTTTTAAAAATTATGTCATTTATGGTAATCCGTAGTAGCTGTCATCGCTTCGTTATTCAACAATCGATCGTTAATAATTGGTTGTATATTATTTTTTTATGCTATAAATAAGAAAGATTTCTTTCAAATCAGAATACTTTAACTTTAAATTTTTTAATTTTACTAAAATAACGTGTCAGAAATTTTAAAAAATATTTTCAAAATCGATAAATTTGTGTTTGTTTACAAATTTCTTAAAATTAAAAAAATGGCCGTTTTTAAGAAAATTTAAAAATTTGAAATTAAATTTGACAATTAAATGTATATAATTTCTATCTGAAATACACCAGAATTGTTTAATTAATAGAAATCATAAATTTAATTATTAAACTTTCAATTAAAGCTAAAATGAAATTTTCAAGAATGTTTTTTCGTTGTAAAAAATTCATTTTAAACATAAATATAGAAAATTTATGCCGAAATAGTTGAGGTACCTAGTATTGACTATTTAATTTTCATTTGTTCGTATAATAATAATAATAATAATAATAATAATAATAATAATAATAATAATAATAATAATAAAATAAAGTCTTTAGGTGGGTACATGAAATAATCTTTGAAGTAAAGGCCTGTAACAAAACACTTTGATATACTATAATAATAATAATAATAATAATAATAATAATAATAATAATAATAATAATAATCCAGTAGACTAATTGACGGGATTCCTGGAAGTCTATGCCTTAAAGAAATACAAAAGATTGTTCACACGGATACAGCCCACACCTTACGAAACGTTTTATCTATATAAAATATGTTTGTGGTTATATATATATATATATATATATATATATATATATATATATATATATATATATGAAGAAATATAGTCTTAAGGTGTGCTACATTTATGGGATAAAGTGCTCAATATCAGAGATAGAGCGTGTGTAAATATAAAAAGTGAACATAGAAGTCAACACTTAGAGGCGACAGTCTGTTTCATGCTATATGCAATCGTCAGGCCACATCTGCTGTTATTTTTCTCGGCTATTTATATATATACCGGTCAGTGGTGCATTGTGAGTAGTCTATTATGGCGGTTATTTTATCGGAAGTCGTTTATTTATTTATTTCGGTTAAATTATTTTGCTTGTTTTTATTTATTTATTTTTTGTTTCTTATTTTATTTATTTATTTTATTTTATTTTTTTTAATCGGTGTTTTTATTAACGTAGTAAAAAATTGTTTATATCACTTATTTAATAGTTTTGTTTTGGTTTGAGAATTTAATTAAAGCTATTTATTCGACTTTGCGGTTGATTGTTCTAATTTGTTCTAACTATTATTTTGGCAGGAACAGTTTTTAATTTGTGTTTATTTGGGTTGATTATCTTTATTTGTTTTTTCTAACGGTAACTTTATCGGGATTTTGTTTGTTTATTTATTTACTTGGATGAATTTAGGTCAATTTATTTTACTTGTATATTTTCTCTTTTCGGTTTTTCGATTTTTAAGTAACGTAGTATTTATTTATTTTTTTATTATTATTATTAGTTTGGTGCAAAAACAATGACGTAACAATGTAACAATGTCGCATTTTGACGTAATTTGTAACTCGGATCTTTTATTTAATAATTTATTTTGGTCTGGGAAAGTAATGATAGCTATTTTTTCCTCCAAGCAAAGTTTGCAAGTTTTTGATTTATTGTTGTAGGCTGATGATCTTTTCCTTATTTTCCAAGATATTTTTGGTGTGATATGCGTTTTGTTTTTAATTCCCCAGATATACTTAGAAAGCATTGTACTGTTCGCATATTTACTATTTGCGAAAGATGTTTTGTGTGTATAATTTCTTTGTTTCCAGGGTCCTTCAGTTACTCCTATGTATACTTTTTCTTCATTATCTGGTGATTTTATCGTGGCTTGGTATATTACGTTGTTTTGTAAACAATATCCGTTTAAGGGACATTCGTTCTTTATTCTGCAGTTGCACGTGGGTTTAATTTGTTCGTGTGGTTTGTTGGTAATTTTCCTGTTGTGCTTTTTTATTATTTGTGCCATGTTCTCGGTGCAGCTGTAGCTGATTCCCCGCAACTCTAGTGTTCTGCAAGAGGTCGCTAGGTATTCCGCTAAAAACTGTTAAATTGGCTAATGCATTTTTGAGTAATAATAATATTATTGAAAATTATAAAAATCATAGGGAATATATTTAGCGGTGTCTGTATTGCATCGCATCAGTGTGAAATCACCTTCAATGGTTAGGAGATAGGACCTGTAAGTGGAGGATTTGTGCATCATTGAGTGACTCACGCGAGTACAGGATGAATGTCCATATATTATGTTTACCATATGAACTACAATAAAAGAATATAAAAGAGATGAATATTAGTAATGGTATATAATAATTTTTATACAGGTTTTCCCCCGAGGCATGAAAACTCTTTCAAGGATTCCACTAGGGTAAAAGGTTTCAGAAACGCTGCCGTAGAATAAGACTTCAGATGCGAAGACTTTTGAAACAAATAAAAGCGCCAATCAGAATTGTCATGCCGGCGATTTCCATCTTATAAAATAAACGGGGACTCTTCGATACCTGTGACAAAGTAATCGAGCTGTAGAGAAAATTATTATTATTATTATTTTATTTCCTTTGATTTCTGGTGTGTACACATTTCTTTCCGAGTCCTGTCCAGGGACCTAAGGTTAGAGAAGACATCATGACACTTTCCACTGACAAAATATATATATATATATATATATATATAATAGACAATATATATATATATATATATATATATATATATATATATATATAATAGACAATATATATATATATATATATATATATATATATATATATATATATATATATATAATAGACAAAGCCCTTTGTAAGGTGTTGGCTGTACCCGTATGAACAATTTTTTGTATTTCTTTAAGGTATGGGCTTCCAGGAATCCCTTCAATTAGTCTACTGGAATCTTTTTCAAACAATCCTAGGGCTCCAACTACAACGAGGATTGTTGATGTTCCCATGTGCCACATTTTTGAGATTTCTATTTCAATAATTTTATAATGAATGTTAGTTTTGCACATTTAACTAATCCGAAATCCATACCTATGTCGTCACTGGAACATTTTTACAATATTGAAGAGGCCCTTCAACTCATTGTCGTTTTTGGCAAAGAGTTTGAGATCATCCATGTAGAGTAGGTGATTGAATATTTTTTGTCTAGTTTGTAACCATAGCTACTGTTGTTTAGTTCATGCTTAAGGGGGATTAAGGAAAAACAAAACAGAAGGGATGAAAGGGAGTCTCCTTGAAAGATTCCGTGTCGGATATTCAGACGGTTGGAGATGGCAATGCCTCTGGTGTGATTTAGGTATAGTCTGGTGTTCCACAATATCATGCCGTGCTTAAGGAAATTTACTACCACAGGGGAAACTTTGTAAATTTCCAAAATCTTAAGGATCCAAGTGTGTGGCACACTATCAAAGGCTTTACGATAATCAATCCACGCTGCGCTAAGATTTCTACAACGTCCCCTGCAATTTTTCATGTTCGTTTTGTTTATCAGTAGTTGATCTTTGCAGCCATATGAACCTCTCCTGCATCCCTTCTGTTCCAGTGGAAGAATATCATTTGCTTCGAAGAAAGAGTAATTTGGTTCGTCAGGACAGACGTGATAAACTTAGACGTGGTGGAGACATGTTATTGGCCTATAATTTTTCGGGTCATTTCTTTCACTCGTTTTAGGCATGTGACGTCCCCCGGCGTGGTGTCGCTTCGCCAAATATGACGTCTTCCTGGCTGCGTCCGTCGTGCTATCCTGTCCTGTGACAACCAATTGGCTTGGTATTGGTCGCGGCACCAAATGTGTCGTTCTAACCTTTTGGTGATTCGGATGGGAATCTGGTTAGATTCAGTATCAGCCTTGTCGTTCCCAGCTCGCCTCCAACGTCTGGTTACCGAAGTAACTGTTTTGATTTCCAGTCTAACCTACGCACGTTGTGATTTGATCTTAGGAAGACGAAATCAAGCAGTCGCCGGGCCGTAATGCAAGTCGAGTTCGAACAAGGGTGATATCACACAAATATATGTAAAAGAAAATAAAATAATAACACGAAAAGTTCAAATGTGTTAAAAAAAAAGGATAACAATATTTTATATCTGGTTGCTGAATACAGGACTGCGTCTTCTTCCCAACCCGCTATATGGATTCGTGACATTTTGTGTTTGTTAGGCGAGTCTTAACATCTTAAGTTGTTTGTTCTTTAAGAAACTGGTTCTTGGTGTATCTTCAGGTGATATTCGTAAAACTTGTTTTGGTGGTGTGAGTCTAAGTCGTTCTTCAAAAATAAATTGTTCTTGGCTAGAAGTTGAGGTCGTGATGCCTGGAATCTTTCAAGTCAGCTATCTGCGAGGCGGGTGCAACTCCAACTGCGAACTTCACTCAACTGCCTCTCAACTGGAACTCTAACTGGTACTTAACTGCTTTTCACTCGCTGCGACTCTGCTTATATGGACGCCGACAAACTGGGTTGGGCTTGTCGGGGTTTGATGTTCATTGATAATTCTAAATCCACAATCCACTTCTTTGTCTTTTATTATTTTCCATCTTTGGAAGTCTTTCGTCTTCCTACTTTCTTCTTTTCTCATATTGGTATCTCACCATACCCCCAGAGGGTGTCAACGGGTTTCCCCTCTCTCTCACAGTGGCATCTCACACCTATCCCTTCAGGCGGGCGCAACAGGCCTACCCCTCCTTCTTCACATGATTACCTCCGCCTAACGCTCACGCCACCATCCAGCTAATGGGCGCTCAGCGGGGTGGGTGAGGCCAGACTAGCCTCGATTTAAAAAATCTTGTTCAAAGAAAAAAAAATTATCTTCCTTTTTCTTTTTTTTTCTTTTTCTTTCCTTTCTCTTTCTTTCCTTCTGCCCGACAACAAACCTTAGACTCTTATCTTAGTCAAATGTCACTTGGACTTTATCACCCGGAGCCTTCGCCAAACAAGTGGGTGGTCAATTGGACGTATTTGCATTCTGTTGCTAATTAACTGTTCTGATAAAATAATTTCGCTATCATAGCCAGCCCTGACAATAAACAGGTGTTTTTCCCAAATGACATGAAGGTGGTTCCACGGACATTTTGGTTTCGGTCAAGCTTGACCTAATTAATTTTTATCTCTTTAGAACTCTGCGGGAGGTCGCGCGGGCATTTTGTTTTTTCGGTCAGTGCGTGCTTAATGAATTTCTATTTCCCAGTTTCTGTTTCGTAGGGGTCTCGGCTAACCTGAAATTTTCATTATCGTTGTCATAAATTAATTTAAATCCGACACATCCGCGACCCTACTTTCCTCGCTAACGAGAATAAAAACCCTTAGCACTTTTCTTCTGTTAGAAAGAAGATAACATCGCTTAGTGTCCTTTTCGTGATGGCTTCTTATCACCTAAATTTAATTCTCGCCTTTTCTTTTTCTTCTTTCTTTCTAGCAACCCTAAATGGTGCTACAGGCATGCCTTCGGTGATCCAATCCGGGATTTCATCGGGATTATTTACAAGCGTTGATAGAGATTTTGCAAGGATTTTATGGATTGATGAGAGATGATAAAGCCAGAAATTGGGCACCTTGTCATTTTCAGGGGATTTACATTTTTGGGATTTCGTTAGAGTTTGCCTAACATTATCTGTGGTTATATTTTCCCACTCTTGCATAGGAGTAACCAGGATTCGTCTTTCTTCACGTTGGATCCATTCTGCATTTGGGTTATATTCCTTTAGGCTGCTCCAAATATTCTCCTAAAATGTTTGCATATTGTCAATAGATGGTGGGCTTTCGACATGTATAGGTGCATTTCCAATTTGCATGTAAAATTTCTTAAGGTCCGTTTGGAATATTTTATTTTGGCGATAGAACCTACAATGTTTTTCGTATCGTCTTGTTCTCTGCCTTTAGCTGAAGTTTCTCTTTCAGCATTTCCCTGATTGATGTGATTTCAATTAGCGGTTTAAATTTATATTTCCGCTTGATCTTCTTGCATTTGCGTGTGAAGACATTTGGGTTTCTAGTGAGCTCATCTAATACAGAAAGCTCACATCTGATTTCCTTTATTTCTCGCTTATAATAATAATAATAATAATAATAATAATAATAATAATAATAATAATAATAATAATGCGTCAGATGATAAACTACATCCGCGTCCTGGGTAAGACGATAAACTATGTCCAACAGTAAGGCTTCTGATCAGGAGATTTTGAGTAGAGTAGAACCATCTCTTAATTGCTGGTGTTAACAGGTCCACCCTGATTCGGGGTGGTAGCACCTGTTAGGGTCCCAACTATAGGCAAATAGTTAAACCCCAAACTGTGGAAAAACATTATGAAAGTGTAAAAATAGGTTTTAATACCAACAATTAATTTTTTCGAGGAAAAATTATTACCAGTCATACATTTTTAAAAAAAAAAATTACCTGCAGTACATTTTGGGATAAAAAACATTACGAGCAGTAAATATCTTGTCGGCAATAAATAACCCATTGAGGTTGATATACCGTAAAACAAAACCAACCAAACCAAAACTAATAATAATAAGCGCAACAAAAAAAAAAAACATCATGCCAGATTTTGGGGGAGGGTTGGATCAAATACTTTAATCAAGCCGGCACTTGTATTTTGTAGACAAGAGTAACCCCAGTAATGATTTTGATGATTTGCGACTGATTATAAAAAGCAATGACGAAAGCGCCGGTAATCAAACTATTAGGTTGGTGCAAAAATAATGACGTAATAATGTCGTTTTTGACGTCTTTTTTAACGTCAAAAAACGACATTATTACGTCATTATTTTGCACCAACCTAATATTTTCTTTTTGGCATATATATGCAGAAGAATCAGACAAAACATTTAATAATCCTCGATAGTTTTGTATTGATAACGGTATCTGGTCTGAAATGATTCCATTTCAAAAATAATGAAGACTTATAAAAACGAAGGAAATTGGTAATTTTTAAATTAATCAAATTACACCATATCCATCTTTTTCACCAACCGCGCCATCTCGAGTCGATTTCCGAATAAAACATTTCCTGCGGCACAGAGTGTGTGTGTGGGGGGGATATACAAACCGACTATTAAAATCGCTATTCACTTCAGGAAAAAAAACAAAAAAACAAAACAAACAAACAAAAAAAAAAGCGTTTAGTCAATTTACTGGTAACCTTGGGTTGCAGTATAGACATGAACAAAGAGGGGGTCCCCCGAACCATTACGAATGGAACTATTGGTACCGTGTGAAAAAGAAAAGATTTACTGGCATCAAGCTCATTCCTGCCCATCCCAGACCGACTTGGCGAGTGCCAGGCTCAGACCCGCCTCAAAAAGAATCATGGTTCTCGGCCATTAGTGAACAAAGATAATTAAATTAACTTCATTAATTTAGGCCTGCCAATCGAGCGATCAGTCATCGACATTTAAAGTAACCTTCGAAATAATTAGATTTTGTTGCTTTTTATTGGACTGCGCAAGGTCAGCGGCTTTCTCTCAGTAATTAGATATATAAGTCATCACTGATTCATATATATATATATAAAAGGTTGGTGCAAAAATAATATCGTTTTCTCACATAATAACATATGTGAGAAAACGACATTATTTTTGCACCAACCTAATATATATATATATATATATATATATATATATATATGTATGTGTGTGTGTGTCTGTGTGTGCAGAAAAGTTCACCGCCTGACCCACTTGCCTAATTCTGATCAAGCCTCAGAAACTTCTTTTTAATACCTCCTTGTGTGAGTAGAGAAATTTTCATCACCCCCGTCGTTGCGTCGGAATCGCCTGAAGATTGCGAGAACGTGAAATTCGAAAAAAGACTCCAGCTGTCCTTTGTTGACGTCGTAAAGAGTTTTTTGCTCTAAGTAATCTGAGCGCTGAATACTTTACTGAACAAACGCTCATATCGCAATTTTTGCTGTTATCATTGCATGTTTTTATTGTGAGACCGGAAACTACCTACACAATAGACTCTTCCAGGCCTATATTAAGTAGGCGACATAGCACTCTACAGGAGAGTGACAGAGAGTCTAGTACGACTACCAGTGTTGGACACTAACTTATAGTAAGCTCTGCTTACACTATCTCTGTAACCTGTTGTTAATATATCTTTCCTACATCTAATCCGTGTTCCGTGTTTTACTTCTGTGGGCCCAACTTTGGCACCCACATCAGTGGCGACGAGGATGAGATAGTACATGTTGTCCATAGGCCCTGCAAAACCCACATGAATTCTTTGCCAAGGATTCATTAAGAACATGCAAAATTTGAGAGGGCCTCTAAACCAACATTTAAAAAAGGACAAACCATGGTCATGGACACCGGAATGCCAAAACGCATTCGAGAAGATCACGAAAACTCTTACTTCAGACCTCTCCCTCACACATTGCGACCCTAGTCTCGACATCATAGTCGCAAGTGATGAAAGCTCGTACGGCATAGGCGCTTGCATATTACATAAACTGCCAGACGGTTCGCGAAAAGCTGTGGCTCACGGATCAAGATCTCTACTTCCAGCTGAGAAACAATAAATCCCAAGAGGAAAAAGTATTAACAGTTTTATTTTTTTCTCTCCTTTTCAAAAAGAAAATTCTTTTTTCAAAAAGAAAATTCTTTTTTCAAAAAGAAAATTCTTTTTTCTCTCCTTTTCAAAAAGAAAATTCTTTGTGAGACCGGAAACTACCTACACAATAGACTCTTCCAGGCCTATATTAAGTAGGCGACATAGCACTCTACAGGAGAGTGACAGAGAGTCTAGTACGACTACCAGTGTTGGACACTAACTTATAGTAAGCTCTGCTTACACTATCTCTGTAACCTGTTGTTAATATATCTTTCCTACATCTAATCCGTGTTTTACTTCTGTGGCACCCACATCAGTTTTTTTTACCAGAGCTCATATTGATTGGATAAAGACGTTAGTGAGATCCAGTGACAGGATCCAAAGAGTGTGAGTTCAATACCTGGTTAAGGCGGTGGAGAACTTGGAGAAGGGAATTAACAGGAGATAACTGATATTCTTTACTGAGTAGGTGGGTGTTTGCCTTTTGGTATTTCTTTCTTTTTTTCTTTCCTTGTTTGGGATTTGTTCTTCTCCAGAGCGTTCTATCATGTTGTCTGCTATTCACACCAACATATTTGCTGTTTCTTTAGTAATAATAGTGGATTATATATATATATATATATATATATATATATATATATATATATATATATATATATATATATATATATATATATATATATATTATGTTAGTGCAAAAATAATGTCGTTTTCTCACGTAGTAACATATGTGAGAAAACGACATTATTTTTGCACCAACCTAATATATATATATATATATATATATATATATATATATATATATATATATATATATATATATATATATATATATATATGTGTGTGTGTGTGTGTGTGAAAAGTGTCTGTATATAAATATAAATAATAATTTAAATACACACAAAATATAAATAAATATATATATATATATATGTAATTATTAGGTTGGTGCAAAAATAATGACTTAATAATGTCGTTTTTTACGTTAAAAAACGACATTATTACGTCATTTTTTGCACCAACCTAATATTTATATATTATACGCGCGGTACTTACACGCAATCTACATAAACCAAAAATTTTTAAAAATTAATCAGTTTGTCTGACGATCGCAAAAGCGTGAAACCGAGGGTCACAAATTCACATCAGTCTAACCAATATATATATATATATATATATATATATATATATATATATATGAAGAAATATACTCTTATGATGTGCTATATTTATGGTATAAAGTGCTCAATATCAGAGACAGAGCGTGTGTAAATATCAACTGCCTGTCGCCTCTAAGTGTTGACTTCTATGTTCACTTTTATATTTATACACACACACACACACACTCACAGACATATATATATATATATATATATATATATATATATATATATATATATATATATATATATATATATATATATATATATATATATATCCGTTACTTATTTATGCAAATCTTTTTTTTCTCTTTTGAATTAAGCAGTATTACGGCCTGGATGTTCCTGAAATTTCGTAGAAAATATGTGCTACTCCGACAGGAATCGAACCTGTAACCTCGTAAGTGATCATCATTTGATCTCATGTGCTGTTAACTATTCAGTTACAAAGAAACATCTGAATTACTGTTTATAAACAACAAATTTTCCCTTCGGGTTTCAAATTGAAAACATTGGAAATATCAGTATCTGTCTATATTTCTGAGATGAGGTATTATGTACACTATTTACATTTTTCGGACTATTTCCCTCATTTTTGACACCATATTTATCACTCGTACGCTCCGACTTCTTTAATGAATTTTAACTTAAAGCCAAGAAGATAATTAGAGAACTAGAATGGTTTATCGTAAAAATAATTAGACATAATTTGTCTATATTATTTAATGTAACATGCTTGAATAAAGATACACTGCCTAAATACACCCACACAAATATACATACATACATACATACATACATACATATATATATATATATATATATATATATATATATATATATATATATATATATATATATATTAGGTTGGTGCAAAAATGATGTCGTTTTTTCGCATATGTTACTATGCGAGAAAACGACATCATTTTTGCACCAACCTAATATATATATATATATATATATATATATATATATATATATATATATATATATATATATATATAAATTCATGAATCCTTCATACAAAAAAACCAATATAGAAGTTAATGATTTAAATGGGCGAGAATACATCTTCGCAAACAATATCAGTAAGATACACCAACCCCGAACCTGTATATGTATCTTATTGATATTGTTTGCGAAGATGTATTCTCGCCGTTTAAATCATTAACCTCTATATTTGCATTTTTGTATGAATGATTCATGAATTTATAAATTATAATTATACCTATAATTGATATATATATATATATATATATATATATATATATATATATATATATATATATATATATATATATATATATCTATATATATATATATAGATTATAAATAATGTCGTTTTCTCACATATGTTACTATGTGAGAAAACGTCATTATTTTTGCACCAACCTAATATATATATATATATATATATATATAAAAGTAAACTTCTATGTTCACTTTTATATTTACACACGCTCTATCTCTGATACTGAGCACTTTATTCCATAAATATAGCACACCTTATGACTATATTTCTTTATATATATATATATATATATATATATATATATATATATATATATATATATATTAGGTTGTTAGGAAAGTAATCATTGGAATGCTGCAAGAATACTATTTATTTGTCACAGATTTTCTGTATTATAAGCAATGACTAAAGCATTCAGTGAAACATCTTTTACATTTTCCAGTCATTATTCCTAACGTAGTAAATGCATATCCATTGGGTACTCTCTGATTATGGTCGTGCGCCGATGTTGACTTGGACCAATAAATAACTTGACATATTTGGGTTAACAGAGAACGGCAGTCAGATGTTGTTGAGTTCTTGCTTGGAGAACACACAGAATAATAAATTGGAAAAGGTTCTGCACATCGGCCTTGGGGAGAAGACGGAGTCTTGGAGTCTTACTGCAAGTCGGAGCCATTATTGGTTTATAGATGAAGTTTCAGGTTGGTGTACGCCGAGGGAAAAAAAAGTCAGCTTTCAACCCACAGAAACGAATCTAAAAGAAGAAAATAATTATTTAAGACTACGGATACGTAATCCTATCAATTTACTAGCATTTTTATTAAGCATCTATATATAGAGATTTTCAGGCGCATCGCCGTGGAGCAGCAGTTGGCAAGCTAGTGTTGTAGATTATTACTACTGTCGATTTCTTTAATCATTTCACCCCAAGTAAGGCAATAAAGACACTAAGACGAATATGAGAAAAAGAAAAAAAAATACTTTACTCATGCGTTCGTCACATGGTGTGTTTTCTTCCCCCAATTTTCTTTTTAAGTACTGATAATTCCTAATTGGCAAATTGTTTCTTTTTCTCCCTCCCTCTAAGCTCCTGACTCAGTCAGGGAGTTTAGCAAGGCGATAATGTGACTAAGACACAGGAGGTTACTGGGAGTGAAGGAAAAACACAAGATTCAGAAAGACAGATGATAGCGATTGGCTTTGCATTTAAATTTATGAAGATTGTGGCAGGAAGCAAGAAACTGGAAGGAAGTTACACTGGCTTGAAACGCGAGAGAAGAAAATATTAGAATAGAAATTACTTTAGAACGCTGCAACGTAGTCCCCAATGTTGTAATCCGCTTAAAATTTATCTGTCTGTATTTCTGAGATGAGGTATTGCAATTATTTTAGATTATTGACATTGTTGGTACTGCTGTTTCTCATCTTTATTTCCATATTCACGACGTTTCGGCCGTTGTACATCCCGGCCTTTTTCAGGTCATTGGAATTTCGAATTTTCGTAGATTGTTCTGTTTCCACGTGCCATGCCTCTTCCGGATGCCTCGGTTATCTCCCTTTAACCCAACTCTCCAAGATTTTGTTCACAACTGCAGTAGCCAGGTAGTGAAGTCACAACTCTTTGCGTCAAGTCCCTAGACGCAGCCAACGCTTTTATTCACTGGGCCATGTACCCTTGAGTTCATGAATTTTTGGGACTTATAAACAATGTCTCAGTAACCGTTTTTTACCAGCGCTTATATTGTAATTTTTTTTTGTTATTATTGCTTTTCTTTAGCATTCCGTATTACTGGTTTCCATATTCTATTCATTTCTATACTTGGCCGGCTTAGGAAATTTTTATGGCTTAAAATATAGGCTGAGTCCTAAAGTTTCTGTATTTCCCAGTGATGTTCTCTATTTTTTTAACCTCATATCACAGAGGGCGCTGATCTCCCTTTTCTTTTCATAACTGGTCAGCTACACCTGATTTTTCTGTTTCCCCTCGTGTTACGGCTCTACGATATCCTTTCAGTCTTACCTTTAAGGGACCTGTTTCTCCTTTATATTTCTTAGCACAGCTGCACGGGATGTCGTATACACAGTCCTTAGTCATATTTTCGTCTATGGGGTCACTTACTCGGAAGATGTGTCTGCGAATTTATGCAGCCAAAGCACCAATCAGGAAATTTCATCTGAACAATTGCCATGAAAATATCCATAGAAAAGACTGAACGAAGTTACGTAACGATGGCGGGATAGTGACTGATGTGGAAATGACAGGTCAGGATCAATTACATTACAGACCTTTCTTTGAATTTTGCTAAGAATCTCAAGATATATTCACTGCACGGGTCTATTCAGTGCAACTATATTCAATGTACGGACGGATGTTAGATTCATGAAAGTGAAAAATGGATTCGGACGAGAAGAAACGTTTTGCATGTCACAGTGAACTAACTTTCCTCGCAATAAACCTAGCAATTGGTTAGTGTCTGCAACAGATATATATCTGCGAAAAAAAAACAACAAAAAACCAAAAAAAAACCTAAAAAACAAAAACGAAAATATCTTTGATACACATTAATATATAATAATAAGGATTTCTCGTAAATAACGTCCAATCAGACTCGCAATCAAAAAGATATTTTCGATTAATTCACCCCCTATTTGCACGTCTCCACCCAATTTGCATCAGTCTTCCTCGACACGTGGAACCTGTTTGCAAGCACACGGCTAACTGCTTCAAGCTGTTTACCTCAACTGAATCGCAACTTGTCAATTAACAAAGTTAAATTAGTTTAATTAAATTAAATTTTCTCTGGCAAGCAAGGAGTTGACGATTCATTTAATCTTTCATTACATCACTCGGTCGAAAGATGTAAATAACGTTGTTTCTTAACATTTTCTTTTGTTTTTATTTCATTGGCCTTGTTATTTTTCTCTCTACTTACTTATCAACCAAACCAACATTTACTAGGTTTTGTTCAAAAGGTGACGATTTTTCTTTGGCGGTAAACAAAGCGTAAAGCAAGAAAGATGAATCGTTGCGTGATTTCCGCCAGGCAGTTTTAAATTCCATTCGCAGACATATACCTTTGTGTACTTGTAAAATGTTGTAACATGAGAAATGCTTAAGTTGAAGAAATAAATTTTCTTTCTTTCTGCCTCGTCTTTTGTTTTATGCGTTTCTATTCTGTTCGTTTTGGTTCTTTCTTTCTTTCTTGCTTTCTTTCTTTCTTTCTTTCTTGCTTTCTTTCTTTGACGTTTTTTTCTTTTCTAGTTTTCTTTCTTTCTTTGTCATCTTTTCTTTTAATATCTTTCATTCATTCATTCATTCAAATCTTTCGTTCTTTCTTTGAAGCTTTCATACTTCGTTCTCTTCTTACTTGTTTCCTGGCTTTTTTTTCTTTCTTTCTTGCTTTCTTTCTTTCTTTCTTTTAATAGCCTTTGCTTTCTTTCTTTCTTTCTTTCTTTTAAAATCTTTCTTTTAATAGCCTTTGCTGTCTTTCTTTCTTTCTTTCTTTCTTTCTTTCTTTCTTTCTTTCTTTTCTAGTTTTCTTTCTTTCTTTGTCATCTTTTCTTTTAATATCTTTCATTCATTCATTCATTCATTCATTCAAATCTTTAGTTCTTTCTTTGAAGTTTTCATCTTTCGTTCTCTTCTTCCTTGTTTCCTGGCTTTTTTTTCTTTCTTTCTTTCTTTTAACAGCCTTTGCTTTCTTTCTTTCTTTTTTTCTTTCTTTCTTTCTTTCTTTCTTTCTTTAAAATCTTTCTTTTAATAGCCTTTGCTGTCTTTCTTTCTTTCTTTCTTTCTTGCTTTCTTGCTTTCTTTCTTTCTTTCTTTCTTTGACGTTTCTTTCTTTTCTAGTTTTCTTTCTTTCTTTGTCATCTTTTCTTTTAATATCTTTCATTCATTCATTCATTCTTTCAAATATTTCGTTCTTTCTTTGAAGCTTTCATCCTTCGTTCTCTTCTTCCTTGTTTCCTGGCTTTCTTTCTTTCTTTCTTTCTTTCTTTCTTTCTTTCTTTTAAAATCTTTCTTTTAATAGCCTTTGCTGTCTTTCTGTCTGTCTTTCTTTCTTTCTTTCTTTCTTTCTTTTAATTGCCTTTGCTGTCTTTCTTTCTTTTTTTCTTTCTTTCTTTGATTCATTCATTCAAATCTTTCTTTTCTTCTTTCTTCGTCGTTTTCATCCTTCGTTCTCTTTTTCCTTATTTCCTGGCTTTCGTTCTTTCTTTCTCTTAATAGCTTTTCTTTCTTTACCTCTTTTTCTTTATCTTTCTTTCTTTCTCCCTTCCTTCCTTTCTAGCATTCTTTCTTTCTTTCTTTCATTCGTTCTTTCTTTCTTTCTTTGTTTGTCATTCTTTGTCTTAATATATTTCTTTCTTTTATTCATTCATTCTTTCTTCCTTCCATGCTTCCATCTCTCTTTCTTTTTTTCCTTGTTTCCTCGCTTTCTTTCTTTTTATTCTTTATTTCTTTGACATTATCTTCCATCTTTTCTCTGTACTTTTAAACTTGCTTTCCATTAAAAATTGTGATAAACATTTTATTTTTGCCTTTTCTCTTAATCATTTCATTCATTCTTTCGAAGGTTCCATAGTTTTAATCATTCATTTATTCTTTTTCTCTCTTTTTTCACAATATTTTCATGTTTTTTTCCATTATTTCATTCATGTTTTCTTCTTCGTACATTTTCCTTTGATTTTTATTCATTCATGAATATGTTTTTTTGTTTTTTTTTTAATTCCAATCATTAATTTATTTTTTTATATTTCTTTCTTTCTTACTAGTCTTTCTTTTTTCTTTTATGTATTTTTCTTTCTCTCATGTCTTCCTTTCCTTCCATCTTTCTTTCTTTCTTTCTTACACGTAGGTCTTTCTTTCTTTCTTTCTTTTTTCTTTCTTTCTTTCTTACATGTATGTCATTCTTTCTTTCTTTTATGTATTTTTTCTCTCATGTACGTTTTTCTTTCTTTCTTTCTTTCTTTCTTTCTTTCTTTCTTTCTTTCTTTCTTTCTTTCTTTCTTTCTTACACGTAGGTCTTTCTTTCTTTCTTTCTTTTTTCTTTCTTTCTTTCTTACATGTATGTCATTCTTTCTTTCTTTTATGTATTTTTTCTCTCATGTACGTTTTTCTTTCTTTCTTTCTTTCTTTCTTTCTTTCTTTCTTACACGTAGGTCTTTCTTTCTTTCTTTCTTCTTTTTCTTTCTTTCTTTCTTACATGTATGTCATTCTTTCTTTCTTTTATGTATTTTTTCTCTCATGTACGTTTTTCTTTCTTTCTTTCTTTCTTTCTTTCTTTCTTTCTTTCTTACACGTAGGTCTTTCTTTCTTTCTTTCTTTCTTTTTTCTTTCTTTCTTTCTTACATGTATGTCATTCTTTCTTTCTTTTATGTATTTTTTCTCTCATGTACGTCTTTCTTTCTTTCTTTCTTTCTTTCTTTCTTTCTTTCTTTCTTTCTTTCTTTCTTACACGTAGGTCTTTCTTTCTTTCTTTCTTCTTTTTCTTTCTTTCTTTCTTACATGTATGTCATTCTTTCTTTCTTTTATGTATTTTTTCTCTCATGTACGTTTTTCTTTCTTTCTTTCTTTCTTTCTTTCTTTCTTTCTTTCTTTCTTACACGTAGGTCTTTCTTTCTTTCTTTCTTCTTTTTCTTTCTTTCTTTCTTACATGTATGTCATTCTTTCTTTCTTTTATGTATTTTTTCTCTCATGTACGTTTTTCTTTCTTTCTTTCTTTCTTTCTTTCTTTCTTTCTTTCTTTCTTACACGTAGGTCTTTCTTTCTTTCTTTCTTTTTTCTTTCTTTCTTTCTTACATGTATGTCATTCTTTCTTTCTTTTATGTATTTTTTCTCTCATGTACGTTTTTCTTTCTTTCTTTCTTTCTTTCTTTCTTTCTTTCTTTCTTTCTTTCTTTCTTACACGTAGGTCTTTCTTTCTTTCTTTCTTTTTTCTTTCTTTCTTTCTTACATGTATGTCATTCTTTCTTTCTTTTATGTATTTTTTCTCTCATGTACGTTTTTCTTTCTTTCTTTCTTTCTTTCTTTCTTTCTTTCTTTCTTTCTTACACGTAGGTCTTTCTTTCTTTCTTTCTTCTTTTTCTTTCTTTCTTTCTTACATGTATGTCATTCTTTCTTTCTTTTATGTATTTTTTCTCTCATGTACGTTTTTCTTTCTTTCTTTCTTTCTTTCTTTCTTTCTTGCTTTCTTTCTTACACGTAGGTCTTTCTTTCTTTCTTTCTTTTTTCTTTCTTTCTTTCTTACATGTATGTCATTCTTTCTTTCTTTTATGTATTTTTTCTCTCATGTACGTTTTTCTTTCTTTCTTTCTTTCTTTCTTTCTTTCTTTCTTTCTTTCTTTCTTTCTTTCTTTCTTTCTTACACGTAGGTCTTTCTTTCTTTCTTTCTTCTTTTTCTTTCTTTCTTTCTTACATGTATGTCATTCTTTCTTTCTTTTATGTATTTTTTCTCTCATGTACGTTTTTCTTTCTTTCTTTCTTTCTTTCTTTCTTTCTTTCTTTCTTTCTTACACGTAGGTCTTTCTTTCTTTCTTTCTTTCTTTCTTTCTTACATGTATGTCATTCTTTGTTTCTTTTATGTATTTTTTCTCATGTACGTGTTTCTTTCTTTCTTTCTTTCTTTCATTCTTTAATTCATTCGTTTTTTTATCTCATGTTTTTCTTTCTTTCTTTATTGCATGTATTTTTCTTTCTCTCATAGCTTTCTTTCTTTCTTTCTTTTTTTCATGTATTTCTTTCTTTTTTTCTTTCTTTCTTGTATTTTTCTTTCTCTCATTCATGTCTTTCTTTCGCTTGTACATTTTATCCTTTTCGTTTCAGCCACCTTTCTTCATATTTATTTTTCTGTTTTTGTAAATTTCTTTTCATTCTTTTTTTCTCCCAGTCATTTTTTTCTGTCTCTACTCGTCCTTTTCATTCTAACTGTCCATTATTATTCTTTCTTTCTTTCTTTCTTTCTTTCTTTCTTTCTTTCTTTCAATGCCTTTATTTCCTTTTCTTTCTTTCCGTTCAGTTAATCTGTGTCTTTCTTTTTTTCCCTTCAGTTCACTTCAGTTCTTTCATTTTCTCTTTCTTTTAATTACGTTCATTTTGGTTCTTTCTTTCTTTCTTTCTTTCTTTCTTTCTTTCTTTCTCAATAAATTTAATTCCTTCAGCAACCAATCAAAATCCTTTCCCCCCAAATTCCATCTTACCAGATCTTTAACGCTTCCTCCTCTTAAACCAACGGAGTGTAAAGTAGTCCTTTCTTTCGACATTTAATCAACCTTACCACAAGATTTCAATTCCTCTTCCACTTTTCCTTTATTTCATTTCCTCTTTTCTCTTATCTCTTTCCTCGCTTCCGGTTCATTTCTCGGCGTTCTTTCCTTCTTCTTCATTCTTTCCTTCTTCCTCATTCTTTTATTTCTGAACAGGATTTTTGGTTTGGGATTCACTTAACGAAATATTCTCGCAAACTACCAAAAGCATATTCGGACACTTTCCACCCAATTTACGGAAACAACGAAAGACGAAAGTGAAAAGCATGTAATTCCTGTTCGAAGCGAAATTTGGCGTAAATCATCTTCTGCATTCTTCGTGGTCACTTTTGGTCAGCAAAGACAATAATTTCAAAGCGGTCAACTAAAAGAAATCAAAGGAAGAGTAAATTTTGTTCTCATGCCACGGCGGAAGTCAAGAAATGTCATGGCATCAATCGTTTGTTCGCTATTTTGCGAAACTTTCATTCTGGTTTTTATGCGTCCAAACTTTCAGCGCCTGAACGGAGGTCAACAAAGAAGTGAATCAATTTATGTCCGATGTCTTCTGTTTTCATAATAAATGACTGAAGTTGACATATTTTTCCTTGGGTTAGAAATCGGAGGTTTCGAACGATAGAGAATTTTACTAACCTGGTGTTATTTCCAATCTATTTCTCACATTGTAGACGGCAGACAATTTAAATAATGTTGCTATTCTCTCGAATAAATTCAGATTTGGATATCGAGTTCATTTATTTTATAAGTTTTCTCCTATCCTGCAGACTTCTCTTCCTCAATCAAATAATTCTTAGTCTGCTATGTGCCGTGTCAGTCACGGACGTTAGTGATCATTGTACCTCGGAACTTCTTAATCTTTAACGTTCTTAGAAGTGGTTGTCGTTTTAATATAACTACTCATTCCTTGTTCTGTTATCCAATTACACAAGGTCATTAGATGAATGTCTCTCTGATTCCACTTGTTCCTCTCGCCTAGGATGTGTTCTGTGAATGTCAATTTCTTTCTTTCTTTCTTTCTTTCTTTCAACTTCTTACTGAAACCAAGTAGCGTCTCTGATTTTCGTCTTTCCACGCGATCAAAACGGAATAATCCATTTATGAGGTATTGGCAGGAGACGTTAAATACTTTTTCTTTTTTCTTTCTTTCTTTCTTTCTTTCTTTCTTTCAACTTCTCAATGAAACCAAGTAGCTTCTCTTATATGTCTTTTTCGCTTTTCCCTGCGATCAAAACAGAATAATCCATTTATGAGTTATTGGCAGGAGACGTTAAACACTTCTATTTTCCCTTCTTTCTTTCTTTCAACTTCTCAATGAAATCAAGTAGCGTCTCTGATATGTCTTTTTCGTCTTTCCACGCGATCGAAAAGCAATAATCCATCTATGAGGTATTGGAAGGAGACGTTAAACACTTCTATCTTCCCTTATTTCTTTCTTTCTTTCTTTCTTTCTTTCTTTCAACTTCTCAATGAAACCAAGTAGCGTCTCAGATATATCTTTTTCGTCTTTCCACGCGATCAAAAAGCAATAATCCATTTATGAGGTATTGGAAGGAGGCGTTAAACACTTCTATCTTCCCTTTATTTCTTTCTTTCAAATTCTCAATGAAACCAAGTAGCGTCTCTGATATTTCTTTTCCGTCTATCCACGCGATGAAATTGAGACAATCCATTATTCATGAGGTATTGGCAGGAGACATTAAACACTTCTTAACGAAAGAAAAAATGCTAGATCTACAAGTGCAAGTACCTTTTGGAGAGCCATGATCGCCTATGTCCTGAAGGGACGCGGCACATAGTAAAAAGTAAAATGATATCATCATTATTTTCTCTTCGAATTATATGTGCTAGCCATTTTAGTTGTTGCTGCTGTTGCAATTCCATACGTTATTTGGATTCTGTAGCGCCAGTCTACGAGATCAGAACGAAGGAAAATCCTTTTCAAGACCCACTCGCTTAAAGCCATTCACAATCATTGATCTGTGAAAACCATTGTATATAGTTGGTAGTTTAGATATCCCACAACGTGTTTGACATGACATTTAAGAACATGACTCCTGTTCTTAGGTTAAAGTTTTGGCGGTACAGCATCTTGTTTGTTGACAAAAAAAATAGCCATCACGCAGTTTATTCCATTTTCAATTTCGATTCGCTTATATTTTGATGTCTCTTCTAAACCTTGTTCAGCCATCCATTTACTCAAGATTGCTAGGTAGGTTATGCATTGTTTATTCCTCTGTCCTTCTTGCTGTCAATGTGACCTGCGAGTATCAGATTTTCTAAGCCCTCTTTCCTCATTATATGCCCTAGACATTTAAACATTCTGTTTCTGATGTTAAGTGTAACTTTCTTTTTTTTCCATTTTCTCTAAAACTTCGTTGTTGCTCACATATTCTGTCTATGGTATTCTTATCATCCTTTTGTAGAAGTACATTTTTGCTGATTCAAGTCTCTTCTTTGGATTTGGAGAGATTGTTCAACATTCATTGCCATAAGTGAGGACAGATTCCACGTAACTGTCTTTTTCTGATGAAAGGTATAAGTGTCCTTTTTCCATTTTCTCTAAAATTTTGCCATTGCTCACATTTTCAGTCCATGATATCCTCAGTATCCTGCTGTAGAACCACATTTCTGTTGTTTCAAGTCTCTTTATCATTTGCGAAGAAACCGCTCAGCATTCACTTCTATATAGGAGAACTGATATTACGGAAGAGTTCACTAGTGTTTTCTTTGTTTTTTTTTCAGTATCTTAATACTTTGCTTAGCGTTTGGAAGGCATCTTTCGCTATCGCAATCCACCTTCGGATTTCGGTGTTGCACTTCCGTCCTCTGTTTAAAAAGTTCCCTAGATATTTAAATTTTTGTAATTTTTTTAGTATCTCGAATTTCCAATTTGTATGTTGGGATGTCTCTTTTTGCTAACATCCATTCCTTTTTTTTTGAATTTAATGTTTAGCCCTCTCTTCTCGTATTTCTTCATTGCTTTCTGTAAGAGATGTTGTTGTTTCCTTTCTGTGTCTGCTATCAACACTGTGTCATCTGCATGTCTTATGTTTTTTTTTAATCCCTTTACCCCAAGCAATGCGGGAATGTTTATAAGTATGGTACTTTGCAACATTAATTGTATGGTATCGTTTAAATAAACACCTTGATTCAAATTAAATTTAATAATTATATTGATGCTTTCGGCTATCGTCTTTGAAACATGAGAACTCTTATATTAGGTTGTTGCAAAAATAATGACGTAATAATGTCGTTTTTAACGTTAAAAATTACGTCAAAAAACGACATTATTACGTCATTATTTTTGCACCAACCTAATATATATATATATATATATATATATATATATATACATATATATATATATATATATATATATATATATATATATATATATATATATATATAAATTATATATATTATAAATCATATATATTATAAATTAATTGATTTAAAATATGTTTTTTTTCGCTACACAGTCCTAACACCGGATTATATATCTTACTGTTCTTTCTTTTTATTTATATATACATATATATATATATATTATAATATATATATATATATATATATATATATTATAATATATATATATATATATATATATATATATATATATATATATATATATATATATAAATTATATATATTGTATATATATATATATATATATATATATATATATATATATATATATATATTATAAATTAATTGATTTAAAATATGTTTTTTTAGCTACACAGTTCTAACACCGGATTATATATATTACTGTTCTTTCTTTATATATATATATATATATATATATATATATATATATATATATATATGTATGTATGTATGTATGTATGTATGTATTTGATGGTCTAGTTTGTTGACTTTGTGTCAGGCATCCTTCAATCCACTAAGTCGATTATTGTGTCTTAACGTACATTACAATAAAATATTTCGTATTGGATATTAGCAGACAATATTCCTGCTCATATACTGGAACTGATTGAAATATTAATGTTTTTAGAGTAACGATCTGTCAACCAGTTTTATCATCTTGTGTACTCGGGAACTTATTGTAAGAAAAATGTCGAGTCATTCAAGAATAATTTCATGTAACTGCCTACACAGTTTCAAATAACCTCCTGGCTAGATAAGGGGAGATAATCCAATTTGTCTTGTAAATAACTTGACGATCATTTACCTGTTTGGCCTGTTATCACATATGTTATTGGATTCGGGAAATAAACATCAAACTTTGGGGTATTTGATAATTGGCTTCTCTTGATAATTCGATTTCGGTTTTAAAGAGATTTTAATATTTGAATATTATTAAATTATTAAAAAGAGAGACATGTAAACGATACCTTATATATATATATATATATATATATATATATATATATATATATATATATATATATATATATATATAAACGATATTCTATATAAACGCTACCTTATATAGATGAACGATGCCTGATATATATATATATATATATATATATATATAAATGCATATAAAGGATGCCTTATACATACATATATAGATAACAAATATGGCGCCAGTTTGTTTACATTACGCAGATCAGTACGAAAATTTCAGTGATTGCGCAGGTCAGTGTTGCCAACATTGTGTGAGAATTTTGTGTGAATTGATTGGAGGTTTTTTGAAATATTAGAAATATAATTAGATAATAATTTTGCACGCAGTGTGTGTGTGTGTATATATATATATATATATATATATATGCATAGCGGGACTGTGTAGTGAGAATGTTAGTGTGACGTCCCTACGGTGTTGCTGCGCCAAATGTGACGTCTGCTTAGCCGCGTCCGTCGTGCTATTCTGTCCTGTGACGACCAACTGGCTTGGTATTGGTCGCGGCACCAAATGTGACGTTCTAACCTTTCGCTGGTTCGAATGGGAATCTGGTTAGATTCGGTATCAGCCTTGTCGTTCCCAGCTCGCTTCCAACGTCTGGTTACCGAAGTAACTGCTTTGATTTCCAGTCTAACCCACCCACGTTGTGAATTGATCTTATGCAGACGAAATCAATCAGTCGTAATGTAAGTCGAGTTCGAATAAGGGCGATATCGCACAAGTATACGTAAAAGAAAATAAAATAATAATTCGAAAAGTTCAAATGTGTTAAAAAAAGGATAACAATATTTTATATAAGATTGCTGAATACAGGACTGCGTCTACTTCCCAACCCGCTATATGGATTCGTGACACTTTGTGTTTGTTAGGCGAGTCTTAAAATCTTAAGTTGTTTGTTCTTTAAAAAACTGGTTCTTGGTGTATCTTCAGGTGATATTCGTAAAACTTGTTTTGGTGGTGTGAGTTCTTCAAAAATAAATTGTTCTTGGTTAGAAATTGAGTTCGGAATTTGCATGGATCTTAGTCAGCTTCTTCGAGGCGGGTGCAACTGCTTGCCTGTCTGTCTCCAACCCCAACTGCGAACTTGAACTCGGACTCAACTGAACTTAACTCCCTGCGACTTTGCTTATATGGACGCTGATCGAAACCGGGGTGGGCTTGTCGGGGTTTGAGGTTCCTTGATAATTCTAAACCCACAATCCACTTCTTTGTTTTCGGTCAGAAAAATTTTATTATTTTCCATTTTTGGAAGTCTTCCGTCTTCCCACCTTCTTCTGTTCTCATATTGGTATCTCACCCATACCCTCAGAGGGTGTCAACGGGTTTCCCCTCTCTCTCACAGTGGCATCTAACACCTATCCCATCAGGGGGGCGCAACAGGCCTCCCCTCCTTCTTCACATGATTACCTCCGCCTAACGCTCATGCCACCATTCAGCCAATGGGCGCGCAGCAGCGTGGGTGTGGCCAGACTAGCCTCGGTTTAAAACATCTTGCTCAAAGAAAACAAAATTATCTTCCCCACTTTTTTTTTATTTTCCTTTTCTTTCTTCTCTTCGATGAGACCTCACACTCTAGACTCTTTAAATTAACCGAATCACCTGGAATTCGTCAATCAGCTTTTCGCCAGCATCAAGTGGGTGGCCATTTGGACGTATTTGCATTCTTGGTGCCAATTACTGATCTGATAAAATAGTTTCGCTATCCTAGCCAGTTCCGACACAAAACATATGCCTTTTCCAAATGGACATTTTCGTTCTTCGGTCAGCGGGTGCTTAATTAATTTTTATCTCTTTAGAATTCTGTCTCGCAGGTAATTTGACCAACCTGGAATTTTCAGATTAAATCAGATTAAATCCAGTATCTTCCTTTCTCGACAATGGAAATAAAAATTTTACCACTTTTCTTTGTCAGAAAAATAATACCGCTTAGTGTCCTTTTCGTGATGGCTTCTCATCCCCTAAATTTAATTCTCGCCTTTCTTTTTTTTTCTTCTTTCTTTTTTTTTTTTAGCAAGCCAAATACAGTCACATTCGTTTTACAACTAGAAGGCCTGGTCTCAGTTTCAAATCTCACCAGGATCGGTTTGCTAAGGAGGTAAGTTCTTGATTTTAAAATCATACAGAGATGATCCTTGTGTGTCGCTATTAGGAAGTGTCTGAAAACCATACTATGGCTTTATATTGCGTAGGCATAAAAGTTTCGAAGGAAGCCGTTGACATTAGTGCTGGCATAAAGTCAGAAGTCATCGTGACCGAGCATACTGAACTGATTATGAGCTCACTTCCGGAAGCTGTAACAGGGTTTGTTTAGGCACCTCAGCTGACGGGCATACTGGAAAAGGGAGCAGCAACGAATTATCTACTATTGGTAAATTGTCGCCATTTTATATTTTTAATTTTGTGCATGCGCGTTGTTTGTTTTAGCTTTTGTTGACTGCGCAGTATAGTAGACAGTTGGGCAGCGTCTGTGAGAAAAAGAGCACCATGATGCAGTTAACACCGCCAGAAATTTGGAAAAGACATGCTGTACCGCTTGGCATTCGCACCGGAACCTGCGATACGAACATTTCAGAGTGTTTGGACAGCTCAGATATTCGGAAATAGTTGAATGATGTATCCTGTCAACATCTTTCATCTTCCCACAGGCCCTCAGGTTCAATATAGAGGCCCACATCAAGTGTCTTGAGGAAGTAGTGCTGTTCTGGGTAAGCAGGGTGGCTGCTGGAAGACCCTATGTCTGGCAATAGCACCCTGCATCATGCCACACAAGCTGGACAATTTCTGCGTCCACATAAAGCTTTACATTTGGCCACTTAATTCACCAGACTGCAACCCCCTTGATTATTATGTGTGGGACCGGTTGAATGAGAGACCAACAAAACTTCTAACACATTCACTTCGACAGAGAGATCGTCCAGAAAAGTTTCAGGAGATTCCGAAGTCGTCTAGAGGTCGTAGTGGAAGCGAATAGCGATTTTATTGAATAAATTTACGCTTTAATATTTGAATATATTTTTGTGCAACTTTGGTAAATATATCTGTTAAAAATGAGATATCATTGTTATTTTCATTTTTGCGGAATTTCGACGACAATTTACCCATCGCACACGCACACACAGACACATCTACATATATATATATTAATAATGCTTCCATTATTTTTAGCCTTTTTGTACATGTTGATGCTACTATTATATTTGAATTATTGATGAGTATCTTACAGATAGAGTTTGGTAAGTCTCCATGTGTATTTAAATGAGATTAAATTGAACTATAGTCAGAGAGATGTAACCTGAGTCTTCTTGTTAAACATGTTGTAGTATACCCAATATAATTATTTACAAATTTCGATTGATCAAGAAGACAGTTCATTAAAGATGTAGATTCGTAAAGAATATCGGTTCTCTATAATGTGGATCTTGCATGTGAATTATTATTTTTGACGATGAGGTTAACGGTTTTGAATTTTTTATAATAAATAATTTAATTTTCTTGTATTTGTCGACTGAAATTGTGTATCTCTTTGCAATGTTTCTAAGCGAAATATATATATATATATATATATATATATATATATATATTTATAGTTAATAGCCTATAGTTAATATGCATTTGAGTTTTGGAGAAAATATTAATGTTGTTTTTCTGTGTTTTGTGTTGCTCTTGGTTATCTTAGAAAGAAAGTCTAATATGGTAATCTTTAAGATTGTCAGTCGATTTCAACAAAACTTTCACACACACACACACACACATAGTATGTTTATAATATCACTCTTTTATACAAGTTTTGTTAAAAATGACTGGCAAGTCATTGCGGTTAAAAAAAGGTTTTCATCTGAATGTTATAGTGTTATTTTCTTGTCTCTTGGGTCACGTCATTTAATAATTGTGGTATTAGAGCCGGCATGTTTACCACTCGGCCGCGAATATTTACAAATTTGGATTAGTCAGGAACACAGCTCCTTAAGGGACATGTAAAGTCGTAAATAATATTGGTTCTCTGTAATGTAGATTTTGCATCATATTCTTGTGTCTGACTTGTCTGTGTTCAGTTTTTCTCTTTCGATATCTGATGCCAATTTAATAATCTATTCTTTCGTTGCTTTCTCGTTGTGTAATTCATGTCAGATTAATTCTAATTGAATTATTCTGTTAATCCAGTTTCATCCGGTATCGTACTTGGGCACAATACTAAAGCAACGTCTTTTAAATAGGTCTTCTTTTAATTTGTTTTGCTGTCATACAATGCGTGAAATATTCTAGATTTTCTTCAAGATCCCTGTGAGTCAAATACTTCTTTTATGTAATAATAAATAAAGAAGTCGACTAAACGATTGTGAATTATGTTTCCAATTTGAAACCGGTTCTAAACTCCGACGTGTCGCTCTGTGTCTTTACAAAGATAATTATAATGCCTCCTGCAAAAGAATCAACACCAAGAATTAAAAAAAGAAAAAAGAAAGATCCTTTCTGCCTTCTGGTTGCTTCTTATTTCTTTCTTTTCAGTCTTCATTTTATCCAACTCAAATAAACTTAATACGTTGTCGTCGCACCAAGCTTTAACCATCAAGATCGTTTATCGTGAATAAATAAACTATGGCTTCTTATGCGACACTATAAGGAAAGCTACGTAATCGAAATTAAATCTTTTTCTAACACTTACGCAAGTAAAAAGGGAAGAATTGTAGAGATTTAGCTTTGGCACCATCAGCCCAGACATGGAAGCTGTACTCCATTTTTGGTCGGGTATGACTCTTGTATAGGTCGAGCGTGAAGAAGAAATATTTTTTTCTTTCTTTCTGACTTGACCATAAGTTAAACGCTTTAGAAATGTAGAATAGACAGAAGAGAAATTAAGAAAGAAAAAGTTGTTATTAATTTTGCGATTTCTGTCCTTTCTTTCTTCCTTACTTTCCTCGACGCATCCTTTCTTTCCTTGACATTTTCTTTCTTCGAAGTTTCCTTTCTTTCGTCGATCAGTTCTTTCTTTCTATCTTTCATGTTTCTTTCTTCCTTTCTTTTTTCCTATCGTTCTTCGACGCTTTTTTCTTCCTTCGTTCTTTCTTCAATGTTTTTTTATTTTTCTTTGTCGCTTTTTATCTACGTCACTTTCTTTAAATCTTTCTTTCTTTCTTTCTTTCTACTTCAAAGCTTTTTTTCTTTCTTCCATGTTTTCTTTCTTTTTTAGACGCTTCTTTCCTTCTTTCTTCTCTTCTTTCTTTCTATCATTTTTCGTTGTTTTCTTTCTTTCTTCGATGCTTTCTTTCGTTTTTTTTGTTTGTGTCTTTATTTATTTCTTCGACGCTTTCTTTCTTTGAAGCTTTTCTTCTTCAATGTTTTCTTTCATTTTTCTTTCTGCGACGCTTCTTTCTTTCCTCGACGCTTCTTTCTTTCTTTCTTTCTTCGACGCTTGCTTTCATTTTTCTTTCATGGAAGCTTATTTTCTTTTTTCGATGTTTTCCTTCTTTCTTTCTTAGATGCTACCTTTCTTTCTTTCTTTCTTTCTTTCTTTTTTCGACACTTTCTTCGATGTCTTCTTTCTTTCTTTCCTTCTTCGTTGCTGTTTTTCTTCGACGCTTTCATTCTTTCTTCGATGTTTTCTTTCTTTCCTCAATGTTTTCTTTCTCTCTTTCTTTCTTTCTTTCCTTCTTTCTTTAATTCTTTCTTTCTTTATTCAACGCTTTATTTTTTTATTTCTTCGACACTTTCTTTCTTTCTTACACGTATGTCTTTCTTTCTTTCTTTCTTTCTTTCAGTAGTTTCATTTCTTCATTTGTTACCATACTTTCATTTCTTTCTTTCTTTCTCTTTTGATGCTTTCTTTCTTTCTTTGACGTTATCTTTCTTTCTTCGACGTCTTTTTCTTTCTTTCTTTCTTTCTTTCTTTCTTTCTTTCTTTCTTTGTTCCTTTCTTTCTTCGACGCCACATTTCTTTCTTCGACGTATTTTTCTTTCTTCGAAAATTTCTTTCTTTCTTTCTTTCTTACTTTCTTCGACGGTTTCTTTCTTTCTTTTAATAGTGTAATTATATTTATTCAAACTCTCGTTTTTATGTTTCTTTTCATTTATCTTTCTCTGTCATATTTTCCCTTTGTCGTTCTTTCTTTCTTTGATGCTTTCTTTCTCTCTTCAACAGTTTCTTTCTTTCTTCGACACTCTTTCTTTTTCATTTTTTTCTTTCTTTCTTTCTTTCTTTCTTTCTTTCTTCGTTTTTTCTTTTCATTTCTTTCGCCGATCTTGTTGCCTCTATATAATGAGGCCATTTCTTTTTCTTTCTTTCTTTCTTTCTTTCTTTCTTTCTTTCTTCGACGTCTCCTTTCTTTCTTTCTTTCTTTCTTTCTTCGAAGTTTTCTTTTTTCTTCGATGTTTTCTTTCTTTCTTCGTCGTCTCCTTTGTTTGTTTGTTTGTTTGTTTGTTTGTTTCTTTCTTTCTTTCTTTCTTTCTTCTACTCTCCTTTCTTTCTTTCTTTCTTTCTTTCTTTCTTTCTTTTGTTCTTCGATGTTTTCTTTTTTCTCCGATGTTTTCTTTTTTTCTTCGTCATCTCTTTTGTTTGTTTGTTTGTTTGTTTCTTTCTTTCTTTCTTCGACTCACCTTTCTTTCTTTCTTTCTTTCTTTCTTCGATGTTTTCTTTTTTCTTCGATGTTTTCTTTCTTTCTTCATGGTCTCCTTTCTTTCTTTCTTTCTTTCTTCAACGTCTCCTTTCTATCTTTTTTTCTTCTTCCTTTCTTCGATGTTTTCTTTTTTTCTTCGATGTTTTCTTTCTTTCTTCGTCTTTCTTTCTTTCTTTCTTTCTTCGATGTTTTCTTTCTTTCTTCGACGTTTTCTTTCTTTCTTCGTCGTCTTCTTTCTTTCTTTCTTCGATGTTTTCTTTCTTTCTTCGACGTTTTCTTTCTTTCTTCGTCGTCTTCTTTCTTTCTTTCTTTCTTTCTTTCTTCGACGTCTCCTTTCTTTCTTTCTTTCTTTCTTCGACGTCTTCTTTCTTTCTTTCTTTGATGTTTTCGTTCTTTCTTCGTCGTCTTCTTTCTTTCTTTCTTTCTTTCTTTCTTTCGCTGGTCTTGTTGAACCGATATAATGAGGCGATTTTGAGAAAATTAGACGTCATACCAGGATTCATTATTGGTGGTCACAATCTTAATAACATGACATATGCAGATGACCCAGTGTTGATAGCAGACACAGAAAGAAAGCTACAATACCCTCTACAGATGGCAGTAAAGGAAAGCGAGAAGAAAGGGTTAAAAATCAATTGCAATAAGGCATAATGCATGTTTCTTAGTAAAAGGATGAGCCCAAAGTGCGAAGAGCAAACCGGTGATACCAAAATCAAACAAATACAAAAAAATTAAATAACTAGGAAGTATTTTAACAGAAGTGGCGCATTTGGATAGAGAAAGATGCCTTCCAAAAGCTAAGCAGAGTACTAAGAAACAGAAAACCTTCGTTAGAAACAAAGAAAGGAGTCCTGAACTGTTACGTGATATCTGTCCACTTGTATGGTAGTGAATGCTGAACAATCTCTTCAAAGCTGAAGAAGAGACTTGAATCAACAGAAATGTAGTTCTACAGAAAGATGATGAGGATGCCATAGATTGATTATGTGAGCAACGACGAAGTTTTAGAGAAAGCAAAGGAAAGTTATATTTAACATCAGAAAGAGACTGTTGAAATGTCTACGGCAAGTTATGAGGAAAGAGGGCTTAGAAAATCTGATACTCACAGGACAGATTGAAGGAAAGTGGGTCAGAGGAAAACAACGCATAACATACTTAGTGAGCTTGGGTAAATGGATGGCGGAACAGGGTTTAGGAGAGATAACACAAAGACAACATTTATTGAGAGCTACAAAGGACAGGACGTTGCGGAGAGCTTCTACTTTCTGATGAGACACTACGCATAATAAAGATGATATCTGTCTATATCTCTTAATGAACCAGCGTATATGCTAGGCCATAAAAATCTCCTGAGCCGACCAAGCATAGAAATGAATACAATATGGGAACCAGTAATAAGGAGTGCTGGAGAAAATCAATGAATAACAACAAAAAATTGCAATATAAGCCCTGGTAAAAAATACAATAATAATAACAGAAAAATTGCAATATCAGCACTGGTAAAAAATGATTGGTTGCTGAAACATTAGCTTTATAAGTTTCAATAATTCTTACACAGATGTCATCATGGCCAAGTGGAGTCAGTCGAGTCAGTAACGACCGGCTGTTCGGTTGAACTCTCCGCCTTCAGGCGGGGAGGAACCCGAAGGAGCCTACGCTGAAGGGCGGATTCTCTTTCGGGATGGTAAACCGACCCTGAACCCGTTTATACGGGTTCAATGGGCATATTTTTGGCCGAACCCACGGGCTCAGAGATCCCACGTTAAAAAGGCCTTGTGCCACATGACGCCCTCGTAGGGGTGGTGACTGAATATCGTCGGTCAGTCAGTCGACTGGCCGTTCGGTTGAACTCTCCGCCTTCGGGCGGGGAGGAACCCGAACGAGGCGACGCCGAAGGGCAGATTCTCTTTCGGGGAGGTAAACCGACCCTGAACCCGTTTATACGGGTTCAATGGGCATATTTTTGACCGAACCCACGGGCTCGGAGATCCCACGTTAAAAAGGCCTTGTGCCACATGACGCCATCGTGGGGGGGGGTGACTGAATATCGTCATCATGGCCAAGTGGATAAAGACGTTGGTTAAATCCAGTGACTCAAGAATTTTGAGTTCAATAGCAGGTTCTGGGGAACTAAAGGGACATCTAGTAGAGGCATGGCACGTGGAACTAAAATAATCTGAAAAGGGGACGAAATAAAGGTTTCGGTTCGAAATTCCAATCACCTGTAGGAAGTTTGAAGTAGGTGATTGGAGCGTACAAGGGCCGTTGGAACGTACAAGGGCCGAAACGTTGTGAATATTGCGATGAGGATAACAGTCCGCATAATGTAAATAATAATAATAATGATAATAATGTAAATAATGCAATTCATAAAGATGATGTTATAAAATTGAAGACAGCAAAATCTGGTGTAATAACAGATGACTGAAAGCGAGACAAAGAGATTTGAAGGCGCATACGACTAGCGAATGAGGCGTTCCAGAAACTAAGCACAGTATTGAAAAAGATTTAGTTAGATTCAAAGAAATAAGTGCTGGACGATTTTCTTAGAGCTAAAGCAAAAAAAAAAAAAAAAAAAATTCAAAGCGACAAAGATATGATTCTCTACAGTAGGATGCTGAGAATATTAGGGATAGAACTAAGCAATGAGGAAGTCCTAAAAATACTAGAACTAGAAAGATATTCTTATTTAAAATCAGAAGGAGAGACTTGAAATTCCTAGTACACATAATGAGGAGGGACGGCTTGGAAAATTTAACTCTCACGGGATGTGGTGCAGGCAATTCTATATCCGGCAGCAAGGTTTCCGATCAGGAGATTGTATGTTTTGAGGAGCGTGGAACCACCTCTTAATTCCTGTTGTTCCAAGGTACATCCTGAGCCGGTGTGGTAGCACCTGTTAGGGTTCCAGCTATGGGCAAATATTACCCCTCCCCGCAAACAAAAACAAAATCCTACGAAAATATAAAAATACATTTCAATAGTAAAAATAGTAGCAATACATTTTTATATAAAAAAAATACCTACAATATCTATTCATAGTAAAATTACCAACAATACATCAATCAACATGAAAGAACTTTTTCATGAAATTAATTCATATAATATCTTACAGTTTCTTCAAGAGATCAAATTATTCCAAAATATAACTTCGACAAAACTACAATATAAGCAAACATATCACCTCCTGTAGTAATTATGTTCACACGAACATGTATATGGAAAAAAATACGAGTATTATCTACCATGTATCCAGCTGTGAAAGCAGAATAACATATTTCTATTACTTCAAAGAAAATTAAATTTCGGCATTAAATGATCCATATGGAGTTAGCATGGTGTTAAACAAAGAATTCAAATCAAATTTTATCGTCAAAAATGGCAATGCATTTTCCTGATACAATTTTGTTTTAGATTCCGATTTGAAGAAGCTGAACCTAACATGCGTCACGTTCGACAAAAATGTCTTTAAGTTTTACAATTTGTCTCATTATTTCCAAAAAGTTTTAAATCAGAAGTTGACAACTCAATTGCAACCGGATCAACGATTATCCTCATCCGTGTACGAAAATGACCTTTGTTTACAGGCTAGATTTTCAGTTGATCTCTTTTGAGTATTTTGGAAAAAATACCGGTGAGATCAAACGCTACGATCACCATGATTGATTCTTTCTTTCTTTCTTTCTTTCTTTCTTTCTTTCTTTCTTTTATTTATTTATCTATTTATTTTCATTTTCCATCATTCATATGCTTACACTATATCGAATGACCCATTCAAATACGACAAGTCTCTGTGGAACATTCTTCAATGAATGTTTTATGGAATATTATCTGCCAATAAGCCCTGCCGTCCTAATTCTAAAACAAAATTACCAAGAATACATTAATCAACATCAAAGAACTAATCCATATAATATCCTAAAATTTCTTCAATAAATCAAACTATTCCATAATATGACTGCAACACAACTACAACATAAAACCCACATATCACTGTCACGCAAACATGTATGTGCGCAAAAGCTGCGTATCATCTACCATGAATTCTGTTGTGAAAGCAGAATAACATATATCATATTTTTATTACTTCAAAGCACCCAAGAAAATTAAATTTCGGCATTAAATGACCGATAATGATTTGATATGCCGTTAAACAAACAGATAAATAACAGTGCAGGCAAGAGAAGTAAGACAAACAGCGAGAAAACATGGCGAATTTATTGAGTAGTAAATTTAGTGAATGGATTTCGGACAAAGAAGGATGGTAAAGAGTTAAACATTGCTTAGAACTACAGGGGACAGAAAGTTCTGGAGAGCCATGGCCGTTCGCGTTTTGAAAAAAAACATAACACATAAATGATGATAATGATAATAATGATTTAAAAAAAAAATTAATAGTCAGAATTGTATAATGTAAGAATGATATAATGATGATATTTTTAAATATTTACTAGTAAGACTTATATAAATTACAGGTGGAATTCCTGTGATTTTTTATTATCTATTTTATTCTAGCATATATTTTATGAACGCGGTTGATGAGATATGTAAAAATACATTTCTATGTCTGTATAGGTAAATTTCTAGCACGTTTTTGTTTTTTAGCGAACCCCAACAAAAATTGCATCAGATTTTTATCACCCGAAGACACAATTGTCTCGACTGTCGATTAGTTGTCTTACTATCGACTGGCCTGGACATTTTCCTGATTTAAAACCAATCCAATCTGTGGTCAATCGGCATTGAACAAGTCCGTGGAATGGACATACGAATTACTAACATGTGCACTGGATCATGTTTCATTGGAAAAATACGAAAAGTAGTAAATAATAACGGAATTATTTGTTTTGTTTCAATTAATTTGCATAAGGGTGTAATATATATATATATATATATATATATATATATATATATATATATATATATATATTATATATATATATATTTTCGGATAACATCTCTATTTTCGTTGTCCTCTTATTACTGACAAGTAAAAACAAGAACAAAATCTATTTCCATACCTGAGGATGTCTGTAGGAACAGACGAAAGCTTGTAAAAAAGTAAAAAGACCTTATGCAACTGGAATTTATAAACAGGGATCATATCATTCATATACAGGTTCGGGGTTGGTGTATTTTATTGATATTGTTTGCGATGATGTATTCTCGCCATTTAAATAATTAACCTCTATATTTGTTTTTGTGTGAATGATTCATGAATATATATATATATATATATTCTTAATAGAAACCTTCTAAGTATAAGAAACTATTCTAGCTCGGAAAACCATCGGTGTATTGATTTGAAAATAAACAAGCCAATACCAAAGGGAAAAAAAGGTATAAAAAAAGAAAGAACCAAGAACATGTACGTTAGTCGAAAATAATGGTCCAGCATACGAGTTCAAGGCCCAAAGAAAAAAACCCCGATGCGAGTACCCTAAAATAACTAAATAAAGTGCTCAATACAATGAGTAGAGCAGACCTAGTTAAACCTAGCGAGCCCGACAAACCTACCAAGGTTTCACACCTAAGCGGATCGTTAGGGAAGGCTGGCTCTAACTAACTAACTAACTAACTAACTATATATATGTGTGTGTCTGTAAAAATCAGATAAAACTAAAAATATATCTGTAAAAGGACAATATGAATAAAAACAAAAGTAAAACTTGATTAGCTGACGTGTTTCGTCCCCTGAGGGACTTTATCAAGACAAATGCAATGATTTAATTTTGCAACAAGTATTTATAAACAGAAGCGCGCTCATAAATATATTCCAGACTAAGTGAATGTCAAGGTAAATTATGTCATTTAATATCTAATGAACGAAAGTGAGTAAATGTTATTATTGTTGTTTTTCATTAACAATATACATGCGCGCACACAGACACACAGAGGCACGGTAGAATAATGGATAGTGACTCCAATTGAGCAATCGGAGAGTTCGAATTCCAGTAGAGTTCGAATTCCAGTCGAGTTCGAATTCCGCTATGGGTAAATAGCAGGACAAACTGGGTCTTAAAGACTTAGATGGCTATAGAAGGAGGACAGATGTGAATCCACAACTATATATATATATATGTATATCGCTCTTTCAGTAAGAAGCTTTTACCATTATAATCAAATCATATGTGACAGAATGAATTTCAACTCGGAATTAATTTCAATTTGGAATTAATTTAAAATCGGAACTAATTTCATCTCGGAATTAACTTCAGCTAGGAACTAATTTAAACTCGGAATTAATTTCAACTCGGAACTAATTTCAACTTGATTTAAAATCAAAGTTACGAATTTTCATGAATTTCTAAACAAAATGCAATGAGTTGGTGTTATTTTTTTAAATTTAGCATTAAAAATCCTTTGTAGATAATTCAGAGTTCATCTTTTCTGCAACTTCCATTCTTTTTTCTTTCAAGTGGTACTTTTTTTTTACTTTTATACATTTAAATCTGATCCAATAAAAATGCAATGTTCGTTGTAGCAAGAACAATAGATGGCTTAACTGTTTTTTTTGTTTTGTTGTTTGAAAAAAAAATTCTCGTTCAAAAGAAGTCGTTATTGATCAAAATTTAAGAAAATCAATAAATTAAATTTTAAATTAGTTTGAAAACATCACAGATTTATTGAAATTTAAAATTGTATATTGAAGGTTTAAAAGATTACACGCTTGTAAATAAGAGAACTCTATTACAAGTTACAATGTAAAAAATAGTTGAAACTAGCAGAATGGCCCGGCGTTGCCCGTGCTTGATTCAAAAATCGTACGACTCATACAGCAATCGCTATCACTTAAGATATTTTTGCTCTTCCTTGCCTTTAAAGGAGTGCCCTTTGCCATGCTGATGTTGCTACATGCCTTACTTCTTGCCTATCTCACACTGCGAATTTTTTCTAAGCTCTATACTAAACATTAAATCTGTTACGAAAAAAAGAACTAAACAAAATGAACACAAAACGATCAGCTTTAAAAAAGGACTCGTAACTGGAAAAACCGAATGAAAAAAGAATGTTAACAACAAATACCTTTTCTACACCCAACCCAGTTCTGCGGAATCAGAATCAACGTTGAATTTAAGCAAGCGAATGAGCCATTTGGAGTAAAGTGCCATGCAGATTTAAATTTTTCCCACTAGAATATTCGTGTCAGGCAGCTGTTGGCTCTCACGCTGGCCAATAGAATCTTCCTGCCTATTCGTGGCAGCCAGCTACAGGCTCTTTACTGGCCAGTAAAAAATGGCCGCAAACTACATGAAAACTGCCGTAAAAGCATGAAAACATCGATTATTTCCACTACCGATGGGTGTTTGGAAATGCAAAGTCGGTCTTGGCCTCCCCACTAACTTGGAGAATGTGCGTGAAAATTTTGGTGCAAATCCGTCGAAAATTGCGGTTGTGCATTCGTTACACACACACACACACACACACACACACACACACACACACACACACACACACACACACATCCCGACTTTTATAGCCAGAGATTAGTTGCCATTTGAAATTAATTGCGAGTTGAAATTAGTTACGAGTTCAAATTAGTTGGGAATTGAAATTAGTTTCGAATTGAAATTAATTCAGATTTGAAATTAGTTCCGAGTTGAAATTAGTTTCGATTTGAAATTAGTTCCGAATTGAAATAAGTTCCGAAATGAAATTAGTTCCGAGTTGAAATTAGTTCCGAATTGAAATTAGTTACGAGGTGAAATTAGTTACGAGTTGAAATTAATTCCGAATTGAAATTAGTTTCAAGTTGAAATTAGATCCGAATTGAAATTAATTCCGAGTTGAAATTAATTCCGAATTGAAATTAGTTACAAATTGAAATTAGTTACCAGTTGAAATTAGTTCGGAGTTAAAATTAGTTCCGAGTTGAAATTAGTTCCGAATTAAAATTAGTTCCGAATTGAAATTAGTTCCAAATTGAAATTAGTTACCAGCTGAAATTAGTTCCGAATTGAAATTAATTCCGAGTTGAAATTAATTTCGAGTTGAAATAATTAGTTACGAGTTTAAATTACTTAATAGTTGAAATTAATTTCGAGTTGAAATTAGTTCCGAGTTGAAATTATTTCCGAGTTTCAAATTAGTTACGAGTTGAAATTAGTTGCGAGTTGAAATTATTTCCGAGTTGAAATTAGTTTCGAGTTGAAATTAGTTCCGAGTTGAAATTAGTTCCTATTTGAAATTAGTTTCGAGTTGAAAATAATTCTGTACCCCTGCGTGATAGTAGACTGACTTTTCATTTCTAAGCAGAAAAGATGGATACAAATATAAAAATTTGTCACTTAGATGACTGATGCTCTCGACTCTAGAAGTTCGTACACGGACCCTCCAGCAATCGCTCCGTCCACTCGTCAGGAGATACCAGCAAGGTTAATTAAAAGAAGGACAGAAACGAAAACACACGGGAGAGAAAGAGAGAGAGAGAGAATAAAGAGAGCGAGGGAGTGGGGTGATAAATGCTTCAATGGTGGGAGTCAAGAGAGAGAAGGAATATCTTCCTGAATGCATTAGGTATTGGTAAATGTGTAATTTTAAGACATTCCTCTCAGTCGCGTCTTCAGGAGCTTAGGCACTATTCAATTAAAGGTTTAAAAATTAATATGGGTTGCCCTATTGACTTTTGAAATCAATTTAATAATTTGTTTCTTGCTTTTTTCTATGAGAGGAACATTTTTGAAGTGTGTTGAATCGTAAACCTCGTAGCTGTTGGGGCAATACTTTAACGACAGAGCCTACCCTTGCCATATCGTGTTGTCAGAATTTAATTGCTTTAGATATCTGCGCATGTGAATACCGATGTACTTTAAGCTGTAGATTTTAATTGAAGGAAAGAAAGAAGAAATAGGGGATGAATGTTCGAGAAAAGAAAAACCATGGAAAAGAAAGGAAAAGAGAAATAAAAATACGAAGAAAGAGGATGAGAGAAAGGAAAAGAAGAGCAGAAATAAGAGAAAGAAAGAAAGAAAGACAGAAAGAAAGAAAGAAAGAAAGAAAGAAAGAAAGAAAGAAAGAAAGAAAGAAAAGGGTAAAAAGGGAACAAAGAAAAAGAAAAGAAAAAAAGAAGAAAAAGGAAAATGGGAAAAGGATAAAGAAAGAAAAGAAGAAAATAAACAAAGAAAGAAAGAAAGGACAGGAGAAAAAGAAATATGACTGAATAGTAAAGGAAGAAAGAAAAGAAAAACGTGACAGAAAAGAAAGAAAGAAAAATATAGAAAAGAAAGCAACAAATGTTTCAGAGAAAGAACAATAAACAGGAAAAAAAAAGGAAGAAAAAAGAAAGCGAGAAAGAATAAAAAGGAAAGCAAAAAAGAATAAAATAAGGAAACGAAAGAAATAAACGAAAGGAAGCAAAAGAAGATAGAGAAAGAAGAAGAAAGCAGAAGAGAAAGAGAAAGAAAAAAGGACGAAAAAGAAAGCAGAAGAGAAAGAGAAAGAAAAAAGAACGAAAAAAGAAGAGAAAGAAAAAGAAAGAAAAAAGAAGCAGGAGAGAAAGAGAAAGAAAAAGAAAGACAAGAGAAGCAGGAGAGAAAGAGAAAGAGAAAAAGAAAGAAAAAGGAGCGAAATAAAACGCAGAAGAGAAAGGGAAAGAAAAAAGAAAGGATAAAGAAGAGCGAAGAGAAAGAGAAAGAAAAAAGAACGAAAAAAGAAGAGAAAGAGAAAGAGAAAGAAAGAAAAAAGAAGCAGGAGAGAAAGAGAAAGAAAAAAGAACGAAAAAAGAACGCAGTAGAGAAAGGGAAAGAAAAAAGAAAAAAAAAGAAGAGCGAAGAGAAAGAGAAAGAGAAAGAAAAAAGAAAGAAAAAAGAAGAGAAAGAGAAAGAAAAAAGAAGCAGGAGAGAAAAAGAAAGAAAAAAGAACGAAAAAAGAAGAAAGAAGAGAAAGGGAAAGAAAAAAGAAAGAAAAAAGAAGTTAAAGAGAAAGAGAAAGAAAAAATAACGAAAAAAGAAAACAAAAGAGAAAGCTAAATCGGAAAATCGGAATCAAATTAGAGAAAAGTAAAAAGGAAAGAAGAGTGAGAATAAAGAAAAAGGAAAAGAAGGGAAGAAAGAGGGAAATAAAAGGTGAAAAAAGTAGGGAAATAAATGAAAAGAGAGAGAAAAGAAAAAAGAAATAAAGGCAAGAAGAAAGAAAAAAGAAGATAAGAAAATAAAATAAAAGGAGATATAAATAAAGGAAGAAAGAAAGAAAAAAAAAAGAAAATAAAAAGAAAAGGAAGGAAAGAAAGAAAAGAAACGAAGTAAGAAGAGAAATCAGAAAAAAAAGCGAAATGAAAGAAAAGAAGAAGGAAAGGAGAGACAGAAATAAAAAACAAGGTAAATAAGGAAAAGAAAGGAAGAAAAGAAAAAGGAAATGTTAGAGAGAAGGATGAAAAGAATGACGGAAAAGAAAAGAAAGAAAAATTGTTAAAAATAAAGCTAAAAAAAGAAAGAAAGAAAGACAGCTAAAGAAAGAAAGAAGAAAAGAAAGAAAGAAAGAAAGAAAGAAAGAAGAAAAGAAAAACAAAAAAATATAGAAAAAAGAAACAGGAACGTAAGAAAACAATGACAGACAAGAAAGAAAGGACGAAAGAAGGAAAGAAGACATGAAGAAAAAAAGAATGACAAGAACAAAAAAAAAACAAAGAAAGAAAGAAAGACAGAACGGAAGAAACAAAGAAAGGAATACACAAAGAAAGAAAGACGTAAAGAAGACAGTAAAGAAGGAAAGAAAGGAAGTAAATACAGAAAGAAAGAAAGAAAGAAAGAAAGAAAGAAATATCTCAGGTGAGAAAGAAGGAATTGCATCAGAATAAAAGAAGTCATGGAAACTCCGTAGGTCGGGTCGTGCGGACGGAATAGAGACTATCTGAATAGAAGTTGCCAAATCCCTAGACTAAGGACGCCATGATTTCTTGCCCTGGGGCCAGCGTCTGATTCGACCATCGATTATCGGTTGAGGTTTTTATTCCCCTACCTCCTCCTTGTAGAAAAAGACCCGCTCTACGCTATCATTGCTTTCAAATTCCTCCATAAAACTTGTCGGTCGCTCTAATGAGCAAGAGAAGTTTTATTTGTAACTTTTTATTTTCAAAGATTCAAGATAATTGGTGGCCGTCAAAGATAGGAAACGGTAAATTAATGATGGAAGTACCGGGAAAGTGAGGGGGAGATCGTTGAGAAAGAGAGAAACATAGACAGTAAAACAGATTGAATTAGAGAGATAAAAAGGTGAATTAGACAGATAGATAGATAGATAGATAGATAGATAGATAGATAATGAACAGACTGGGATAGATAGATAGATAGATAGATAGATAGATAGATAGATAGATAGATAGATAGATAATGAACAGACTGGGATAGATAGATAGATAGATAGATAGATAGATAGATAGATAGATAGATAGATAGATAGATAGATAGATAGATAGATAATGAACAGACTGGGATAGATAGATAGATAGATAGATAGATAGATAGATAGATAGATAGATAGATAATGAACAGACTGGGATAGATAGATAGATAGATAGATAGATAGATAGATAGATAGATAGATAATGAACAGACTGGGATAGATAGATAGATAGATAGATAGATAGATAGATAGATAGATAGATAGATAGATAGATAGATATGAAAAAGAGTAAGATATGAAAAAGCTGAAAGAGACAGACAGACAGACAAACGGACAGACCGACACACGGACAGACAGACAAACGGACAGACAGACACACGGACAGACAGACAGACAGACAGACAGATAGATAGATAGATAGATACGAAAACGCTGAAATAGATAGTATAAACAGATAGGCTGATGTACAAACACGGAAAAGATACAAATGAAAACCTATCTCTCACACTTCTCTCTTTCTCTCTCTCTGTCTCTGTCTCTCTCTCTATATATATACATCTCTCTCTCTCTCTCTCTATATATATATATATATATATAGATTGAGAGAGAGACAGAGAGAGACAGACAGAGACAGAGACATAGATAAGAAAATGGTGAAATAGACAGAAAGATAAGTTTATAGATAGATGAGAATACATAGATAGATAAAAGCGAGTGATATAGATACAGAGAAAAGATAGATATGAAAAAGTCTAGCTCTGCCTGTCTCTCTCTCTCTACACACACACACACATATATATATATATATATATATATATATATATATATATATATATATATATATATATATATATATATTTAGATAGATAGATAAGAACAGACTTGGATATATATATATATATATATATATATATATATATATATATATATATATTAACTGATTTAAAATATGTTTTTTTCGCTACACAGCTCTAACCATGTTTCAAAAATAGAAGCTAAACTCTTCGAATTTAATTTTGTAGTTAAATTCCATTTCATCCTCAAGTGAATTTTATTTATATATACATACGTATATATATATATATATATATATATATATATATATATATATATATATATATATATATATCGAATTGCGTATTTAGGCGGCAATCTCTCTTTTATACAGGTTTCATTAAAGATGAATAACAATGTATTATGATTAAGGTTTTATTTACTTTTTCTTGTGTTTGCATAGGCGTTTTCTTTCCTGGATATAAATATGTAAAATTATCCAAGCGTTTTATATATCTGAGCGTTTTCGCCTATTGTATTAAGCATTATCAAGGATATTTTAAATTTTTTTCATTTTTAACTAGATGTGTAGATTTATTTATATTTTCTCGAATGATGGAAACGTTTTATCATTTTCCAAAGATGGTCAACACATTGTGGCCGTGTTCATATTTGATGTTATTGTGTGTTAGCTTTATTTATTATTATTAGTGAATCCATTAATTTTAGTTATTTTTTATATGAGGATGAGGTTATTGTCCTAATTGAGCTATGGTCAGAAAGGTGAAACGTGAGTCTTCTTCATAGGGATGTAGTGGTGTGTCCAATATAATTATTCATAGATTTGGTTTGATCAGGAACACTGTTCCTGAAGGGGCGTGTGAATTTATAGTTCTCTGTAATTTGGGTCTTGCAGGAGAGTTGATGTTACTGAAGAAATTATTCTACCTCGAAATGGCAGTGATAAACATAAAAATCTACCAGCCATGAATTAACAAATGACCAGAAGGAATTCCTAAATTTAGAATAAAAATTGCCATCTCCAGCTTAAATTTGACCTCCCAAAAGGTCCGAAATTGAAATTCTCCACCAGTCAGTATCCCAACTTGAAGTTGATAAAGTAATAAAACTCTATTCGGACTTAAGGGATTTCCTGAAAGCAGAGGGGCTAAAAAAACTCGCAATAAGCATAACAATATTTTACCAATGAAAATCAAAACTGCTGCGAAAGAATTAAAAAAAAATACAATTCTAATATCGTCGACGAGGCGATCTAGCTAATACATAATTAATTTTAGAAAAATTTATGATAAAAACTTACAAAACATCCTTGATGTTCGACCCTAATTTCAGTCAGCTATATGCCTTGCGTGATGCCCGCGTAGGCGATAATTTATCTTTCGATACATGACTTTTTTCCCGCAGTAGGTGGCCAAAACTTTCTGCGGTAGACCAGATGCCATCAAAGGCTATAGAACCCGGTCAGTCCTGCTATTTACCCATAGCTGGGGGCGGAGAGAAGAGGAGGATTCATACCTTTCCCAGGGCTAATAGCACGTAAGTGAATTGCAGTCAGTTATGTGCCATGCGTGATACACGCTTAGGCGATCATTTATCTTTCGATACATGACTGACGAGGCAGATTTTTTTTTTCCGCGGTAGGTTGCCGTTTCTTTCTGCGGTAGACCAGTTGCCATCCAAGTCTATAGAACCTGTTCAGTCCTGTTATTTACCCATAGCTGGTGGTGTGGGGAGAAAAAGAGAATTCATACTTTTCCCATGGGTACTAGCACGTAAGTGAATATGAGCCAGTTATGTGTCATGCGTGATATACGCGTAGGCGATCATGTATCTTTCGATACATGACTGACGTGGGGAATTTTTTACCGCAGTAGTTTGCCATTTCTTTCTGCGATAGACCAGTTACCATCCAAGGCTATAGAACCCGGTCTGTCCCGCTATTAACCCATAGCTGGGGGGATAAGAAGAGGATTCATACCTTTCCCAAGGGTATTAGCACGTTAGTGAATGTAATGGATTCGACTGGAATTCGAACTCGGCTTTCCAATTCTTCAATCCAAGCCGCTAAAAACAACCAGAGAGACCCGAAAAAATATTTCAACAAACTTATAACATCACTGTCGACGTTGGTTCCTTGAAAATCATTGAAATAATTGTAAATTGCCAACCAGGATACCTATATGGAAACGCTAAAATACATCAACCCGGATATTCACTACAACCCAATTTTTCAATGATATCATTCCTTCATATCTGTCTACTAATCATAGTATCAAATGAACTTTCCACGAATCCTTAAAATAACACAATGAAACCAAGACATTTTAACATCACCCGATGTAGAAAATTTAGTTACGAAAGTCCTGTTGAAGAAACCATCGATATAATCTTTAACTTCGAGTGTAAACATAATTCGATCCCATCTCCATCCTTCAAATCTAATATTCTCAAAATATTTGTGAAGTATTCGTAATTAATTGAAACCAAATCGTAATAAAATTAATTACGAATACTCCATAAATGATTTAAAATGTGTAAACTAGACAGTTTGAAATGCCAAGGGTTGCACAAAGTTTCTTTTTTTTTTTACTACTTATTTCGTAAGAACTCTCCACAACCATACACAGTTACCTCCCCTTAACGGGTGTCAGCAATCACGCATTCTTCACTTCACAAATAAGAAATTTAACTTTCAGATGAACACAACAAATTTTTGTCTTCGACAAAAATAGACCTGACAATATTTGTATTGCAATGAACAGTGCCTTGATCAAGACGTTGTGGTATGTCGAAAGTACTCGGAATAATGACAAAAATAATGACGGTTTTGACGTATTTTTAACGTCAAAAACCGTCATTATTTTTGCACCAACCTAATATCAATACGGCGATTTTCAATCGTCTTTCAATAACGACACCAAAAAGCTTATCGGAGAATATGAAAGGATCAAATTGAAAATAAGGAGACAGAAAACGTCTAAATTATTCAACGAAACATGTCTCTCTCTCTCTCTCTCTCTCTCTCTCTCTATATATATATATATATATATATATATATATATATATATATATATATATATATATATATATATGTATGTATGCATAGGTAGATATGATAAAGGTAAGATTAGCCATTTCATTATTAGGAAACATTTAACATTCATTGATCGAGCAGCTAGTGCCACTATTGTAATATTTCTTTTAAAACAATTTTTCAGTAAAATGTTTCTCATACGAATAGACCTGAAGAGATAGAAATAAGCTTAGATACACGGATAATTACGAATAAGCTGAAATATATATATATATATATATATATATATATATATATATATATATATATATATATATATATATATACATACATACATACATAGGCAGATAAATATAGAAGAGGAGTGAAAGATAGCCAGATAGATAGATAGATAAGAGGCAGTGATAGATAGACAGACAAACAAATAGATAGATAGATAGATAGATAGATAGATAGATAGATAGAAGAGACAGTGAAAGATAGATAGATGGATAGATAGATAGACAAACAGAGAAGAGAAAATGAAAGATAAAGAGACTGTGATAGATAGATAGATAGATAGATAGATAGATAGAGAAGAGAAAATGATAGATAGATAGATAGATAGATAGAGAAGAGAAAATGATAGATAGATAGATAGATAGATAGATAGAGAAGAGAAAATGATAGATAGATAGATAGATAGATAGATAGATAGATAGATAGATAGATAAGAGACAGTGGAAGCTAGATAGACAGAAACAGTGAAAGATAGATTGATACATAGATAGATAGTTAAAGACAGATAGATAGATAGATAGATAGATAGATAGATAGATAGATAGATAGATAGATAGATAGAAACAGGATGAGATAGATAGATAGATAGATAGATAGATAGATAGATAGATAGATAGATAAAAAGAAGAGAATTGGAAAATATCTCAGTCATTGCTGACGCGTTTCGTCAATCCGACTTTATCAAAGCAAGTTTAAAAGCGAAATATTTTTTTAGTTCCATTAAATTAAAATATACAGGGACCGCTCCAGTTTAAGCCGCCATCTGAATGTTGGTAACTTATTAAAAAAATGTTTTCCAATTG
>OZ010591.1:36910898-36918398 GCA_963932145.1 Acanthosepion lycidas
ATTTAGTGATATCTCTTTTTTTCTTTTAAAGTCGCCAGACTTTTCGGCTACAACGTTCGTAAGGAGTTAGTGACCGAAGTTCGAAAGAAATCACCATTATCAGTGTAAAAAAACATTCCAAGCTCTCTGACATCATCAGACCACCTGAATTGATCCAGCAAGTTCTGCAGACCATTGATGACAATCCCAGAAAATCCATGATGTCATTTTGCGAAAGATTTCTATGTTTCAGAAAGAACAATCAGAAATGATGTTTACGACGACATCAGGATAAGGTCTTATGTGATGAAGAAACGTCAGTTTATATCAGAAAAAAAACAAAATAAAATCTCTTAATCAGATCTAAAAAGGCTCTTAAAGAAATTTAAATATCCATCAGGAGCTGTTATGATCTGTCAGCAGGATTAGAAATTTATCAGACAAAAATGATCCTTCTGAAGCTCCAACATATATACACACAAAATGTCCTGTAAGACTCATGGCTTTTGGAGATGTCAGCAATGAAAGACATGTGATGCTTCCTCACTTCTTTAAGGCCTTCTGCATTAATTCTATTACCTATGTTGAGGTCCTGGAAACATTTGTTAAACCCTGGATAGACAGTGTACGTGATGGAAAGCCTTATGGGTTTCAGCAAGACTCTACACCAAAGTCTCAAGTAATGCAGCAATGTATGATTGAAAATTTTCTTGATCCCATAACCCTACTAACTCCCCAGGTCTCAATCCAATGGACTACTACGTGTGGAACGTTGTCTTTTGAAAATCCGCCATAGTCAGAGTAATGTCCAATATGAACCAAGGCCATTTAATTCGGGCATGTAGACGATCTTGTTCTCACACAAAAGCAGTTATTGAACCCGAATGTGGATTTATTGGATAAAATTATATTTATATTTTGTTCGTAAATTATCTTCAAATTCTAGTCTTGATTTATCTAGAGAACTATTGCCTGACTTTTTGTTTAGAACCGAGTCTCTATTGTGTGATAGGAATATTTTGTGATGTCAACGAACACTCGTTGCCACTTTTGTAATGTCAACGAATAATCGTTGTCACTTTCGTAATGCTCGCTGTAGTAGAGACTTTGTAATCGCAGATACAACTATAGTAACGCCGTTGAACAATACTGGTGTCAGGCACCTTCGAATATCACTCGCACTCATAATACTTGCTCGGTAATATTCGCTCAAATAGTAACCACCGAATATTAATCCGTATAGTGATCAGTATAGAGAAATATTAAAGAAATAGTGTGATATAATGGAATATGCGTACACCGGTATTCCCCCTCACTGGAATATGATTGGCTGGTGTCCGTCATAAATATCAACGGACGTGTAGGAGAGTCAGAGGAGAGCCTTAGTCTGAGAGCTAAGTCTATAACGACGCCCATTGGACTACGCCATTGATCTACACTTCTTACCTGCGACTACGACGCGTACCAGTCGATTACTGTTACCGTATTCTACTTGGTTATAATAGCCAAAAACCACTTAGCTATTTCGTTCAAATATATCCCTTTACGGGACATATCATTACGTCTATCTCAGTGGCTGTTAGATGTCTGGAAGTTACGATATAACACGATGATTATCGACGAAGGCAAGCTATTCCCAATATAGTGACTTTCTGAGCGTAGCTTAGATGTGGCACAAAGCAGAAAATAAGGGGCACCCAGTAAAGATCGAACTCAATACTCAGTCGTAATTATTCTAGTGAGGCAATCTTACAAACAATTACGCCAATTTCAAGTGCTTATTTGCCGTATATTTCGGCGTATAAGGCGACCTTTAAATCCCACAGATTAACCGCCACCCCTCCCAAAAATTTACACATTCCACCCTGTATACATATGTATCTATCTATACACACAGCCAGATATATATATATATATATATATATATATATATATATATATATATATGTATGTATGTATGTATGTATATATAATGGAATATGCGTACACCGGTATTCCCCCTCACTGGAATATGATTGGTTGATGTCCGTCACAAATACCGATGGACGTGTAGGAGAGTCAGACTCAAAGAGCCTTAGTCTGAGAGCTAAGTCTATAACGACGACCATTGGACTACGCCATTGATCTACACTTCTTACCTGCGACTATGACGCGTACCAGTCGATTACTGCTACCGTATTCTACTTGGTTATTGTAGCCAAAATCACTTAGCTACTTCGTTCAAATAGATCCCTTTACGGGACATATCATAGTGAATACTATAGAGAATAGCGAACCGTATAGTAATAGAGATTAGAATAGAAATGTGATGGTTTAGACATCACGGTATACCATACTTATGCATTTCCACCATGGTCACGTGATCAACTTAATTCATTAATGGGATCGTCTGTGTTTGCTTTTTGGTTATCCGTGTTTAAACTCCAGTGTCGGCAAGGACACTTTACTCCTATATAACAGCATATGACTCCGTCCATGCTTTCTGCTATCATTAAGCTGGACCCTGACAAAAATATGTAGACTTGATGGTATTCCTGCAACAGTTCTTAAGAAATGTACTCCTTAAATGGCTCCTGTTCTCTCCAAACTCTATAATAAATGCCTTGTTGATTCATGATCTCTAGCAGAATGGAAATATGGAGTTCCAGTTTTAATAATTCAGGCGAACGGTCTGATTCTTCAAACTATCGGCCAATTAGTATTCTACCTTTATTTTTAGTAAAGTACTAAAGGCTCTAACTGACTCTGATTAAGCATAACAATTCGTAAGGTTTACTTTCAGATAAGTAATATGGCTTTCGCTTCTCTAGGTCAAATGCTGATGTGCTAACGATTATTGCTGAAAGATTCTGTCAGGTTTTAGATAAGAATGGTGAAGCTTGGACTGTTGCATTGGAAATCTTGAGAGCCTTTGATAGGGTTTGGCATGCCGGTCTTCTCCACAACTTGGCATGAAGGTTTTCTTTACAAATTGAAATGTTATAGATGAAATTTTGAACGGATTCAGTCTTTCTTATCAGATCACGAAGTAAAAGTGTTGTAGAGTAGCTTCATCACTCTACCAGATGGTCTGGATCATAGACTACGATTAACGACCCTCCTCTATTTACTTGTAAGTTGTCTTGTTAATTGTTTTGTAACTTATTGTTCTGTGTTTTTTGCATATGTATCCGTTAGCATTGGATACTGAATAAATATATTAAGCACTCATTCTTCTCTGTGTATCCTTCACCTCGACGATACAACAGAAAAGTCAGTAAATTGTGAAGAGCAATGGTCGCCAGTACATAGAAGAAAAACGATGAACTTGTGTAAATAGAGGGGGAAATAGGGTTTAGGATCGATAACAAAATGACAACATTTAAAAGCTACAAAGCACAGAAAGTTGTGGAGAGCCATGATTTGCCACGTCATCATGAAAAACGGTATATAAAAGGAGATTCCATTTTTAATACTTTTGAAATTAATTTACGTTACGAACTTATGCACGTTTGTAGCATAAACTGACTGTAATAGTAAGGTATATTCAGTAATTAGAGTGACAAAGTGTTGTAGAATTACTAGCACCCTTCCAGCACTCTACCAGATGGCCTGCCTCATAGCCTTATATAGTCTACAATTAAGGACTTCAACAGTTGATTAATATCTAACTAGCAACCCTTCAGCACTCTACCAGATGGCCTGGCTCATAGCCTTATATAGTCTATGATTAAGGACTTCGACAGTTGATTAATATCTAGCTAGCACCCCTTCAGCACTCTACAAAATAGCCTAGCCAATAGCCTTAAGTAATCTACGATTAAGGACTTCACCACTTGATTAGTAAGTTGATACTAAGCTGATTAATATTATTACTATACAATATTTGACCCTCCTCTATTCCTTGTAGGTTGTCTTGTTAATTGTTTTATAACTTATTGTTTTGTGTTTTATGTATGTATCTGTTCGAATTTTTGGGTACGCTGGTGTACTAATGAGCCAGCCAAAATGAGCTGACTCATTTTATATTTCACCAATAGAAGGGTTAACCAATCAGAAGGCTCAAAATATTCAATGCGACGTGTATAAAGGCGGTCATATTTCTCCCGAATATGCAATGCCAGCCTTTGATAACCCAGACGAGGCTCCGCCGAAGGGCAGAGTCTCGTTCGGGGAGGTTGACTGCCCCCTGAACCTGTTTATACGCGTTCGAATAGGGAATATTTTTGACCGAGCCTACGGGCTCGGAGATTCCAATGTTAATCCCGGCCTTATGCCACATGTAACCCTCGTGGGGGGTGGGGGCTAAATATCACTGCCAGCCTTTGATATCGAAGACTGAAGAATTACAGAACAGCTGCTGGTGGTATTGACGATATAGTCAGATTCAGTAGAGTGTCTGACTCGTGAGTGTTAATCTTTAACGTTGTTTCATTGAACAGATTACGTACTGCGCTGTATTCTATATTCATAGACTATGATAAACATGGTCAACAGTATCCGTTAGCATCGGATATTGGTGCTGAATAAATATATTAATCACTCATTCTTCACTGTGTATCCTTCACCTCGACGATGCGACAGAAAGTTGTCTTTAAGGCCATTCTTCTGGATCTTTTACATTAATGTAGGTTTTTCCCATGGTTCTGTCCTTACAGCAACTAATTTTCATGAAGGATTTTCATGATTTTTTTTAAAGCAATTCACCTCAAACAAGGCTGGGGTGCCACTAGTGCGTAAGGGGCAACTGCGAATGTAAGGAAGGGAAAATAGTGGATATAGGGGATTGAAGAAAGGATAAAAAAAAAACAACGTGGATCAAGACAACAGAAAATGTCGATTGACATTATATTTAAATTTTTGAAGATTATAGTTATTAGGGAAGCAAGTAAGAGGAAGGGAGTTCCACTGTCGGGAAGTGCGAGAGAAGAAGCTCTTGGAATAGAAAAAGCGGTTGCATTTAACTGTTTCGACGGTAAAAAGGTGGAACCGAGATACCAACCTACAAGCACGCTAAAATTCATACCGTCGGTGCACCAGTGAAAATCCCTCGTCAGAGCAATGCCATGAAAATGTTTAAAGAAAAGGCTAAGGGATCCTAAATTACGTTGATGTGAAAGTGACTGGAGTTGAGACCACCAAGTCAGAACCTGTCACATTGCATATCCGTCTCTGGATTTTCTTGAGGACCTCGAGATAAACAGCGGGGGTACTAAACCATATATGGCAACATTATTCTATGCATGGATGAATGGTAGATTTGTAGATGTGAAGGATGGACTCAGACAAGAAAAACCTTCTGGCGCGACACAGAGAACTAACTTTCCTTGCGGGCGATGCAGCTATTGATTGATGTTATCAATTCTCAACTCAGTATCTATTTTCTACTACACAACTATTTACTCCTGTCCTAATAGTAAGCCAGGTCGGGTCAATTTGGGATCTGATGTCAAAAATAATTTACAATCTGTTGTTAACTGGGGCAAGTAATGACTTGTTAATTTTAATGTCTCCTCAAAGAAACTTTCTATTTTAATCGTTTGAGAGAACTCTTTTTACCTTTCATCAGCATAGCTAGTGCTAACCTTCTGGAGATTGGAACATTGAGCCTTCTCGGACAAACCTTTGCCACTGACATGAACATTATGTTGAATTTGTAACGTCATTTCACAATATTCAATGCGCCGGTGAAAATAGCTCGTCAGAGAAGATGCCATGAAAATATCTGTAGAAAAGACAGAGGGAAGCCACATTACTCCGGTGAGAAAGTGACTGGAGTCAAGACGCCGATCCCATTGCATACTCGTCTTTGGATTTTGTCGAGAACCTCGGGATGAACAGCGGATCCACCAGAAGATGTATGGTAACAGTATTCCATGCATGGGCGAATGGTAGATTTGTAGATGTGAAGGAAGGACTCAGACGAGAAAAACCTTCTGGCGCGACACAGAGAACCAACATTCCTTGCTGTAGATGCAGCTCAGCTAGTGATTGATGTTATCATTTCTCAATTCAATATCTATTTTACAGACACGACGATTTACTCCTGTGTTCTAATTCTAAGCCAGGTCTGTTCAGTAAGGTCATATTGCGATCTGATATAAAAAATGACTTACGATCTGGTTGTTAATTTAGACAAGTTAATTTTAACGCCTACTAAACAAAACATTTTATTTTAATCGTTTGGCTAGTGCTAACCTCCTGGAGATTGGATCATTGATTGGTTTGGTTGTTTTGTTTTGTTTTACGACATACCAACCTCAATAGGTTATTTAATGCCGACAAGTTTTTTTTATTGTTGGTAATATTTATTTTCTTCAAGAATGTATTGCTGGTAATACTTTTTCCTCAAAAATATTGCTGGTATTAAAACCTATTTTTACACTTTCATGGTGTTTTGACTCGAGTTGGCGTGTGTATATAGGGGTATATTTGACCATAGTTGGGACCTTAACAGGTCCTACCAAACCGAGTCAATGTGAACTTGGGGACACCAGCAATTAGGAGGTGGTTTCACGCTCCTCAAAACCTCCTGATCAGAGGTCTTGCTGCCGGACGTAGTTTATCGTCTTACCCAGGGTGGGTGGATCATTGAGCCTACTCGGTCAAACCTTTTCCGCTGACATGAAGATTATCAGCGATCTGTCTATATTTCTAAGACGAGGTATTATGTACACTATTTACATTATTCGGACTATTGTCCTCATCTTTGTCGCCATATTTATTACAACGTTTCGGCCTTTGTACGCTCCGGCCTTCTTCAGGTGGTTGGAATGTCGAACTGAACCCTTTATTTCGCTTACTGGGGCAGACTGTTTTAGTTCCACGTGCCATGTTTAATCCACTTTATCCACTGTGCCATGTGTCCTTGAGGACATGATACAGTGGATAAAAGCGTTGGTTAGATCCAGTGACAGGATCCAAAGAGTGTGAGTTCAATACCCGGTTAAGGCAGTGGAGAACTTGGAGAGGGGAATTAACAGGAGATAACTGATAATTGACATTCATTAAACATGGCACATGGAACTAGAGCATTCTATCCCAGTGAGCGAAATAAAGGGTTCAGTTCGACATTCCAACCACCTGAAGAAGGCTGGAACGTACAACGGCCGAAACGTTGTAATAAATATGGCGACAAAGATGAGGACAATAGTCCGTATAATGTAAATGGTGTATATTGAATCAGTTGCTGGGAAAGTTCGTTCACTGTGTCATGCTAGACAATTTTACTCGTCTAACCATGTTCACCATAGTCTATGAATATAGAATACAGCGCAGTACGTAATCTGTTCAATGAAACAACTTTAAAGATTAACACTCACGAGTCAGACACTCTACTGAATCTGACTATATCGTCAATACCACCAGCAGCTGTTCCGTAATTCTTCAGTCTTCTATATCAAAGGTTGGCAGTGAATATTCGGGAAAAAAAACATGGCTGCCTTTATTACACGCCGCATTGAATATTTTTAGCCTTCTGATTGGTTAACCCTTCTATTGGTGAACTATAAAATGAGTCAGCTCATTTTGCCTGGCTCACTA
>OZ010591.1:36923398-36928398 GCA_963932145.1 Acanthosepion lycidas
TCACTAAATTGCTGAGTTCGAGTTTTTTTATTTTTTTACCTATTCTGGGTCAACAACACTAGCGACGAGGTTTTAAGAACTCCACGGGAGAACCATAAAAGGAAAAAAAAATTTTTGGTTACCAGTGTCCACAAAACTGGCGATGAGGATTTAAAAGAACTCCACGGGAGAACCATAAAGGAAAAAAAAATTGTTTACCTGTGTCTACAACATTGGCGACGAGGAATTAAAGAACTCCACGAAAAACCACAAAAGAAAAAACATTGTTTACCGGTGTCTACAACACTGGCGCCGAAGTTATAAACTTTACGTTACGCGGTTGTCAAAAAACAAAAAAAAAAAAAAAAAAAACTTACTGCGTACGAGAATAACACATCTAAAGAGGAAAAAAGTAATTTGTTTTTTTTTCTTCCTCTCCGCGGAACACAAATGTTGGGTACAATTAAAATTACGTTAGAAGCGTAATACTGAACATTAAAACATGGAAGAGTTTAAAGCTACTATTTTAGAAATGGATAGAGTCCAGTTTGAACAACAACGAAGAAACGAAGAAAAACAATTAGACTTACAGCAAAAACAGGAAGAAAAACAATTAAAATTACAGCGACAAATGATAGAACAACAGAAAAGGTTTGAAGAATTGCTTCTACAAACAGGGTCGAATAAGGGTAAAAATACCGAGAGCGAAACTACTTTTTCACAAAACGCGATTTGGAGTGCAAATGACAATTTCACTTATTCGCCAGACGAAGATAATACCTTCGCTTCATAGTTCAGAAGGTATGAGGATCTATTCGAAATAGATTGTGGGAAATGGAGAGACGCAAAAAAGCTACGCCTACTGCTCTGGAAATTAGGGACTACTAAACATAGTGAATTCGTGGATTAATTATTACCTCGAAAAACTAGTGATTTGACTTTCGTTGAAGCTGTAAATCTCCTTACAGAATTATTCAGTCCCAAAACGTCGTTATTCCACAAAAGGTGGAAGTGTTTAACCCTAACCAAGAAAGACAGCGAAGATTACTCGACGTTCGCATCGGTAGTTAACAAACATTTTGACGATTTTTAATTGGCGGAACTTACTGCAGACAATTTAAAATGCCTAATATTCTCACAAGGACTTGTATCAACGGAAGATACAGAAATTAGACGTAGATTCCTAACCAGATTAGAGGAAGAACCAAATTTAACTTTACAAAATATAGCCGCGGACTGCCAAAAATATATAAGTGTAAAAAATGATTCTAGAAACATTGAAGAGTCAGGCGTTGCACACATAAGAAAAATACATCGAAAACCACATTTTTCCACCCCTTCAAAAACAGGTCAAACCAAAAAAGATTATTTTCACTCTCTTAAGAAAAAAAGTCAACTCAATGAAAATCAGAAAAATTTACCGCCTAGTCCATGATACCGTTGTAGAGCACTTCAATGGTTTAAAGATTGTCAATATCGGTTTAAAACCTGTCTAACTTGTAATAAATTTGGGCACAAGAGTTCACATTGCAGAACAAATAAAAGAGGAAAAAGCCGGATTAGAATCACAAAAACAGACGAACTGGACGTCAAAATTATAAGAAAGTATGTGCAGGTAGAAATACTGAATAAAAACGTCAGGCTACAATTAGACTCCGGGTCTGATTTATCAATAATCAACCTACATACGTGGAAAAGGTTAAATAAACCAACCATGCTAAAAACCGGCAAAATAGCTAGGTAAAAAAAAAAATAAAGTTTGAGGATGAAATTATCGCGAACGTTACTTTGAACGGAACAACCAACAAATTGAAAATGTTCGTGTTAAAAAACACAGACAATCTATTTGGCAGAGATTGGATGCAGCAGTTCAATCTGTGGGATTTAGCAATTAATACTTTTTGTCAGAAAATAGAAAATCTGACGACCGAGTCGAATAAACTAAGAAATGAATTAAAAGAAACCTTTCCCGTGGTCTTTTCAGCTGGCCTTGGTAGATGCAAAAATATGTCAGCAAAATTTTAGCTAAAAGAGAACACTCAACCAATATTTAGGAAAAAAAAAAGGAATGTCCATTTCGCCTCGTTAGAGGAAATAGACAAGGAATTAGATAGACTTGTAGAGACTGGAATTTTATCTAAAGTGGAATATAGCCAATGGGCAGCACCAGTAGTGTATGTAAAGAAGAAATCTAAGGAAATCCGCATGTGCGCAGATTTTTCTACTGGACTAAACGCAGTACTAAAAGATTATCACTACCCACTTCCAAGCCCGGAAGAAGATTTTAAAAAACTTAATGAAGGAAAGTTCTTTTCGAAAATCGATCTCAGCGAAGCTTATCTCCAGATACCCGTTGAGGAAAAAAGCTCAAAATTACTATGTATAAATACACATAGAAATTTGAAAGGCTTGCATTTGGAGTAAAAGTCACACGAGCCATTTTTCAGCAGGTTATGGACACCATGCTGGGTGGACTTTTCAATGGCTTTTCAGACGACATCTTGATAAACAGTAAAAGCTTGGAACAACACCGGGAACACATCCACAAAGTATTTTCACGAATACAAGACTATGGCTTCAAAATAAAGGAAGGCAAATGTGACTTCTTCATGAAAGAAATCAAATATTTGGGTCACATCATAGGCAAAGACGTAGGAGACGGACCCAGAAAGGGCCACTGCAACAGTACTCCGCAGGAAGAAAAAGTTATGGATACCATTTACGACACCTTCAACATTCAAATACCCCAAGCAGCTCCAGAACCGCGACGATCTAAAAGAAAGCGGAAGTTCACGGACCCTAGCGTCATCAATCCGAAAAGGAGACGATATTGAGACTCCTGAGGAGGTAAAGGCTTGGGAGGGGGTATTACGGGGCCCACCTTTATGGACTAAATAGACTCGTTCTATTAGTATATTATGCCTCTCAAGAGAGCAGTCTACAGTTGACGAGTTGACTACTGTACTTTGCCGTCAGTGAAGTTTTCTTTCGGACCTATTCCGCGTCCACAACAAAAACTACCAACACATTTACTAACACTACCACCAGCCTCACATACACAATCACCACCATAACAATTAGCACGGTCATCACGAAAGATATAACCGTTAACACCCCAAAATAATTATTTTGTGACTACTAATATTACTTTCGCTATTAGTATTGTTGTTACCACTTTAAGGACAATTACCTCATAACCACCCCTACCACCATTAGCACTGCTTTTTACCATTATTCTTATTATTGTCATTATTATTATTATTATTATTGGTACCATCATTATTATGAATACCACAACTATTGTCATTATTATTATTATTATTATTATTATTATTATTATTATTATTATTTTCATTAATTCAATATCTAGCTATTCTTCATTTCCTTTTTTAATTTAATATTATTGTTATTATTGTTCCCATCATTATTAAAGATAACTTTACTGTTCATCATAACAAATAACACATCAATTATTATTAATATATCAATAATAACGTTGTAAGCTAGAAAGCGTTACTGAATGAGGAATAACCAAAACGGAGTTTGAAATGAAATTATAATCTTTATAACATCAACAAAATACAATACTCGCCAGCGGCATGAAATAGGTAAACCACTGCTAGTGGTGGACTACTAAGACATCATATTACTCCCGTTTACAATAGTGTCCAACGTATTTATGAGACCTGGGATATACCCATTAGTTTTCATAGGTACGGTATATGCAAATTAAATAGATAGATAGATAGATAGATAGATAGATAGATAGATATGCACAGACAAGAATACATACATACTGTTGTAACCTAGAAAGGGTTACTGAATGAGAAATAACCAAAACGGGGGTTTGAAATGAAATGGCAATCTTTATAACATCAACAAAATAAAATACTCGCCGGCGGCGTGAAGTAGGTAAACCACTGCTAGTGGTGGACTACTTAGACAGCTTCTTAGACCCCCACTTACAATAGTGTCCAACGTGTTTATGAGGATTGGGACATACCCATTAGTGTTCATAGGTACGGTATATAACACTATCTATCTATCTATCTATCTATCTATCTATCTATCTATCTATCTATCTAAATGATAATAGGAAAACTGTAATAGTTGCCGGCGCGTTTCGTCCAATGTGGACTTTCTCAAGGCATACAACGAAATGAATTTATCAAACAAAGTAACTAATAATAACAAAAACAAAATGTCCTTAGCAACTGAAATAATTTAAAGAACGCTATTTTCATACTGTTAACTGAAAATTACATCAATTACTGTCACGTGTGGAGATATCGTTATTATTGCTGTGTCGACAGATTCAACCATTTTCTTTTGATTTCACGATATTGTTGTGTACGTCTGAAAGAAAAAGAAAAACTATCTATCTATCTATTGTAACCTAGAAAAGATTACTGAATGAGGAATAACCAAAACGGAGGTTTGAAATGAAATGGTAATCTTTATAACATCAACAAAATACAATACTCGCCAGCGGCGTGTATTAGGTAAACCACTGCTAGTGGTGGACTACGTAGACATCGTATTACCCCCTACCATTTACAGTAGTATCCAACATATTTATGAGGATTGGGAAATACCCATTAGTGTTCATATGTACGGTATATAACACTATCTATCTATCTATCTATCTATCTATCTATCTATCTATCTATCTATCTATCTATCTATCTATTGTAACCTAGAAAATATTACTGAATGAGGAATAACCAAAACGGAGGTTTGAAATGAAATGGTAATCTCTATAACATCAACAAAGTACTATACTCGCCAGCGGCGTGTATTAGGTAAACCACTGCTAGTGGTGGACTACGTAGACATCGTATTACACCCACTTACAATAGTGTCCAACGTATTTATGAAGATTGGGACATAAACATTAGTGTTCATAGGTACGCTATATTACAAATAATATTACCATTAATATGATTCCACTCGTTAATAACACAGGAGTAGTTATGGTGGTAAAAAAATAAAATAAAACAAACATCGTCACCATATCTACA
>OZ010591.1:36933398-36943398 GCA_963932145.1 Acanthosepion lycidas
ACATGACTTTTTATTCATTTAGGGAATTAAGGATCCTATTAAAACACTAATGGAATAATGTAAATTAAAAACTTAAATTAAAAATATTGGTAAAGCTATTCAATCTTAGAAATCACTTCTTCATTTCGTAATTATGAGCAACACCCCTCAGGAAAACAATAGGATCTAATGATTCAACTTCCATTACGACATATTTGATTATTTCGTCAGTATCTCTATATTTTTTAGCTTTTAACTCAGCCAAAACTATAATTCAGGGTCCCTCTTGCACGTTGCGTCAAAAAATAAAATGGTATCCATCTTATATCACTTTGTTTCTTCCACGTATTGATAAAATATTTGCTTCCATTTGCAATAAAAGGGCTTTGATAACTGAAAAAATATGAAGCTGCAATGATGGAAATATAATATAAAAGTACCTCCAACTACTCCTTTTCTTAATTATAAAATATTTCCAACTTCTCTTTTTTCTTAAATATAAAAGTACCTCCAACTACACTTTTTCTTAAATATAAAATTACCTCCAATTACTGCTTTTTTAAATATAAAAATACCTCCAACTACTCTTTTTCTTAAATATAAAAATACCTCCAACTACTCCTTTTCTTAAATATAAAAATTACCTCCAATTACTCTTTTTCTTAAATATAAAAGTACCTCCAATTGCTCTTTTTCTAAAATATAAAAGTACCTCTAACTACTGTTTTTCTTAAATATAAATTACCTCCAACTATTCCTTTTCTTAAATATAAAAATTACCTCCAACTACTCTTTTTCTTAAATATAAAAGTACCTCCAATTACTCTTTTTCTTAAATATAAAAGTACTTCCAACTACTCCTTTTCTTAAATATAAAAATACCTCAAATTACTTTTTTTCTTAAATATAAAAGTACCTCCAACTGCTCTTTTTCTTAAATATAAAAATAGCTCCAACTACACATTTTCTTAAATATAAAAGTAAATTCAACTACTTCTTTTATTAAATTTAAAAATGACACCCAAATACTCTTTTTTCTTGAATATAAAAGTACCTCCAATTACTCTTTTTTTTAAATATAAAAGTACCTCCAACTACTCTTTTTCTTAAATATAGAATTACCTCAAACTACTAGTTTTTTCAAAATATAAAAATACCTCTAACTACTATTTTCTTAAATATAAAAATTACCTCCAACTATTCCTTTTCTTAAATATAAAAATACCTCCAATTACTCATTTTCTTAAATATAAAAGTAAATACAACTACTTCTTTTATTAAATTTAAAAATGACACCCAAATACGCTTTTTTCTGGAATATAAAAATGCCTTCAACTACTCTTTTTCTTAAATTGAACTATTCGAGCGCATGACGACGAAGTAATAATTTGACTACTAAATGAGAGAGAGAGAGAGAGAGCAAGAGAGAGAGAACGAGCAAGAGAGAGTGAGTAAGAGAGAGAGTAAGAGAGAGAGAAAGAGAGAGAGAGCAAGAGAGAGAGAGAGCAAGAGAGAGAGAGTAAGAGAGAGAGCAAGAGAGAGAGAGAGTAAGAGAGAGAGCAAGAGAGAGAGAGAGAGTGAGAGAGATTTGACTATTGCGATGAAGTTGTAATCTGACGCCTAATCGTCCCTCTTCCGAAAAATCCGTATATCGAATCGGCGACATGGAATCGGCCACGCCGAATTAACGACGCCGAATGGGTTACGTCGGAACATCCCATTCCCCTCAATAATGAATCCTGGTAGGACTTACATATAAAGTGAAGTAAAGCTGAGAGAATTACTTATAAAATATGACACCGTTCTTGACGGCTGGATAATCCAGTATTAACATCAGCTTCTACTGGTCATATTGTGGGTCGATCAGTTTTACATTGTTATTAAGTAATAAACTGATCCCCTGGAAATTACTACATATTAATAATTGGAAAAAATATACTTTATCATCAGTAAATTAATAATATTTAACGGCACTCGGGGAAATGTGTTGTGAAAAGAAATCGCTTCCATGCATTCTTAGAATATGAAGTCATTTGACGCCATAAACTAATCCAACCGTATCCCTTGGGTGTAATTAACTTTTGGAATAGCAGAAACTGGATCCGCAGCTCATGATATGACGAGTGGGAAAAGAAAAATTACAAATAAACTTAATAAAAAAAAAAATGACACGTGCCACTTAAAAAAAAAAAAAAAAATACCGTATCCCATTTGCTGTTCTTGGCGATGGTGTCGTTCTTTACTGACAAACGCTCCAATTTACTAAAAGTGTTATCAGCTTGTCCTTGGCTATAGGAAAGGGTGACTGTATATCCAGTCATACTGGTGTGTGTGCGTGAATATGCGGGTCCGCGTGTTACTATGTTTGAATGCATAAATTAACCCCTTTGTACACTTGTGTTTACGTGATGACGTTTGTTTTTCTGTTTATATGTCAGGCACACCTAAATCTCTAAGCGGTTATAAATGAAACAATATTTAGATACAAGATTACCATGACATCATAAACAGCGCCATTAATCCCTGACTAATATTAGAAAACTCTAACACGCAAATCTTTAAATCTATTTTCCCAGTTAGTAATGTGCAGTAATATTCTGGGATCAGTTTATTACTTAAAATGAATGTAAAACCTATCCCCCAAGTTACGTCCAAAAAAATCTAACATTAATACGAGATTATCAAAAACGATGTCATATTTTGTTAAGCCCTCACTGATATGAGAAAGCTATCTCACCAATGTCTAAAAGTACATTTTTCTAATATACTAATTTACCTGGGATCAGTTTATTACTTAATAGCAATGTAAAACCGGTCCCCCACTTTATGTTCAACAAAATCTAATATTAATACGAGATTATCAAAAAACGATGTCATATTTTGTTAAGCCTTCACAGATATGAGAAAGCTATCTCACGTAAGTCATTAAGTACATTTTTCTAATATGCTAATTTACGTGGGATCAGTTTATTACTTAATAGCAATGTAAAACCGGTCCCCCACTTTATGTTCAACAAAATCTAATATTAATACGAGATTATCAAAAAACGATGTCATATTTTGTTAAGCCTTCACTGATATGAGAAAGCTATCTCACGTAAGTCATTAAGTACATTTTTCTAATATGCTAATTTACGTGGGATCAGTTTATTACTTAATAGCAATGTAAAACCGGTCCCCCACTTTATGTTTAACAAAATCTAATATTAATAATAGATTACCGAGCTGTCAAAAACAGTTCCATATTCCGTTAAGCCCTGACTGATATTAGAAAGTTATCACACATAAGTCTTTAAGAATAACTTTCTAATTATGAATATGCAGCAATTTTAAATGATCTGTTCATTACTTAATAGCGTTATAAAACTGATCCCCCACTTCATGTCCAATAGAATCTAATATCAATACTAGATTATGCATCCCTCAAAAACGGTGTCATATTTTGTTAAGTCTTGACTAACATTAGAAAGCTATCATACGCAGATATTTAAATACATTTTTTCCAATTATTCATCTGTTGTAATTTTTGGGGGATCACTTCATTACTTAATAACAATGTAAAACTGGTCCCCCGCTTAATGTCCAATAGAATCATATATTAATCTGCTTCGAGTGGCTCTTGAATAGTTGATCTAAAATAAAAATCTTTATTCAAAAGTACTTTCTTCCAACGTAATTCTAAATTATTTATTCCATTAAAAAAAATACTCATCTTTTACTTTAATAAACTCTTTAAATGCTTCGTCTACTTCTTCATTGTAAGGAAATCTTCTAACGCGCATGGGAAAGATCAAACAGGAGATAATCTGTGGGAGAGATATCTGGTCAAGAAGGTAGTTGATGGAAAATCGGTAAACCAAGATGGTACGTTTTTGAACGGTGGACATTGACGTGTAAAGGCGCGCATTGTCATGGAGCAGAATCTCGATTCACTACTCAAAACGGTTTTTTTTGTTATATCCAATAGATTTTTCAAGTTCTCCTGGAAGTTTTCTGACTGTTGTTCTCGGGTTTCGTCTAAGCAATGCCTTCAACTAATTATTTTTTTTTATGACTGAATCAGGTCTTCCTCTTTCTTCATTTTGAAATCTCTCATTTCATGAACGATATTTCTGAAACCCTCTTTCCATAGTTCTGATATTAACGATATTGCTACCAAAAGCCAAGGAGACGTTCTGTTGACCATTTCTAATATTGTTGTTTGAACTCGTAAATCAGTCGATACTGTTTAACTGTTAATTTCTGTAGGCTATGAAAAATTTTATTTTGGAAACAGTTGTCTGAAAACAAAATATAAAAGAAAGTAGTAAGAAATACTTGGTAAAATTTGATTATTTTTTTTTTTCGGTAAAACCAAAAAATACAACATTTCATAGGGTACAGCCTGATGCAATAACAATATTTACAAAAGGAAACATATGTTATAATCCGCCTACATAGTAAACTCATAGGATTGTATTTACTGGAGATATTTAGAAAGCCGGGCGATGTCAGGTACTTCCGCTAGTTGCAGAGGAAGCGTAAAAAGGAAGGAACACCACTGTAACTACCAGCAAAACTGCTATGGCCTGTTAGGGGCCAGAAAGAAAGACACAGAAGAAGAAGGTTGGTTGAACAAGTGTATTGGAATAACAGATATATAGAAAGCAACTGTGTTAGTAATAAGCAGATAGAGGTGTACTACTTCTGAACGGTAGGTTAACAACCTGCATATATATATATATATATATATATATATATATATATATATATATATATGTGTGTGTGTGTGTGTGTGTGCGTTAGGGGCCAGAAAGAAAGAAGGTAGGTTGAACGAGTGTATTGAAATAACAGAACATATATACAAAATAAGAGTGTTATCAGTCAGTAGATGGAAGTCTTCGTCCGAACAATCAGGTTACACTGCGTCCCGACTGCCTCGCCTAGGAAGTCTTGCAGGTTAGTATTTATAAAAGAGGAAGAGTTCCTTCTAATGTAGATAGGTCACCATAACAATATATATATATATATATATATATATATATATATATATATATATATATATATATATATATGAAATGTGTTTGTATAGATATGTGTGTGTGTGTGTGTGTGTGTGTGTGTGTGTGTGTGTGTGTGCGTTAGGGGCCAGAAAGAAAGAAGGTAGGTTGAACAAGTGTATTGAAATAACAAAACATATATACAAAATAAGAGTGTTATCAGTCAGCAGATGGAAGTCTTCGGTCCGAACTATCAGGTTACACTGCGTCCTGACTGCCTCGCCTAGGAAGTCTCGCAGGTTAGTATTTATAAAAGAGGAAGAGTTCCTTCTAATGTAGATAGGTCACCATAACAATATAAATATATATATATATATATATGTATACATATATATATATATATATATGAAATTTGTTTGTATATATACATATATATATATGCGTCCTGACTGCCTCGCCTAGGAAGTCTCGCAGGTTAGTATTTATAAAAGAGGAAGAGTTCCTTCTAATGTAGATAGGTCACCATAACAATATATATATATATATATATATATATATATATATATATATATATGTGAGTGTGTGTGTGTGTGTGTTTGTGTGTGTGTGTGTGTTGTGGCGTGTTAGGGGCCAGAAAGAAACGGAAGGAAAAGGTAGGTTGAATAAGTGTATTGAAATAACAGAACATATAAACAAAATAACAGTGTCATCAGTCAGCAGATGGAAGTCTTCGTTCCGAACTATCAGGTTACACTGCGTCCCGACTGCCTCGCCTAGGAAGTCTCGCAGGTTAGTATTTATAAAAGAGGAAGTGTTCCTTCTAATGTAGATAGATCACCATAACAAAAACAGTTCATAAAGGGATACAAATCTTAGAAAAGAAAAAAATGCAAGAGGAGGGGAGAGAAGGGAAAAAGTAAAAAAGAAAGGTAAGAAGGAAGAAAGGAAAGAAGATAAGTAGATGAAGAAAAAAAAGAGGAGATGGAGATGCTGAGCAGGAATGTCAAAAGTTAACAAGAAGAAGAAGAAATAATAAAGAAATAATAAATGAGAAAGTTATGGAAGAAAAGGGGAAAGAAAGAAGGAAAGAAAAAGAGGAAGAAGAAGAAGTAGAGAAATGAGGAAAAAGGTAAAGTAGAGTATTAAGAAGAAAAATTAGAAGGAAAAAATGAATAAAGAAAAATAGAAAAAGAGTAAGTTAAAGGAAAAGTGAATGAGGTAGAAAGAAGGAAACTAAAGTGAAGAAATTCCGGATAAGAAGGAAAAAAATGATAGAAAGAAGTATGCAAAAAAAGAAAGAAAGAAAGAAAAGAGAAAGAAAGAAAGAAAGAAAGAAGAAGAAGAAGAAGTCTGTAAAATTTAATATTATGCTCACATTAGGAAGAAAAAGTAGCGAAATGAGGAAAATTCTTCTTCGTCTTCTTCTTTCTCTCTTTCTTTCTTTTCTTTCTTTCTCTCTTTCTTTATTTTTTTCCATGTTTCTTTCTATCATGTAAGAAATACAGAATAGGACTGGGAAATAAAAAATAAAAAAGTAAATATAAAGTGACGAGAGAAGAAAAAAGAAGGAAATTAAGCATAAACCGAAGTTAGACGAGAAGAGGAAGAAGAAGAAGAGGAAGAGGAAGAAGAAGAAGAAGAAGAAGAAGAAGAAGAAGAAGGAGAAACGATGAAGAAGGAGCGATGGCAAAAAAAAAAAAAATAACAGAAAAAATATGAATGGAAAAATATGATCGAGAGAAGAAAGACATGAAAAAAAAAAATCCAGAATCAAATAAAAAACAAAAAAAAACAAAACAAAAAACAAGAAAAGAAATGCAGGGAGGAAGAATAGACGAAGAATTAAAGGAAAGAACAAAAAAAAAGGGGGGGGCCTGAAAGAAGAGAATGCAGACAAGGAGAAAAGACGAATGAACAAAGAAATGTAATAAAGAAAATGATAGAAAAAGAGGAAGAGGAAAAGCAAGAAAAGAACAAGTAAACAGCATAAAGAAAAAAAAGTAATAAGGAAGAAAAAGAGAACGAGGGAAGGAAGCAAAGAATACAGATGTCCAGAAACTAAGAGGAGTAAACGAGGAGAAAAAAATGAAAGTAAATCAATGAGAAAGTGAAAGTGAAAGTGAAAGTAAGATAGGCAATACGAAAGGAAGTAAAAGAAAGAAGCAAAGGCAATCACTTGCTTTAAAGACGTTAAAACCGTTAAAAATTATTATCATAATTTTAACAAAGAAAAAACGAGTATTAACAAAACATTAATATAATAAAAAATATCCCCAAATTGTCCGTCATTGCAATAGTCGCTACAATGAAAAGAGAAAGAAAACAATCGATATATTATTAATGTCGTTATTACGGCAGCAATTAATGAAAATACCAGAGTTAATTCATGCAATCGATTTTAATTAAACCAATCTTAATGAGAGCATAATATTAATTTTACAGACTAAAAAAATTTAAAGGCAGTTGTCGCATTAATACTGAGGAGTGAGTTCAATTATGACGTACCTTAGGTGGCTAATAGAAGTAGGTAGAGATAATCGATTATTGATGTCAGATCAGGCCTGGTGATTCTGGCTTCTGTCAAGAGATTCTGAGACAAAATCCAAATAAGAATCTGCAATGTTATCCGTACTGATGTGGCACCTCATTAGTACTGTTGTAACCTAGAGAAGGGTTACTGAATGAGGAATAATCAAAAGGGAGGTTGGAAATGAAATGGTAAACTTTATAAGATCAACAAAATACAATACTCGCCAGCGGCGTGAACTAGGTAAACCACTGCTCTTGGTGGACTACTTAGACATCATATTACCCCCACTTACAATAGTGTCCAAAGTATTTATGAGGATTAGGACATACCCATTAGTGTTCATAGGTACGGTATCTATCTATCTATCTATCTATCTATCTATCTATCTATCTATATATCTATCTATTGTAACCTAAGAAGGGTTACTGAACGAGGAATGACCAAAACGGAGGTTTGAAATGGAATGATAATCTTTATAACGTCAACAAAATACAATACTCGCCAGCGGCGTGTATTAGGTAAACCACTGCTAGTGGTGGACTACGTAGACATCATATTACCCCCTACCATTTACAGTAGTATCGAACATATTTATGAGGATTGGGACATACCCATTAGCGTTCATATGTACGGCATATAACACTATCTATCTATCTATCTATCTATCTATCTATCTATCTATTGTAACCTAGAAAAGATTACTGAATGAGGAAAAACCAAAACGGATGTTTGAAATGAAATGGTAATCTTTATAACATCAACAAAATACAATACTCGCCAGCGACGTGAAGAAGGTAAACCACTGCTAGTGGTGGACCACTTAGGCAGCATATTACCCCCACTTACAAAAGTGTCCAACGTATTTATGAGGATTGGTACATAATAATTAGTGTTCATAGGTACGCTATAATACAGGTACCAAAACTTCAAAAAATTTAAGCAAAGTAATAGATTGGCAGTTAGGTCTCATAACATGGATGTTGAAATTGCCAATAGTTTCATCTGAAGTTCGTCGCTCTTTTGGAACTCTCTCCCACGTTCCTGCTTTGCTGTCAACTACGATCTTCAAAAATTTAAATTCAATCCTAATCCTTATCATATCTGTCTTTGATGACTGTTCTTTTATTGTCCTCTCTGTTTCTTTCACACTCTGCAACTCCTTGCGTCCTTAGTAACATCTATTGCCTTTGGATGAGATGATTAAAAATAACAAAGACAGGAAGTTGTGGAGAGCCGTTACATCCCACTTACTGAACGGAAATTGCGCATGAAGTAGGTGATGAAGCATATGGATGGTAGATAAGGGAAATCACCGATATTAAATGGTTATTATTTCGAACAAAATACCTGAAGTTGTGGAGAGCCATGATCGCTCACGTCGTGGAAGGATATAGGATTTTAAAAGAAGTGACGTGTGGATGGCAGAACAGGGACAAGAGGGATGGCAAATGGTCAAAAGTAACTTGGAGCAGTAAAAAAAGTGGAAGTTGTGGAGAGTCATGTGCGTCCACGTCCTGAAGGGACATGTTAATAAACCATAGAATAATGCCTTCTGTTAGTAAACATGTAAAAGTATACAAAAGAACAGATGAAATAAAATACATTCGGGATGAACAATAATCCTAATGAAAAAAAAAAACTATAAAAAGAGAAAAATGTTAGTCGAAGAAACAGACGATCTGTCAAACATAGAGAAAGCCATCACTGAGGGCCATATATAACATCCATTAAGAATAGGCGAATAGACAGTAAATAATGACTGTCGTATCAAGAGTCGCCTTCCATCCGCCATTCTCTAAAGCTTAATAGCCAACACAAACGCCCCCTATCGGCGAGAACGATATCGGCCCTCTTCAGAGCCTATCATCATCTCTTCGTCATCCTTTTGTTTTTCGTCTGCACCTTTTTATTCCGGTTCGTCACCTCATTTCTCGTTTTTGCTCTAACCCGGCTATTTCGTTTCGTTGTTTCATAATTAAGGAGTTACCTATTTGACCTGAAATTATGTTCTCATTTTTGATGTGCTCGGAAAACGTCTGTTAAAGAGAAAATAATGAACAAAGGAAACAGTATATATGTTGCCTGTGTGTAAGTTTATATTGGACATAATCTTTGTATTTTGAACATATAAATATGTTTGCGTGTAAAGACATTTGTGTACGTTGATACGGTATTTCTTTTGTAAGTTTAAGGTTTATGGATAATCGCTACTGCAAGCACCTTTGAGTGGCAACGAGGAAATATCTATCTGTCCATGTTTCTACATTATCTATCTATCTATCTATCTATCTATCTATCTATCTATCTATCTATCTATCTATCCCAGTCTGTTCATATCTATCTATCTATCCCAGTCTGTTCATATCTATCTATCTATTAGGTTGGTGCAAAAATAATTTCGTTTTCTCACATAGTAACATATGTTAGAAAACGAAATTATTTTTGCACCAACCTAATATCTATCTATCTATCTATCTATCTATCTATCTATCTATCTATCTATCTATCAGTT
>OZ010591.1:36945898-36948398 GCA_963932145.1 Acanthosepion lycidas
ATTTGGTTGTAATGTGGATATTTAAAAAAATCTTTGGCTTTGTTTTTCATAATTTTGCTACACGTGTTTTCGGTCTCGCAACATTCATCAGGCAAAAGTGGATATTTCCAACATATTAAAAAGAATTAATTTTTCTTATGTTTTTCGATGTTAAATATTCTCGATATTAGACATTGTCTTTTTTGTGTGTTAGTGACCCAAATGCCTTTCTTGAACTGGCAGTGAAAATGTTCTGCGTAAAGGGTAGTAAAACAATTAAGACTGGTTCGAGAAAGGGCGAGGAAGATATCTATATTCTTATCTTTTAATGACCCCTGTGTGTTCTTGGATCGATTTCCATTTTTTCTGTTTTTGTCAGCATGTGTATAGCTTTCCTCATTTAATTGACCAGCATATATATGTTGAGTGGAAATAATTATGGATCTGAATGCAGTTTTCTGGGTATTTTATACTGTTGTTTGTTAACTTTTTTTACTCATTATTTATCATTGCTTACTTTATTATTTGTTGTTGATTGTTACTATTATACTTGTATTTATGTGTGCATTCGTAGTTTGTTAATTTATTTGTTGTTTACTTAATTTATTTCCTTCTTTATTGAATTATTTTATTTTTATTTAATTTTTTCTTCGTTTTTAGATTTTCAAGTAACGTAGTGAATTGTTCCCATGTCAGCATTTAGAGATGAGTTCTGATCATTTATTTAGTAATCTGTGTTGGTCATAGGCGGTAATTATAGCTATTTTCTCCTCTGAATAGTGTTTACAATCTTTGGATTTGTTGTTCTATGATGCTGTTTTCCTTATTTTTCATGATAGTTTTGGTGTGATTTGGTTTTTGTTTTTAATTTTCGATATATGCTTGGAAAGCATTGTGATCTTCGCGTATTTACTGTTTGTAAAGGATGTTTTGTGTGCGTATATTCCCTGTTTCCAGGGCCCTTCAGTTACTGCTATGCATAATTTTTACAGAGGCTTAGTATATTACATTGCTGAGCTTTGCAACATTGTCCTCTTGACAACTCGGATAAATCTGTCACATTCATTTATTAGACAGGAACCTCTTATTCATAAGACCCTCTTTCTTCTATCAGCAAGCTGATTGGGATTTATTCCATGACTTTCTTCGAGATGTCTTTTGGATTGATATTTTTAATCTTCATATTGAGAATTGCGCCATTGAGGTTTCTTCTTGGGTCCAGCCGGCATAGATGCTTTCATTCCTTCTCAGAAATACCAGGTGATGCCTCAATCTTCTCCATGGTTCACACCAGCAGATAAGAACTACTATTTCCGGCTATACCAGCGTGACAGTTCTGATCACAACATATGCCTATTCGTAGCTACACGTAATAAATGTAAACGTGTCCTCGACTGAGCCAAGTCTTTGTTCGCTGAGAGAATGAGACACCGTATTGCATATAACAACTTTGGTTCTCGTGATTATTGGCCGTTGGGCAATAGAGTATTAAGAGTGAGTTTTATTTTCCTTCTCTAGTTAAACAGTTTGAGGTATTAACATCTTCTGATGATAAAACTGAACGCTTCGCCCGTAAATTGTCTTTAATCTATACCCTTGACTCATCTGGAGTAACTTGGCCTTAATTTTTCACTTAGAACTGGGTCTTTGTTGATTCATATGCATATTAATACCTTCTATGATTTCTGCTATCATCTCTAATCTGGATCCACACAAAGTGAACCTGGTGGTATCCGTATAATATTTATTAAGAAGTATGCTCCCGAACTGGCTCCTGTTCTCTCTAAACTGTATAATAAATTCCTCGCCGCCCTTTGCTTTCTTGTTTGTTGGAAATCATCATTGTTTTTTTACCAGTTTGTAAGAACTCGGGTGAACCGTCCGACCCTTCCAACTATCGACCTATTAGCCTTCTACCTCTTTTTGGTAAACTATCTAAATCAATGCTGAATTGGTTAAGCATCTCTCATTTCAAACAGGCAGCACTGCTTTCGTTTCTCCAGGTATTGCGGAAAGAGTCTGTCAAGCTTAAGGTAAGAATGATGAAGTTTGAGCTGTTTCGTTGGGCATCTCAAATAAAACAAAATTATATATATATATATATATATATATATATATATATATATATATATATATATAAACTTTTGTTTCATTAATCTATCTATTTTATCTTTATCTGCCTATATATCGATTGGCCGCCTCCAGTAAATAGTAGGGAATTTTTTGAACAATAAAAAAATTAAAATCTTCAGACACACTGGGTTGTAGATTAATATTCTTTCGTTTTTTTTATTATTATTCCATTTAGATTCCTCGACTAGTTTCGGCCGAAATGGCCATCATCGGGAGGAGAAATATTTCTGCTTGCTGCTAGCACTAATGTGCATATATATATATATATATATATATATATATATATATATGTATTTATATTGATATAAAAGTGAACATAGAAGTCAGCACTTAGAGGCGGCAGTCTGTTTCATGCTAGCTGCAATCGTCAGGCCTGAGGATTGCATCT
>OZ010591.1:36955898-36980898 GCA_963932145.1 Acanthosepion lycidas
GATAATAAGTGTGACATTCCTGTAATTATTGTACAATATAGTTCATGTCACATTGACGGAAAACCTACCAGTAAAAAAGAATTCTTTTATTACTATATTTGTACAAAAACGCACAACCTTAAAATTTTAAATTCAAACTTTCCAGAACAATAACACATTTCTCATAGCATTTTTTCGGATTACATCTCTATTTTCGTTGTCCTCTTATTACCGAGAAGTAAAAAAAAAAAAGAAAAAATCTATTTCCATACCAGAGAATGTCTGTAGGAACAGACGAAAGCTTGTAAAAACTAAAAAAGACCTTATGAAACTGGAATTTATAAACAGGGATCATATCATTCATATACAGGTTCGGGGTTGGTGTATCTTATTGAAATTGTTTGCGAAGATGTATTCTCGCCATTTAAATCATTAACCTCTATATTTGTTTTTTGTACGAATGATTCATGTAATTATATATATATATATATATGAAAATTTTTTCCGATTTAACCAGTAGAGAAAACAATATTTATGAATAAAAATGACAATAGGAAAACTAGTAATTGCTGACGCGTTTCGCATAATGTGGACTTTATCAGTATCTGATAAATATTAGAGAGTGCCTCTATAGATTATTACCCAAATATTAATCTACGCCCAGGTTTTTTTCCCCATTTCACCTTTCTTAACAAAATTACTGCTCTCACAAACAAATGTACAAAACAGATTCATAAAATCAAAAAGAAAATGGTTGGATACATGAGCACAGACATAATAACAATATTCTCCACACGTGACAAATACTGACGTTATTTTCAGTTAACAATATGAAAATAGCATTTCTCTACATTCCAGTTGCTAGGAACATTCTGTTTTTTGTCTTTATTAGTTACCTTGTTCAATTAAATTCACACTGGATGAAAGGCGTCAGCAATTACTAGTTTTCCTATTGACATTTTTATTCATATATATATATATATATATATATATATATATATATATATATATATATATATATTAGACCACCCGTGACCGGTTGGGTCAACCTTGTTGTGTTACTGTCTACATTTAGTCTCATGAAGTGTTTGTGAAAGTAAAGCTATTTTAAAAAATACATTTATTTGCAGTTATTGAAGCTGTTTTCGGCATTAAAAATATTTTCAGTTTAAAGAAAGTTGAAAAAAGTATTTAAAATATTTTTTGTTTAAAGAAAGCTGAACTATCAATACACGAAGGCGAAGAGGTGGGTGCAAAGAGAGAGCGAATTTTTCTCCATTTCCTTCTCTCCCACCGTTTCCTGCAGGATAAAAAAATACATACCTTTCTTTCACCCACTCTCTATATATGACTTCTGGCAAACACACAAGCAACGTTCACAGACTTTTATAGTAATATATATATATATATATATATATATATATATATATATATATAACTGAATAAATTACAAAGATTATGTCTGATTATTTTTATCATAATCCTTTCATATTCACGAATATTTCATATTTTTACAAATTGATTGAGGCAAGAAATATACTGCAACAGTGAAAGTCATTTTTATTTTCACAAGTACTTTCCATGTCTCTTTGAGATCATCATCAGAGGTGTAACTGGTATGGTAAAATCTATGTGTAGCTAATCATTACTGAATTCATAGTTTTTGCTTTAACATTTGCACCCTTGATGATGGTTTCAGAAAGAGAATGAAATACTTGGGGAAATAAAAGTGATTCTCACTGTTACAATGCATTTATTGTGTTATTCAATTGTAATATACGGAAAAATATTCGTGAATTTGAAAGGATTATGATAAAAATAAGCAAACATAATCTTTGTAATTTCTTCAGGAGAATTTGCTATCTAAATATACACACGCACACACACACACACGCACACACACATATACATATATATATACATATATATATATATATATATATATATATATAAAGAATTAATGAATTTATTATTAATTCGACATTTTTATACAAACGCTTATTCTTAGCGGAAACGCTTATTTGTGTATTCTGTCTAATGCAGTGGTTCCCAATATATTTTAGGCCATGCCCCACTTTGGTACTTCTAAAATACTTGTGTATCTCTGTAATATTCAATTCTTACACAATCAAAATTTTACTGCAATTCACATGAAGGAAGCTTAAAAGGCCATTAACTTGGTCTCTAAACAAGCCTCCAAAGACCATGGCGTCCATGAAAGAGAAAAATGAAAAAACAAAAAACAAAAGACAGTTAAATATATATAGTTTCAAAACATAATAGAGAACAGAAAGGTAGAAATATAAAATATTTGAATGAAAGTTTATTCTGTTATTTTAATCAGGAAATAATAATGCAAAATAAAATTTGAGCTCAATAGAAAATAATTCAGTGTTAATAACCCATTCTCGAATTGCTCCCTTATTCTGTTGGCATATTGAACCGAAGAGTGCACATCGTACGCATGTCCAACCAAAATATTATCATGCCCAACGTTGGGAATCATTGGTCTACAGCTTGCGCACTCGAGGCAATCTAATAAACAAAAATGTAGAACCTTGCCAGACTGTGATGCTCTCTGGGACAGATCAGTCTAAAGCACGCCGATGATTTTTCTTACAAAGGGGTACGCAGGTTCGGTCGCTGCCGGAGAGGACATTTTTTTTTTTTTTTACTCAGCATTTTTATTCCAGATTTTGGCACGGCTTAGTACATATATGAAGCGTGCAAACAGCCATCCTATAGGGGTAAACAAGCCTTCTTCAACTATTTATTTACTTAGATAAAGGGATAATCTAAAATTTATTTCCCTTCAAAAAGTGATTATTTATAGAAAAATTAAAGTTGCAGTTTCTTTCCATATGAAGAAACATAAAAACTGATGAATATTTAGAAGAATGACAATCTAATTTTCTCATTTTCTTTCTTTACTAAAAAAAAAAGTTTGGACAAAGTAACTATAAACAATTTTTTTTTCTATCCTCTGCCAGCTATACCTCGAACAATCGTCAGTGAGACACGCTGCAAGAAACACTTAATTAAGAGAGGCTCGTCACTTAATCGAGACGCAATCGCGCCAATCCTCTGAAGCAACACCATCGAAATAGGGTAAATAACCTCAGAAATCTTCACTGCCACTTAGATTATTTCTTGAGCTGCACTTACCATCCAACTAAGTGGATGATGATAATTTAATTCTGAACTCTGAACGGACATTTCTTTCGTAAAAATGTCTGATCATTCACACATGTTTTTATTTAAGCGAGTTATTTAGGTTTATTTTTTCTTTTATTAATTCCATTCCCCTTCGGGATACAGGCGATCGTGAACCTCAATAAATTCTATTTATTAACTGTGAATAAAGATTCAGGTATAGTTTTCTATTCTCTTTTCCATGGTTTGGAATTCAGAATTTTCCTTCTCTTAAACTTGCTACCACATAAAGCTGCACACTCTAGAGATCCCTGTTATTTAAACCAAGTTTTAAATTTAAATGTTATGCCCCTTCATGGTGTGGGAGTTCATGGCTCTCCACAGTTTCCTTTTCGTTATTATCTCTGAATTGCTAAACGTCCTGGGTATGACGATAAACTACATCCAACAGCAAGGCCTCAGATAATGTTTTCGGAAAAATAATGTTGCCAGCTATACGTTTTTGAAAGAAATAATGTTGCCGGCTATATGCTTTTGAAGCAATAATGTTGCCAGCTATAAGTTTTTGAAAGAAATAATGTTGCCAGCTATACGTTTTTTGTAAGAGATAATGTTGCCAGCTATACGTTTTTTGAAAGAAATAATGTTGTCAGCTATACGTTTTTTTGAAAAAGATAATGTTGCCAGCTATACGTTTTTTGAAACAATAATGTTGCCGGCTATACGTTTTTTATTCCATACAAAGTAGGCATTTAAATTCATATAAACTGGATTTGGCATTAAATAACCCACAGTGGTTGATATGCCATGAAACCCAAACAAACTGAATTGCTATACCTTCTTGAGAAGTTAATTGAGTGGCATATCTTTATGATTTTGGAGTTAACTTCTCTTAGACTGGTTGACTTCTATGGTTACGGAGCAAAGTCTACGCTGCTATTTAAACCATAGATGGAAATGAGGTAAATAGATGGATTCATGTCTTCCCGATAGGCATTATTGCGGAAGTGAACAAGCTTGGAATCTGAACTCGGTTCATTGATTTCACATTCAGTGGCGTAACCATAGATGCTTAGCTATGATATACCATATAAAAATATGTCTTAATCTTCTACGAAAATTTTGTTAGCATCTAATGTTTTTGTAAGTAAAAAATCGCTTTTTTTCAGTATGAAATTTTATTCCAATGTAAACATGTGTGAATGAGTTGATAACTTAACGAATTAAATATCCCTGCATATTTCTCTGTGAAATTGTTATCATCTTGTTAGTTGGATGATAAATCTAGATCAAAAATTCAACGCAACGAATTACGCAGCACTTATTTCGATTAATTACGTTACTTAGAACCGTTACTTCGTTACTTTAACTTTACATAAGTAGCGAAGTAATCGTTCTGAGTTGGCAATAAAAAGTACATGGGTGTAAAAAAGAAGAGTTGAATATTTATTGGTAATTTGCTTAAATAATGAACAGTTTATTGTTTGTGTCATGTGGTAATAATTGTAAGTAAAATGATGCAATGGAAATAAGTAAACAACTAATCGTTTTTAGTTCTCTCTCTCTCTCTCTCTATATATATATATATATATATATATATATATTATATCAGGATGAAAACATTATATACATATATATATATATATATATATATATATATATATATAATTATTTATTTAAAAAAAAATCATAACGTAAATATGTCATAAAATCACTACAAAAATAGCCATTTTGTTTCAACACCCTCGGTGTCTTATCAAGTGATGACGTTGAATGTAAAATAAATGGTTTTAAATGTTTCAAATTAATTAACAATCCTTCGCAAGGGGAAAACGTTGTTACAAAAGCTAGATAGACCAATCAAAATACAAGTATAGGAAAATTGAAAAAGCTTGACAACGAAGTCATGTTATAATATCTATTCAGATGTTTAAAATATGGGTAGTATTAAAAAAGAATTTATTCCAACCAATAATTACTAAATTATATGATAAAATTTAATATTAAAATTAAAAACTGCTAATTTCAAAATCAAAATTTAATCGCTATTAAGTTTACAACTATAAAATTACTGAGGAGAAAAGAAGAAATATATATGTTATTCAATTTATTTCTTCATTGAAATTACTTTAGCTAATTTAATATCCGGTCCTTTGACAATGTATACATTTTAATCCTAAGAGTGTATGAATGGGGTCCTAAACTCACACGTAAAACAAACGCAATCAGATTCTAATATATAAGCACCCAGACATATTTATATATATATATACACACACAAAAAGAGACGAGACAGAGAACATCTTCACGGTCTGTCATGAAAAAAAAAAAAAAAAGAAAAGAAAAGGGAAGTGGGGGGGAGAGGGAAACCAACACACACGTACATACATACACAATTAAAAGTGAATGCACTTTCCATACACATAAACACCTATAAATACATGCACACACATCCACAGACATTAACCCAGACAATCGGATACCACAAGCGATAAATATTTAAGACTGAAAGTGTCATTACACAATGCTAACCACCTATTGAAATATAACTTAAGCGAGTAAATATACAAAGATAAAAATGATTAAAATAATATTATTTAATATATTAAAATAGTGTATGTAAATATAAAATCGGACATCAAAGTCAACACCCATAGGTAACTTCGATGTCCACCTCATAAGTTTCGTTGAAAACGACTGACAAGGTGCAGTGGTTGAGTTATTTTATATAATTTTTCATTCATGCTCTCGTAGAATTTGTTTTTCAGGGCAAAAATTATGGAAACAATTGTTCGAATGTTTTCCAAGCGCTCTCGGCTATACTTTTAGCCATTATCAAGGATGGAATTTATTTTACTTTTAACTGAATATGAGGATTGTTTTATGTATGTACCTAGAGGAGTAGGGATGTTTTATTTCATAGTCACGGTCAGTACATTATGGCCGTGTTCATAGTTGATATTATTGAATGCTGGCTTTTTCTTTTTCATTAATAATGCTTCCATTATTTTTAGCCTTTTTGTACATGTGGCTGAGACTATTATATTTGTATTATCAACAAATATGTTACGGATAGAGTTTGGTAGGTCTCTCTGCTTATTTAAATGATACCTATTTGAGCTATGGTCAGAGAGATATAACGTGAGCCTTCCTGATAGGCATGTTGTAGTATACCCAATATAATTATTTACAAAATGGGATCAGGAACACAGCTCCTTAAGGGACATGGAAATTCATAACTAACATTGGTTCTATGTAATGTAGATCTTGCTGGTTTTTGACCATCAGCTTTAACTTGTTAAATTGTTTGATATAGAAAAATTTACTATTTTCCTTTGGCATACACACACACGCATACACACACATACGCACACACATATATATTTACACACGCTCTATCTCTGATATTGAGCACTTTATTCCATAAATATAGCACATCTTAAGACTGTGTTTCTTCATTCATTCATATATATATATATATATATATGTGTGTGTGTGTATGTGTGTGTGTATATATATATTAGAAATATGTATATGTCTCTCTCTCTATATATATATATATATATATAAATATATAAGAATATATATATATATATATATATATATATATATATATATATATATATATATATATATATATATATATATATATATATAATAAAAAAGCTTAAACACTAATATTCCATGGTCATAATTTATTCCATTGGAATCGTAAACATATGTATATTTACCACTAATATTATCTATATATATGTGTGTGTGTATATTTACCACTAATATTATATATATATATATATATATATATATATATATATATATATATATATATATATATATATATATATATATATAAGATACAACGATTCAAGCTTAATTTAACAATTGGATAATTTTGCTGTTACACCTTATATATATATATATATATATATATATAAAACAATTCCAAAAATCAAATTTTAGACAAAAAAACAAATTTTATGGAAAAAACGATTAATTTAATGAAAAATCTCCTCAATACAATTTTCAATTAGATATCGTCAGACCATAAAGTCTACCAATTAAATATCTTATATATATATATATATATATAGTCTTCTACAGACAGACTGGTTCGCTGTATCTCAGCTCATCAGTGTAGCTAGACGTCCGGTTGCCTCTAGCTAGGATGGAAACCCGACTGAATTGGCGTCAGTCAGAGATTCTACCCCTAAGCGGGAATGAAGGTGAATTTAAGTTTATTTATTTTTAGATAAACACACAGAGAACTCGATTCAATTTACAGAAGAGTCTTGCATTATTAGCAATAATAGTCCCTGTTTACAAACTCACACTTCCTCCCCAGAGAGCTCAACCGAAATAAATTTTTCAGGAGCATATATATATATATATATATATATATAGTCATCCACAGACAGACTGATAAACACACAGTGACTGAGAGAACTCGTTTCACTTTACTGAATAATCCTCTAAATCCGATATTATTCTTAATGCTGTCAATGTTATTTTACTTGGTACAGGTGCTTTAGCAGGCAGACATATTTTTAAACATAGATTAAACATCTTAGATAATCGAAAGTCATATTAAAGTTTTAAAGAGGTACATGTTCTCAGTAATGAAAATGTGTCTCTTTAGAATGTAGTAGTGTATCTGTGTATATTCCTCTGGAAATTTAGACGGGAAATGCTATGTCGCAGTGTCTTGTATTCACATTAGTGAATTGTTTGATAATGATTCCAAAGTCGATAGTTTAAAAAGATCTAGTTCGGTAAAGCATAATTCTGGGGTAGTATTAAACAAAAAAAAATATATTTTTGATAGAAATTTGGACAATATTTTACAAAAAGCTTTCTAAATCGGTGAATTAAATTCATTTTATTTTTGGCTAGTTGCCAATAAAACACTGAGCTAGATAAAAAAAAAAAAAAACATTGTGTACATCCTTCTAGAAGATTAATACATCAGTTTCTTTACATGCTTTCCCTATCGTTTCTCTTAGGATTTTTATATATTTATTTTTTAATGCCACTTCAAATGCTGTTGGTTTGGGACCTTTTGCTAGGTAAAAGAAAAAGGAGAGGAAAAGAAGAGAGAAACGTTTTAAAACTATAGCCCATTATTCATTCCGGCTATCTGGACGTTATTCATCGTATCTGCCACACCCTCTCTACCATTTTTTCCCCCTAATCTTTATTCTAGTCACGGTTCTAAATCGACATTTCTTTCTCGTCCCTTTTCCCCACCACCGCCATGAAATCGCATCCCGATGTCTCCAGGATCTTTTGTTTCGATTGGCTTTCATTCATTCCAGTTGCTGTTTTCATGTCACGATATCGTTGTACTCTTGTTCGTATAAATGTCACTTACGCGAGACAAGCAGACGAGATGTTCTCCTGCTACGACCAATGGCACTCAATGCGCAAGCTCAACAGAAAACATCCGGTTCGAGAATTGTCTGAGTGCGAAAGATCGGGGCAGGGGTCCCTTACACCGATAAATCAACATAGGTAATTATAGATTCTGTCTTTAACTTGTATATCATTAAATCTCTTCGTTTTTCTTCCGTCATTGACGTGGTAACTACATTTATTTTTCTTTTGTTTTTGTATTAAAGGAATACGGTCTTCGTACGATCTTGTAATTGTTTATCGGAGAGCCGACTTCCAATTTCTGTTGGGATCGTTATATTCATTTATGACTTGGGAAGGTTATGAATCCACCTCATCTCCCCCTACTATGGGTTAATTAGTAAGACGTGTATCATTAAGTCATTATTACATTGTCCGATCTCCCCCCATCTTACAATCTGATATTATTTCATGGCTTTAAATAAAGGGTTAATATGTCGTAAAAAATGAATTAATCTATCAATTAAACAATCGTAGTCAGACAATAATTTTTGAGAGAGTAAAAAAACAGTTAATGATGATTAGAGGAAGAGAGTAAAAAAAAAAAAATTGAAGAAGATATGCTCGTGTAGCCGCCTTACCCCACCGGCAGTGATTGCCGAATCCGCAGCTGGCTGGCTGGCTGGCTGGCTGGCTGGCACGCAAGTAAAAACCGCGGCACAACCGACCTGTTCTTAGCTGTGAAAATGAAACAAACCGAGAAGCGGAAGACGACGGACGAATGAACAGGTGCGTCGGGCGAATCCTACGTTCAAACGTAAGCGTTCCATGTCTGACGCGTGTTCACAATGTTTTTTTTTTTTGAAAATCTCTTGTTTTCCCTCTTCACGTGTCGGCGTTAGTCGGTCCCTCGGGGAGGGCGAATTGAGTCGGTCGAGGGTTTAACCTCAATAGATCGCAGTGTCGTGGCTGCTCTACTAATTACGACACACCGAGCCTGAAGTTAAGTAGTCTACTAGTGGTCCCTCGTCACAACTTAGCGAATCATACTGTTGAATATCTTCATTCTTGTTGTTTTTAGCTTCTCCTTACACTTGACCTAACCAAAGCGTACCCGTGGAAGCAATTTTAAAGTCACTTGAATATCATTATTGTTTTTAGATATAGATCCATCCAATCGTTGGTATTGTACGCTCTTTTGTGGTGGGGGAGGAGTACATATCAGTAAAAATTCATTGACTCTTTTATATGTGTAGTGTTGTGACAAAATAATACGCAGAAAATAAAGACAAGTAATAAATTCCAGAATGGTCTTTTGATGGCAAAGTTTGAGAAATTGTTGTCCCTAGTGTCCCAAAAGAAATAAGTTGAAGAGGAAAAGCAACCAACAGTAACTAGGCAAACAAACCTTGTTTTCAGTGGGAACATTCTTGTAATTACATTGTTAATATTGGAGGCACCATCTTTGAAGAATTTTTCCTTATTCCCAAACCATCAAAGTGATTTGCAGCACTGCTTCTCACCTCATATGCAGTTCTTCCTCCATCGAACATAAAATTAATCATTATCATAATATATATATATATATATATATATATATATAGACACCCACGTAGAAAAACAAGATGTGGGTTTATTTCCATCTCATGTGTTCCTGTTTTATAGTCAGCAGGTGCTTATTTTTTCTTTTTAATCTTTTCCCCCAAGTAAGGGGGGCGCCAATATTGCGCAGGGGTTACAGGGTGTGAAATTGAAAGAAAAGTCTGACTATAGTGGTGGTGAGGGGTTGAAGAAAGGATGAAACTTAAGAGATTCAGGAAGATGGCGACTGACGTTGCATTTGTGTTTGTCACTGGATCTAACCAACGTCATTATTCACTGGGCCATGTCTCCTTGAGTTCAATACCAGGCCACAGCAATGGTGAACCAAAACTTGGAGGGTTGAGTTAAAGGATAATAACATCCGGAAGAGGCATGGTACGCGGAACTAGATCAATCTACGATGGACGAAATAAAGGGTCTGGTTTGAAATTTCAATCACCTAAAGAAAGCCGGAGAGTACAACGGCCTAAACGTTGTGAATATGGCAATGAAGATGAGGATAACAGTCCTAATAATGCAAATAATGTAAGTTAACGAAATATAAAAAGGCGTTTTCAAAGATTTTTAGTTGTCTTTGTATAAAGGATGTATGAAAAATACTTTTACAAACTTTGGGGGCGGGTTCCTCGCACCAAAAGAAGGACAAAAGTTTGGCTGACTTGGCTGTCTTCGGTCTGGAAACGAAATCTGATACGTCCGTTCAGCCTCGCTTCCATTACCATTCACGCGGCCGTATGTAAAAATCATATCTGCCTGCTCACGATATGAATATCCTGCCATTGTTAAACGAAGTACTTCTCAATTGACTCACTACTAGACATGTTAAACGGCTACATGTCCACGTAGCATATTTACCTGAGCCTACGCCCTCGGAATCGTCCCACATAAAAATCGATCTCGTGCCACATCCTGTTTCGTGGGGAGGATGGTAAACACCAAACATCGAAGAGAGAGACTAGCCACAAATGTACGCGAATGACAAATGTAACCTAGTCTAAATGTCAACACAGAGCCATCTACATGCCAAGACAGCGCCATGTACTTTCTTTAAACTTAACTCAAAAACAAAGGCTTGGCGGGCATATGTTTGTTCGGATGTTTTGAGGAACCGACCTTTGCCGTAAACCATGGGTAAATAGATGTCCTTGCCATTTGTGCAAAGATTGATTATATGTCATGCTGGATTTTAGTTTTTTGAGTTTCATATCTTTAAGCGGGAATATTATTTCATTTCTTGTTATATCCCCGCCCCCGCAAAAAAAAAAAAAAAAAAAAATCAACAAGAATTAAAAAAATAATAAAAATATAGTTGTATTGATGTGTGGAGGCATGGATAGCAACTTGGATTGAGTAATCGGAGAGCCGAGTTCGAATTTTAGTCGAATCCATTACATTCACTTACGTGCTAATACCGTTGGGAAAGGTATGAATCCACTTCTTCTCCCACCAGCTATGGGTAAGTAGCAGGACAGGCTTGGATCTATAGCTTTTCTACCGCAGAAAGAAATGGCAACCTACTGCGGGAAAAATCTGCTTCGTCAGTCATGTATCGAAAAATACATGATTGCCTGATGATCTTATTTGGTCAATATCCACTTTATTTATTCGCATTCAGGAATAGAGTGTATTCAAATAAAAAGTGGACATTGAGGGCAACACACAACACCAAAAGTTTCTTTCATTCTTCAAAGCAGATATAAACCGCTGATATTTATCTATCTTTGAGACGAGTAAATGCTTATAGACTCAAACATAAACCACGAGTATTTACGTATGCTTGAACCAAGTAAATGCATTTAGACTGAAATATTTACGATCAATATTTACCTATTCCCAAACCAAACAAAATGCTTATAGACTCAAATATAAACCACGTGTATTTACGTATCCTTGAACCAAGTAAATGCGTGTAGACTAAAATATTTACGATCAATATTTACCTATTCCCAAACCAAACAAAATGCTTATAGGCTCAAATATAAACCACGAGTATTTACGTATCCTTGAACCAAGTAAATGCTTTCGGACTGAAATATTTACGATCAATATTTACCTATTCCCAAACCAAACAAAATGCTTATAGGCTCAAATATAAACCACGAGTATTTACGTATCCTTGAACCAAGTAAATGCTTTTAGACTGAAATATTTACGATCAATATTTACCTATTCCAAAACCAAACAAAACGCTTATAGGCTCAAATATATACCACGAATATTTACGTCAACTTGGACCAAGTAAATGCTTCTAGACTGAAATATTTACGATAAATATTTATCTATTCCCAAACCAAACAAAATGCTTATAGGCTCAAATATAAACCACGAGTATTTACGTTCCCTTGAACCAAAACAATGCTTTTAGACTGAAATATTTACGATCAATATTTACCTATTCCCAAAACAAACAAAATGCTTATAGACTCAAATATAAAGCACGAGTATTTACGTCTCCTTGAACCAAGTCAATGCCTTTAGACTGAAATATTTACGATAAATATTTATCTATTCCCAAACCAAACAAAATGCTTATAGACTCAAATATAAACCACGAGTATTTACGTATCTTTGAACCAAGTAAATGCTTTTAGACTGAAATATTTACGATCAATATTTACCTATTCCCAAACCAAACAAAATGCTTATAGACTCAAATATAAACCACGAGTATTTACGTATCTTTGAACCAAGTAAATGCTTTTAGACTGAAATATTTACGATCAATATTTACCTATTCCCAAACCAAACAAAATGCTTATAGACACAAATATAAACCACGAGTATTTACGTATCTTTGAACCAAGTAAATGCTTTTAGACTGAAATATTTACGATCAATATTTACCTATTCCCAAACCAAACAAAATGCTTATAGACTCAAATATAAACCACCAGTATTTACGTATCCTTGAACCAAGTAAATGCATTTAGACTGAAATATTTACGATCAATATTTACCTATTCCCAAACCAAACAAAATGCTTATAGACACAAATATAAACCACGAGTATTTACGTATCTTTGAACCAAGTAAATGCTTTTAGACTGAAATATTTACGATCAATATTTACCTATACCCAAAACAAACTAAATGCTTATAGACTCAAATATAAACCATGAGTATTTACGTATCCTTGAACCAAGAACATGCTTTTAGACTGAAATATTTACGATCAATATTTACCTATTCCCAAAACAATCAATATGCTTATAGACTCAAATACAAACCACGAGTATTTACGTCTCCTTGAACCAAGTAAATGCTTTTAGACTGAAATATTTACGATAAATATTTATCTATTCCCAAACAAAACAAAATGCTTATAGACTCAAATATATACCACGAGTATTTATGTATCCCTGGAGCAAGTAAATACTTTTAGACTGTAATATTCACGATCAATATTTACCTATTCCAAAACCAAACAAAACGCTTATAGGCTCAAATATATACCACGAATATTTACGTCTCATTGGACCAAGTAAATGCTTCTAGATTGAAATATTTACGATAAATATTTATCTATTCCCAAACCAAACAAAATGCTTATAGGCTCAAATATATACCACGAGTATTTACGTATCCTTGAACCAAGTCAATGCATTTAGACTGAAATATTTACGATCAATATTTACCTATTCCAAAACCAAACAAAACGCTTATAGGCTCAAATATATACCACGGATATTTACGTCTCATTGGACCAAGTAAATGCTTCTAGATTGAAATATTTACGATAAATATTTATCTATTCCCAAAGCAAACAAAATGCTTATGGACTCAAATATAAACCACGAGTATTTACGTATCCTCGAACTAAGTAAATGCTTTTAGACTGAAATATTTACGATCAATATTTACCTATTCCCAAACCAAACAAAATGCCTATAGACTCAAATATAAACCATGAGTATTTACGTTCCCTTGAACCAAGACAATGCTTTTAGACTGAAATATTTACGATCAATATTTACCTATTCCCAAAACAAACAAAATGCTTATAGACTCAAATATAAACCACGAGTATTTACGTCTTCTTGAACCAAGTCAATGCTTTTAGACTGAAATATTTACGATCAATATTTACCTATTCCCAAACTAAACGAAATGCTTATAGACTCAAATATAAACCACGAGTATTATCGTATCCTTGAACCAAGAACATGCTTTTAGACTGAAATATTTACGATCAATATTTACCTATTCCCAAACCAAACAAAATGCTTATAGACTCAAATATATACCACGAGTTTTTACATATCCTTGAACCAAGTAAATGCTTGTAGACGGAAATATTTACGATCAATATTTACCTATTCCCAAAACAAACAAAATGCTTATAGACTCAAATATAAACCACGAGTATTTACGTATCCTTGAACCAAGCAAATTCTTTTAGACTGAAATATTTACGATCAATATTTACATATTCCCAAACCAAACAAAATGCTTATAGACTCAAATATAAACCACGAGTATTTACGTCTTCTTGAACCAAGTCAATGCTTTTAGACTGAAATATTTACGATCAATATTTACCTATTCCCAAACTAAACACAATGCTTATAGACTCAAATATAAACCACGAGTATTTACGTCTTCTTGAACCAAGTCAATGCTTTTAGACTGAAATATTTACGATCAATATTTACCTATTCCCAAACTAAACGAAATGCTTATAGACTCAAATATAAACCACGAGTATTATCGTATCCTTGAACCAAGAACATGCTTTTAGACTGAAATATTTACGATCAATATTTACCTATTCCCAAACCAAACAAAATGCTTATAGACTCAAATATATACCACGAGTTTTTACATATCCTTGAACCAAGTAAATGCTTGTAGACGGAAATATTTACGATCAATATTTACCTATTCCCAAACCAAACTAAATGCTTATGGACTCAAATATATACCACGAGTATTTACGTATCCTTAACCAAGTAAATGCTTTTAGACTGAAATATATTCTGCTAATATTAATATATTCTCGAATCAAATGAATGCTCATAGAATCAAATATAACATTTTAAAAATGGATGAATTTCCTGTTAATTGACCCAATAATTTTGATACATTGTAGACCAAACGTAAAACCAACACACCTACCCAACACTTATTAAAGTTTAAGTTTTATCAACATACATATATATATATATATATATATATATATATATATATATATATATATATATATATATATATATATATATATATATATATATAAATAAATAAATATATATATATATATATATATATATATATATATATATATATATATACGAGTATACGGAAACATTCTTAATTATACTCTTGCCGACACACATGGAAACGCAAAAACATGGTTAATACAAAAAAGCAGTAGTAGTCAAAGAATTAATGATGGTGTATTCATTTAAAAAATTATTTTCCTGACATTCTGACAAAGGTTTAATTTATATCCGCTCGTGGTCGATTGAAACATGCAAATTAATGACCAATGCTGAGGTACTTTAAAAAAAAAAAAGTTTATTAAATTTTATTTTGTTTAAATCTGCTTTATTTGCAAGAATGCATTTTAGCCTAATTTGCACGTTTGTCATCATTTCTTTCTTTCTTTTTTTCTTTCTTTCTTTTTCAAATTTGTATCATGGGAAATATTCAGTTCCTGTCTCTCAGTTGACTGACACCATCTGTTAAACACATGTCTCGTTAATTAGAAGGATTTATATGCCTGTTTCAAAATTTTTATCATATACCTAACCTAAAACTCACATATACCCGCAATCACACCCACGTACACACACACACACACACACACTTATACAGACACATACACACACACAAATATATATATATATATATATATAATATATATGTATATATATATGCATGTTTAATATGTGTGTGTGTGTATATATATATATATTTATATATATACATAAAATTCCTCCATATATATTTTATATATATGCGCTGTACTTATTGGAAAGCGTTCAATATCTGTGATAGAACTAATATATTTATTTGCGTTAATGTGAGTTTGTGACCCTGGGTTTCACGCCCTTTGTGATTGTCAGACAATTGGAAAAGGTGAGAAACCTAGGGTCACAAACTCATATCAACACAAATATATATATATAATATATATATATATATATATATGTATGTATGTACGTATGTATTTATGTATTGTATAAGAAAACAAATACGGGCGCTATAAGGACAGTACTCGATGTAAAATATAAAAAAATAAGCGGGGGATTGCAAAAATACGACATTTTAGATGTTGACAAAAAGACCAAGTTAACTGCTATATAAATTATTTCACTGTTGTTTGAACAAAGAGCTATAGTTTTTATTCATATGGTTTTAAATATGGCTTCCTCCAAATGGTGTTCCCCACTTGCGATAGAAATATAAAAAAAAATAACACAAATATTTTTGACTTCCGCGCCTATAAGTTCGTTATAAAGCGGTCTTACAATCTTCAGGCGATTCAAGGGACAAGATACGGAATTATATATATAAACTCTGAATTCAAAACGTACGGAGGGTCGTTTGGGGACCCTGTAGCACGTAGTGCACCAAGTCTCTGTATTCGGCCCTTCAAAAAGTGTGAATGGTTCTGCACAAAACCTTCACCACTATAATCAAATCTCATGTGCTGGTGTCGGGCTGTCAGTTTCCTAGGAACTGATCTGCTTGACACTCATACGTCGAATTCGACGGGAGAGTCAAGTATATACATACATACATATATATTTATTAAAACATTTCGTCATTTCTATGAAAATTTCTCGGACATTCAGGCCGGTAAATGTTATTTAATACTGTTTATTATAAACTTAAATACTTGTATCTATAAAAAGAACGTTAAACATAAAAATGTCTTTAATAAATAAATTGTCGGACTTTGTCCATTCCTTAATGTATGACGTCATTTGTTTACATTTGATACGCCATGAGCAGTTATGAATGTACGAGATTCATGGAAGATTGAAGTTTATAAGCAGTAAATTCGACCTCGCCAACCGAACGCTTCTTTGTGGCCGAATCGGTTAGGTACACCCGGCTAAATGGCGGTTCCGTATAGGATGCAGATTCGAATCCTGTCAAAGGGCGAATATTTTCTATGAAAATTTCTCGGACATTCAGGCCGGTAAATGTTATTTAATACTGTTTATTATAAACAGAGCATTTACTTAAATACTTGTATCTATAAAAAGAACGTTAAACATAAAAAATGTCTTTAATAAATAAATTGTCGGACTTTGTCCATTTCTTAATATATATATATATATAGTAGCGGCCATAATATAAGGAACGGAAACAACAAAGAAATAAATATGTGTATTACTTAAAAAGTAATGCATGATTAGCAATGAAAATTTTACCGAATAAAGATTAGGGTGTAATGCATAAATGTTATACAAAGTTACAAAAATTTACATAATGGTTTTTTTTTTAAATAAAGATTAAATGGAACAACGGAAATAAGCTACTGGACAAAAGTTAAGAATGATGTTAATAATTTGCATAAACTTTTAATTTACATTGTTAAAAAACTCGGTTGGGCTTTTCAACAATAAGCAAAATTTCATTTATCATTAGGACTTTATTTTTAAGCAATATAGAAAATTCTACACGCAAAACGCTCTCTTTTGAAGAACAAAAAACTCATTAGCTATCAAGAAAAAAAGTCAATTTCAGAAATTTCTGATATTGTTCATAGGTCTAAAAGTGTCGTTCATCGTGTAATTAGCAGGTATAAAACCGATAAAACTTTAGATGCAAAACCGAAAACCAGCATACCTACAAAAACATCGCAAAGAGAAGATCGAAGAATTGTCAGAATATCTACAAAAAAACATTTGAAACTGCTACATCAATTGCCCGTAAATTTAATGAAGAGACAGATAATACGATCTCAAAGAAAACGGTTGCTCGCAGGTTAAAAAATGTAGGATTGCATGCCCGTATTCCAGCTCCGAAGCCTCTCATTTCAAAGCTAAACCAAAGGGCACGCCTGGAGTATGCGAGAGAACATGTTGTTTGGACTGACGCACAATGGGATACAGTTCATTTCAGTGACGAGTCCAATTTTACTATATTTGGTTATGAGGGCAAAACTTACGTACGCCGTAGAACAGGTGAAAGACTGTTTTCTCAATGTGTCAAGAAAACCGTTAAGTTTGGTGGCAGCAGTATGGTGGTGTGGGGAATTATTTCATCTGCAGGAGTTGGCCCTGTCATCCGCGTATATTGCAATATCAATGCTGAGATTTACAAAAGGCTTCTTCAGCAGCATGTGGTACCAAGATTACACCATAATCTTTATGAATCTCCTATTTTCATGCAGGACAATGGACCTTGCCACAAGTCTCAGAAGGTTAAGGCTTTATTTGAAGAAGAAGGAATCGACCTAATGAAGTGGCCAGCCCAGAGCCCCGACCTGAATCCAATAGAAAATATTTTGAAGATAATTGGAGAAAGGCCTCAGAAAAGAAACCCGAAAAACCAGGATCACCTATGGGAGTTATTGAAAGACGAATGGTAGGGAATTACTGCTGATTTTTGCAAGAAATTAATTAGATCATGTGGTCGACGATGCAGAGAAGTCATTGAAAATAAGGGGATGTTTACCAAATATTAAATTTTGTTGATATTTTGTTCACAATCAAGTATTAACAAGATCGTTCCTTAACTTTTGTCAAGTAGCTTATTTCCTTTGTTCCTTTCTATCTTTATTAAAAAAGAAAATATTATGTAAATTTTTTTAACTTTGTATAACATTTATGCATTACACCCTAATCTTTATTCGGTAAAAATTTCATTGCTAATCATGCATTACTTTTTAAGTAATACACATATTTATGTCTTTGTTGTTTCCGTTCCTTATATTATGGCCGCTACTGTATATATAATTCTATGCATATAGCATTGGGTATCTGGTCGCTTGAACCGCCTGAAAATTGTGAAACCGCTGTTTAGCAAACTGGGGTCCACATGGAATTATAAGTCGTAAAATGGCAACACTGAGTATCATTTTTTTATTCATATAATTATACGTGTGCGTGATGTGTGATATTCTTTCATTAATACAAGTTTAATAAAAGACATTGGACGAGGAATTTTCAAATTTTTGCATGGAGAAGTATCCACTACTTACGTGATGCTACAAAAATAAGGCCACCATATATATATATATATATATATATATATATATATATATATATATATATATATATATATATATATGTATGTATATATATATAATAACCGCCAGAATGGATTATCCACAATGCAACACTGACCCATATATATAAATAGTCGCGAAAAATTCCAGCACTCTCGGCTGGACGATTGCGTCTAGCATGAAACAGCCTGTCGCCTCTGAGTGTTGACTTCCCTTTTATATTTACATACGCTCAATCTCTGGTATTGAGCACATTATCACATAAATATAGCACATCTTAAAACTATATACATATATATATATATCTATGTAAAAATGTGTTTATATATATATATATATATATATATATATATATAATTTTTTATATATATTATTTATATATTATATATGCGCGGTACCTATTGGAAATCACTCAATATCAGTGATACAGCTAACATATTTAGTTGGATTGATGTGAGTTTGTGATCCTGGGTTTCACGCTAAATCCAGGGTCACAAACTCACATCAATCCAACTATATATATATATATATATATATATATATATATATATATATATATATATATGTATGTGTGTGTGTGTGTGTGTGTGTGGACCTGATGGCATCCCTGCCATAGTTCGTAAGAAATGTACTCCTGAACTGGCTCTGATTCTCTCTAGACTCTACAAAATATATATGGCTGCTTCCTGCTTTCAGGTTCCCGGAAATCCTTCTCTGCAGTTCCAGATCTTTAAGAACTCAGGCAAACCGTCTGATCCTTCTATTTATCGGCCTTTTAATCCCTTTTAGTCAAAGTACAAGAGGGGTCCTAATCAACTCTGAACTGGTCAATCACCTCACTTGCAGGGCGTTCTTTCAGACAAGCAATATGGCTTTCAATTCTCTAGGCTAAGTGCTGATGAGTTAACGATTGTTGCTGAAACAGTCTGTCAAGATTTCGAGCTGTTGTATTGTATATCTCGAAAGCATTTGACAGGATTTGACATACAAGTTGAAAGGTTATGGTATTTTGGGACGAAGTTTTGAAACGATTCAGGCTTTCTTATAAAATAGCGAACCGGGAGGTCAGTCTTCTCGATCTTTCTGTATTAATCCCTTAGGGATCTATATATGGACCTACAGTCAGTCAGTTATGCGAACACACTTAGTCGATCTTTCGATATATGACTGACGAGGCAGAATTTTTTTCCCGCAGTAGGTTGCCATTTCTTTCTGCGGTAGACCAGTTTCCATCCAAGGCTATAGAACCCGGTCTGTCCTGTTATTTAACCATAGCTGGGGGAGAGGAAGAGGATTCATACCTTTCCCAAGGGTATTAGCACGTAAATGAACGTAATGGATTCAACTGGAATTCGAACTCGGCTCTGCGATTCCTCAATCCGAGCCGGTATCCATTAATCGACCACCTACGCTGTTCTTAATTTCCATCAATGATCTTCCTGATGTCATCAATTCTAAACTTGCTATGACAACTATTTAATCCTGTCCTTGTAGTAAGTCTAATCGGTTCGAGAAGGTCAAATTAGTAGCTGATTTAAAAAATGACCTACAATCTGCTCTTAACTGGGTAAATGAATGACGTGTTAATTTTAACTCCCTTAAAACGAAACTGCTATCAATCATCTGAGAGTCACCTCCCTGACCTCCATCAGCTGTGCTGATGCTAACTATCAAGAAAGTCGTTGCGCCTTATCGTGTTAACATTTTTTTCTTCCTTCCCCAGAGAACGTTTTCCGTGACATAAAGTAAGAAATATCTTTCTTTTTATGTGCCATGTCCTTTCAGGATACAGGCGATCATGGCTCTCTACCTCCCTCTATCCCTTTCAGCTCTCAACAGGTCCATTCCCTCTACTTCCTCCCCCAGAGCACATTTTCCGTTGACATAAAATAAAAAATATCTTTCTTTCTTTTTATGTGCTATGTCCTTTCAGGATATAGGCAATCATGGATCTGCACCTCCCTCTATCCCTTGCAGCTCTCAACAAGTCCATTCCCTCTGCTTCCTCCCCCAGAGCACGTTCTGTCATCCACTTGCTTAAGTCCGCCAAATATTTACCATAGAAGACTCAGTAATTGGTCCACTTACTGTACAATTTCGCCTTAGAACACTATTTTCTCTTTTAATTAATCCTGAATTATTAAAGTCGAAATTTATGGACAAATACATTATGGCGAACGAATAACACATTGATTTAGTGGTTTTCAAAAAGATCTTTTTTTCTTTTTTTGTTATTTTATATCATCTTCCTTTAAATTCTTCGAAGAAATTCTTTTTCTTCAAATTCTTTGTGAAGGAAGAAATGTGTTCCATAGATGTTTTTCCATTGGGTCACTCTTTCTTTTTATGTGTCGTCTCCTTTCAGGACGTAAGCGATCATGGCTCTCCACCTCCCTCTATCCTTTGCAGCTCTCAACAATTTCCACCCCTCTGTTTCCTCCCCCAGGCCACGTTATGATGCAGGTTGTGCCAACTGCTCTCTGCCCACGTCACAGTCGAAACTGTCTGCTTTTACTTCGGGCCTTCTCAACTTCCAACAAAAATTCACTCGTCCACCGCAAGGAAAGTTGGCTCCGGGAGATTTTTTCCCTGGATTCGATCCCCCGGGTCTACAGGTCGGCAGTCCGCCCTTGCACGGAGTGTTGCTGCCATATGTGGTCTGGTGCCCCTTCTCGGGGTTCTTGATGGGTCCAGAGGCGGATATCCAATATAATTGGTCCTGCGCTGGCATCTCGTCGACAGTCACTTTCTCACAGACGCGCCGTCGCCTCTCTCTGTCTGTTCTATAAATACTTTCATGGCAATTGCTCCGAGGAGCTGCATTCGCTGGTTCCCAGACTTCATGAATTCAAGCGCCCTACGAGGCTGGCATCCCGCTCTCACCCCTTCACTGTCAAAACTCCTAAATGTAGCCGTCTCTTCTACTCTAATAGCTTCATGTCTCGCACCTCTCGCCTGTGGAACTCCCTTCCCTATTCCAGTTTCCCTGAGAGCTATAATCTCCAGCTATTCAAGTGTAATGTCAATCGACATCTCCAGTAGTCTTGATCTATCCACTACCCTTCTCCTCATACTATCTGATCTTGCTCTATATTTTCTGTAACCCCTTGCGTCCTAGTGGCTTCCCGCCTTGCTTGGGGTGAAATGCTTAAAAAAAATGTTCTGTCATCCACTTGCTTAAGACCGCCAATTATGTCATGCACTAATTTCCCTTGTCTCTTCTTCCCTCTATTTGACCTGTGAGTATCAGATTCTCGAGGCCCTCCTTTCACTAAAGTTAAATTTTTTAAAAATAAACTAATATAATCAGTAATTTCTTTCTTTCTTTTTATGTGACATATCCTTTCAGGACGTAGGCGATCATGGCTCTCCACCTATTTCTATCTCTTGCATTTTTTTCTCTTTTAATTAATCCTGAATTATTAAAGTCGAAATTATGGACAAATACATTATGGCGAACGAATAACACATTAATTTAGTGGTTTTCAAAAAGATCTTTTTTCTTTTTTTGTTATTTTATATCATCTTCCTTTAAATTCTTTTTCTTCAAATTCTTTTTCTTCAAATTCTTTGTGAAGGAAGAAATGTGTTCCATAGATGTTTTTCCATTGGGTCACTCTTTCTTTTTATGTGTTGTCTCTTTTCAGGACGTAGGCGATCATGGCTCTCCACCTCCCTCTATCCCTTGCAGCTCTCAACAAGTTCCTTCCCTCTGCTTCATCCCTCAGACCACCTTCTGTCATCCACCTGCTTAAGTCCGCCAGGTATGTCACGCGTTGTTTTCCCCTGTCTCTCTTTCCTTCTATTCGACCTGTGAGTTTCAAATTCTCCAGGCCACCCTTCCTCATTATGTGTCCCAGAAAATTCAGCTGTCTCTTCCTGATATTAAATATAAGCCTCCTCCTTGTTTGCAACCTCTCTAAGATCTCATCGTTACCGACACACTCGGTCCATATTGAATTCGATTCTAGTTCTGCTTGCTAGAATCTACCTTACATATTTATAAGTCTAAGCACTGAGCATTGTTGCAACATATGGTCCGCTTCCCCTGATATATATTTCAAGATTTCACCTCTAAAATGAAACTACTCTCAATTAATCATCTGGCAGACCTCTTTTGCTTTCTGAACAGCACGGCTGATGCTAACCAGCAAAAGAAGTCCTTGTTGCGCCATCCCTGGCTAACATGTTCCGCTTGCATGCAGTAGAAAGGTTATATTGAATCAATAGCAAGGCTACTTAGAAAATTGGTTCACTGTGTCGTGCTAGACAAAATAATTTTCCTTAATAAGGTTTCTGGAACGTTGAAGCCGGTATACGAAAATAAATAAATATACTGTTTAATAAAAAAAGAGAACGTCCATTTAGATATGAGTATCCGCAAAAAATGACGTTTAAAAGTCGGATTAATAAAAATAAATCATTCTAATATATATATATATATATATATATATATATATATATATATATATATATATATATTCCAGTCGGCCTCGTTACATTCATTTACGCGCAAATACATGGCATGACTCCATTGATTCCCCTCAGATATGGATTAAATAGTAGAAACTGGAACAATCATTTTTCTTTTATAAAATATTCGCAATGATATATTTACTAGCAAAAAAGAAAATTATCTTAGTCGGAAATATGTTTTGCCTTTGAATAACCTACAAAGCGTAGGTGAGTGAATCAATCAATCAAGATTATGGCTCTACCCTTGCGTGGCAGCTATTATAGAAGAAAGACTGAATTCTAAATCGTAGAAAAAATAACAAGAGATCCTTCCATGCTCGATATTGAATCATGGTAATTTGACACGAGGTGTCTTCCCTCTGTCTTTTTTACAATTATTTTAAAGAGCTCTTTAGTGCCTCGATTGCATGAATTTAAGTCTGTTACTAGATTGGCAAATAGGTCTCACCGTTTTACCGATGAATTATCTAGATGAAACCGTTGCTCCTTTTCTAATTGTTTCTTTTCTCGCTTGTGGTATTCCCGATTAATTACCTCCCTACCATCTAAACCTTCAAAAATTTAAATGAAACGTCAATCGCTAAACTTCTTTATTCCAGAAACTTGTTCATTTATTGACCTTTTCAGCAGAAAAGTCGTTTCATTCTCTTTTACTCTCTGTAACTCCTTTGCGTCTTAGTGGCATTATCGCCTTAACAATTAAAAAAATCACTCATATCAAGAAAAAAGGAAACTGTGGTGAGCCATGCCCCAGATTTCGTTTATCACGAAAGCTGTTCCGAGCGTTGTTTAAAATCTTTTACGTACGCCGACGAAAGAGAGATTGTGGAAATGAAGTTAAAGATTGGGAGAAAGAGAAGGAGTGTGCGATACAGGAAGGAGTGGGAGAGAGAGAGAGAGAGAGAGAGAGAGAGAGAGAGAGAGAGAGAGAATGAAAAGAAGGAAATATTTTATGTATTCGAAGGTTTCCGTTAAAACACGATCTTCGAATGTTGTATTAAAAATTAACAAAACAACAACAAAAAATCAAAACAAAAAAAAACGAAACAATAACATTTGTCTGAAGAAATCATGCCGATTCTGTCCAATTAAAGAATTTCGCTGCTAAGCCATTGTTACTATTTTAATTGGACGTCATTATGCGCTAAATAATCAAATCTCTCTGCCATGTCCCCAGGGGCTGACTCATATTCAGCACATTTAGACATGTAGGAGCGTTGAATGAATGAACATGTAAATTCAAATATTTAAATACTG